>CM067075.1:33937993-34480993 GCA_033980235.1 Diadema setosum | reverse complement strand
GGAATTATTCTTTATAGTCAATGTTCGGTCTTGTATATGTCCTGTCCAAACTGGTACAGTGTATTCATTTTTATATCTCTGAAGATCCGATCTCTCTAGAAAGATGTTTGCCATGGTCGAGACCAGCGTACTGACAGATTACACAAAACATTTAGATTTGGTTTCTCTTTCTTCCTTGTTCGAATGTTTCCGGGTTTTTTTTTCTTTTTGGTTTTGAAGGGGCAAATGTTTACCATTCGGAGCAGTGATTTTAAGGATGTTTGAGATTTCCCTTTTTGATGCATAGGGCCTATGTGTAGCTCAGTTGTGTCTCAAAACATCCTACCATACAAAAAGTTCATAAGTAAAGCCTTGAAATAATAAGGAGATAACAATATTTTCCCACTATACCATGGCTGTAGACGGTTTAGTCTAGAAACAATTTTGTTATAACTATTGTTCACATTTTTCATATACCCTAACAATTCATGTACTTAACATTTATTCTGCTGACTGAAATTTTTACGTTGGTAATTTCTGTCCCTCATTCACCTTTTAGAACTATTTTGAAGCACTAAAGGTTTTTTTTTTTTTTTGTTTCATCTGCAAATGGCAAATAATACATTTAACGCTAATGTGTATCTGGAATTCACGGGATCGGAAAGTTTGCTCTGGTAGTCTGCAGAGTAGAATGGCATAAGCTTTTAACATATCCATAAATATTCGTATTACATTCTCCTTAAAGTTGAAATTTATAGAGAATCTAGAAATATGACAAGTTTGATATCTACGGAAAGCTAAGAAGCTAGTTAACAAAACTGGATATCTTTTAGACGATGTAACTTTACCCCCAAACTGTTTTTGAGATTGAAAAAGCACCCAATTTCCATGACCACGTAGCTCCGTTCGCTACAAGAAACATCGGATTTGAGTGACGTCACCAAATGTGTATGAGCTGATTTGCCGTACGGCTATATGAGATCCGCTCTGGCAAAATCCGAAACTTCTCGGCAAATGTGATTTCGCGCTACAGCCCGAAAAAGGTCAAAAAATGACATCAGGGACCAAATTGACATTTTGGTATCACGTTGTAGGGGAAATTTTCTAGTTTCTGATTGATATCAACATTTCGGAATACAACCTACAAAATGTGGAATTTTGAAGAGAAATGTGGGATGTCAATCTCAAAAGTTGGCCAAAATCTTACGTCTAAAGACCAAATCGCCTTCGCGTACGGCGAAAATGACTGTTCTTTTGGCGATCGTGTCTTAGATATTTTGCGTTAAACCCTGACACATTTGGTACCTACAGA
Organism: Diadema setosum; assembly: GCA_033980235.1. Taxonomy (NCBI): domain Eukaryota; kingdom Metazoa; phylum Echinodermata; class Echinoidea; order Diadematoida; family Diadematidae; genus Diadema; species Diadema setosum. The sequence continues at coordinate 34,479,702 of CM067075.1, read as the reverse complement.
AAGCTCTACCTCTGCTTATTCCAAATATGGTCATGGCATGATGTCATGCTACTCACTTTTATTCATGAATTCGTCTGAAACATGCGTAGGTTTATGCAAATCGTCTCCCGGACGCGTAAACAGCCTTGTTACCAAGACACGTGATCGAAATACGTGTTCACGATTGGTCAACTGCGCCGAGGACCCCCTTGTTTACAAGCAACCTACGTGTTTAACTATGGGGATCTATGCAGCAGCGGTGCATGCTTGCATGCAACACGTGTATCGTGACTGCTGCTCAGCACGGAAATGTTGCAGTTTCCCGCTTTGTTAGACTGTTTTTGTAGCAAGTTGAGGTAGAAATTAGAATTTAAACCAACACACAAGAGAAAAAGAAGGTCATATTTATCCAACAAACCTTTTTCATGCTATTTCGAAGAAGAATCAAGCTGAAATCACGGCATCAAAGAATACCTCTTCACTGCCGATTCTGCTGGTACTGTTGTGCGAACACCTGATCACGGCGATCGCGAATCTTGAGCTGATTTTGAGCTGATTCACGACGTGAATATATAGTTTTATTCATTCTAGATTGGCAATAAATTACGCACCAATGTCCTGAAAAGTGCACACAGTTTGCCTATAGATACGTAAATCCCACTGGCTTGCATACACATTTGGTGACGTCGCAGATTTGGCACTTTTCGTAGCCGCATCGAACTTTTTCCCAGCGCTCAAATTTGGTAAAAATAAAAATTCTTACATTCAAAGCAGAGACAACTTTATTGCATGATTTATGTCAGAAATTAATCAAAATAACGTTAAATGATGGAAAACAGTCAATTTGTTTTGTTTAATAGATACTTTATTTTCTGCAAATCAATAAATCAATCAGCAAATCAATATACATAAGGCACATAATCATGAACATGTGGGAAATATACAAAATAAATTCAAAACAGAGTCGTTTGACTTGCGTAAACAAAGATATAAAAGGTAATTAATGATGCAATATACAGTATGCATGTCTATGTTGCGGGGATTACAACAATTATAATTATGGAGCGATTATGCAGATGGCCGCCATTGTAAGCATAGCTTGAAAAGATGGCCGGCCAGAGGAAAAGGTAGGGACGTATACTAGTTTCGTAATAATGCAATGCAATACAATACAATACAAATTCTGCTGCGAAGATAGCAGGGGAAACTAAACTCTGATGTGTGATGGTGGTGGATGTGCGTGCAGGTGCTAGAAAGTGCATAAGGGCAGATATGCTGAAATGTAGAATAATCGAATTGGTTTGCTGGAAGAGGGAACGATATTCGATGTTGCTAATTGGGAGACCAACATTAATCATATGTATTATTTGTTTTTCATTCGTATTTGAAGTATATGTGCTTTTTAAGTTTGCTTTAAATGAAAACAAGGAGGTACACTGTTTCAACTCCTCACGAAGAGTGTTCCATGTATCCGGACCGTGATGTCTAATCGACTTTTGAGCAAGTAGAAGCTTTGGATTATTTAAATGAAAATCATGGGAACGACGGGTTGGGTATGAGTGAATATGGTCATTGGCTACTAAGGCGTTTTGAAAAAATGGTAATAAATTTCGAGTGTGTTTATACATAAATATGGCAGATAGGTATATATGTATATCATGGGCCTTTAAAGTCTTTAGGCGATAAAATATAGGATCAGTGTGAGCCAAGAAATTTGAGTGTGTGCATATACGAAGAGCCTTTTTCTGAAGAATAAAAATTGCGTTTAATTTAGTTTAGCTACAGTTGCCCCATATAATATTGCAGTACATCATAGGCGCCGGAAGTGGGGGGGGGGGGGGGGGGGGGGGGGGGGCAAAACGCATTTTTGCCCCCCAAAAAGCCCCCCCCCCCCCCAAAAAAAAAAAGAAAGAAAGTAAGAATAATAATAATAATTATAAAAATAAATGAATAAACAAAGAAAATAAAATGAATATGTATATATATGAATAAAAGAGAAAAAATATGGCTAGAAACGGCAGCTTTTGGACTGTAAAATGTCAAAATTTTCAAGCTCGCTCGCTTCGCTCGCTCGCATCCAGCAGTTGAGCCGGTGCGCCTCCCCCTTAATTTCTAAAGCGAAAAACATAGCTACGACGGCAGTTGTTGGACTTTAGAATGTCAAAATTTTCAAGCTCGCTCGCTTCGCTCGCTCGCATTGAATCGTTATGCCATTCTCCTAATGTTGCTGACAGTAATTGCCAGTAGTTGCGCCCGATGCCCCCACCCCTTAATTTCCAAAGCGAAAGATAAATATAGCTACAAACGGGAATTGGGGACGGTAAAATGTCAAAATTTTCAAGCTCGCTCGCTTCGCTCGCTCGCATTGAATCGTTATGCCACTCTCCTAATGTTGCTGCCAGTAATTGCCAGCAGTTGCGCCCGATGCCCCCCCCCCCCTTAATTTCCAAAGCGAAAGGTATATAGTTACAAACGGGAGTTTGGGGACTGTCACATGTCAAAATTTTCAAGCTCGCTCGCTTCGCTCCCTCGCATTGAATCGTTATGCCGCTCTCCTAACGTTGCTGCCAGTAATTGCCAGCAGTTGCGCCCGATGCCCCCCCCCCCCCTCTTCATTTCCAAAGCGAAAGATATAGCTACAAACGGGAGTTTTGGGACTGTAAAATGTCAAAATTCTCAAGCTCGCTCGCTTTGCTCGCTCGCATTGAATCCTCATGCCATTCTCCTAATGTTGCTGCCAGTAATTGCCAGCAGTTGCGCCCGATGCACCGCCCCATTAACTTCCAAAGTGAAAGATATAGCTACAAACCCCAGTTTTGGGACTGTAGAATGTCAAAATTTTCAAGCTTGCTCGCTTCGCTCGCTCGCATTCAATCTTTATGCCATTCTCCTAATGTTGCTGGCAATAATTGCCAGCAGTTGCGTCCGATGCGCCCCCATTTATTTCCAAAGCGAAATATATAGCTACAATTAAAACTCCAGTTTTGGAACTGTAGAATATCAAAATTTTCAAGCTCGCTCGCTTCAACACTCGCATTTTATTGTTATGCCATTCACCTTATGTTGCTGACAGTATATGATTTGTCGATCGTTTCACACCGTCATTCCATAATCCATGTAAGGAAAACTTACAATGTTCCTCAATGACTGCGTGGTTGAATGTATCACATTCCGTAATGTATTGTAGTCCCATTATTGCTCACGCACACACGCACAAGCATACAGACCGTCAAAATTACTTTATGGTTCCCCCCATGTTTCGACCCACCGTACGCCACTTTACATATATAGCTGATATATATATATAATATATATATGAAGAGTTTGTTTGCAAAAACCGATAAGTCCATTTTTTAAGATTTTGAAGTACAGTCTCTGTCATAAAGTACAAAATAATACCTTTTAAATGATATATTGGTTACTACATAGAAAGGTATATTTTTGAAGTTATGGTCAAAAGAAGCAAAAATTTTCTTATTATTCTCTTTATTTTTCTTGACCTTTAATCGCAAATATCTCCATTTGACAAATATGGACTTATCGGTTTTTGCAAACAAACTCTTCATATATATATATATATATATATATATATATATATATAATAGATGTGTGTGCGTGTGTGTGTGTGTGTGTGTGTATGTGTATATTGTGTAACATATGCATGGTCTAATCTTGAGCCCCCTCCAATGTTTGCCCCCCCCCCCCCCCCAATCCAAAACTGCTTCCGGCGCGCCTGCAGTACATTACATATGGTAAAAAAAAAGTGTTATATAACATTATTAAAGTTTGGTCATTAATCAAATACTTTATTCTCCTTAAAACACCAGTTGTTTTAGATATTGCTGTAGTAATATTCTGGTCATGAGTATTCCAAGTCAAATTGCTATCTAGGGTCACTCCTAGAAACTTGGTTGAATGTTTCTCAGCAATGTTTATATCATCAATATAAATACGTTAAGGTAGGGTGGGTGGGGATTGAAGAGTATGGAAATGTATAAAACATGTTTTATCAATATTCAATGAAAGCTTGTTACTTCTAAACCATTTCGAGATACAATGTATTGCCTATAAATTTCATTATTAAGTGCATCAATCAGTGTTGCAATATTCTTGTGGGAGTAAAAAACGTTAGTGTCGTCTGCAAATAAGATGAAGTTCAAACGAGGGGAGGAATTGATGATGTCATTAATGTAAATCAGAAAAAGTAGGGGCCCGAGGATAGATCCCTGAGGGACATCACATGACACGTTAGAATATAATGAGTGACTAGATTTTAATGCAACATATTGTTTGCGATGACTTAGATAACTTCTGAACCATGACAAAGTAATCCCTCTCACGCCATAATTATGTAATTTTTCAAGTAAAATGTCATGATCAATAGTGTCAAATGCCTTACTAAGATCCATAAAAACTCCAATTATGTGTTCTTTTTTAGTAAGCGCATCACTAATATTATCGACAGATTTGATTATAGCATAATCGGTAGAAAATCCTTTCCTAAAACCAAACTGATTCGCATTCAATATACATGTATATCATTTTCAATCATAAACGAGTAAAGACGCTTGTAAACTACTTTTTCTAAAATTTTCGATAAAACAGGCAACAATGAGATGGGTCTATAATTTTTATCCATTGACGGATTTTCTCTTTTATAAATGGGGATAACTTTAGCGATTTTAAAAGGGTCTGGATACTTGCCATTGAGTAGGAATAGATTGAATATATGGGTGAGAGGGGCTGCTAGGGGGTAAATTTTTTTTTTTCAACAAATTCACCCTCAAATTATCAGGCCCACAGGATTTACTACATTTCAGAGATCGACCAGTATCAATAATTTCAGATCCATTAATTGGAGTAAAAAACAGAGAATTTTGATTTTTTTTCAGGTAAATATTCTTTATAACCTTTGATATCATTTATGGGAATAGATTCTGCTAAAGAAGGACCAACATTAACAAAAGAATTGTTAAAAGTATTTGCAATTTTGTCAGGATTGGTAATAACATTATCATTATGAGTAATACTATCAGGACATTCCATGGGTTTCTTTTTGAGTATTTCATTAACAGTCCGCCAAAGAGCACTTTTATCATTCTTGTTAGATTCGAGTTTATTTGAAATATGTGATTTGCGTGAAACTCGAATTAAAGTAGTTAGTTCGTTTCTTTATGTTTTATACCTTTTCACATTTTCAGGAGTGGGTTTTCTCAGAGATATTTTATAAAGACGGTTTCGAGTAAGAATGGAATGTATAAGACCTTGAGTAATCCAGGGTTGCCGGGCTCTTTTCCTTCCATTTCTTTTGGTAGTTAAAGGAATATGTTTGTCATAATTATCTAATAGTTTTTGTATTAAAAAAAAATCATAAGAAGAATTAACATCTTGGAGTTCAAAGACGTCATTCCATTGTTCTTCAAATAAATCTTAATTCAATGAATCAATATTTTGTGGTGTTTCATTTCTATGCATTTTCAAGTATTGTTTGGGTTGGCGGCGTATTGGGGTTTTACAGATTTATCGTTAATCATAAAAATCGGTAGATGATCGGATATATCTGAATATCAAGAATGTCGTTCGTGCAGGTTTCAGTAATAACATTATACAGTATATTATCTATTAATGTTTTACTATGGTTGTTGTTTATTCTGGTGGGTTTATTAATGCGGGGATGCAGTGAGTTGGAAAGTAATATGTCATGGAAATGGGTGGGTTGTAATAGATCTATATTGTAATCTCCCATCCAAAAAAAAAAAATGATTTTCTCTCTCCAAGAATTTCATTAGCACATTGATCGAAATTGTCAAAAAAAAGATTGAATATCATTTTGCGGAAGACGGTAAATGGTACCAACTATAATATTTTTCTCATTATCATTTAAAATTTCAATAAATAAACTTTCTGCTCCTTGAATATGCAAATCAATTTGAATTTTGAACTTAATTTGATTATTAACATACATGGCAACCCCACCTCCTATGCCACGCTTTCTGTCATTACGAATAAAATTGTAATTTTCAATGCCAAATAGGTCCGGGGAATTGGAGTGCAACCATGTTTCGGTAATTCCTATAACGGAAAATGGGAAATCATTGAGGGAACTTAGAAATAATTCAAGCAATTCAAAGTTTCTATTCAAACTCCTTGAATTGAGATGATTAAACTAGAATTAGCACAAATCTGATTTACCTTATTGACAAAAAAATTGACTGTTAAATTCATTGATATTCATTGTTAAATTCACTGACTTGTGTGGTTGACTAGCTGTTGATCATCTATTCCAAAATCAGAATTTATTTACAATGAGTGACATTACGTGATCGCAGCATATCATGGTGCAACGGGAAGTGCAGTGCACATCGTATACACGTACACGGGGTTTATACGATGAAGTGCATCGGTGCGTGTTGTGTTGTAACAAACTATAGAGGAGCGCTTGAGACGAAATTATTGACATGATCTACAGGACTGCAGAGCATAGACACACAAAAACACAAATTCAAATAATATGCTACACTTTAGGGGTGACCTAGCAAGTAGTGTAACTTACACATAGTGAAAAATAAACAATATCATTTTGTCAATATAATCTCCTTTCTGAAAGGAATGTGTCATTTTTACATTAGTTTTTACATTAGTTTGACATTAGAATGAGTCGAGATGGAATGCGGGCGAAAGAAAAGAGGAAGAAATAAAGACAGACTCCAGAAAAAAAGGGGGGGTGGACAAGAGAAAACTGGTTTCGATATAACCGTGTATATTACGGGTAGAGAAGAAAGGGAGGATATGAAGGCAGATACCGGAGGGAAGATGAGAATCTGAAAGCTATATAGGGTAGAATACGGGTAGATAGGACATTAAGTTGTGGAGACAAAGCATGAAAGAAGAGAAGAACTGGGCAGAACTGGTTGTGATACAACAGATTATATATTTATATATATATATATATATATATATATATATATATATATATATATATAATTTCTATATTATTTCCTATAAATTTCAACTTTAACAAAAATCTCGATTTCCCACAGGTTTGAAATCATAAAATCAGGCGAGTGTCACATTCTGAACGCAAAGATAGTGAGCACAATGTATTAATACATATTTGGTATGTAAAGTCCGTTAAGAGCCGTTTGTGAAACAATAAACTGATAAACCTTTCGAGATTCGAAATTCTTGGTAGTATACACTTATATTTACATCCATCTGTAATTGCCTACTGATCTCGAATTGTTTTACACTTCTGAAATAATTCAGAATGATTGGTACGATATCAACCTAGTAATGGAGCACGTAATGATAATTATGTTCCTTTTCATAAATTCGTTTTCTGTAATAATATGTGAGACCTGTGGGCAGGTAGGAAACAGAGTTGGCAAGTGAAAATTAAAGCAGAGGTGACGCCTGTTAATGAATGGTATTAGAGACACTCATAAATCCCTTCTTAAGATTAGTTTACATAAAATGTATATGTGACCCTGCACCTCAAAGCAAACAAAAAGTCGCCAGACATGAATTTTTAGTTAAGACAATATTCTGAAAGAGCAGACTTTAAGCTTTAAAATGATGTATAACTCAAATCAAATGGACTCTCCTAACCTATCTAAATATTGGAAAGAAAGCACAAACTCAGGAAAAGTGTGAACTGAGAAAAGAGGCCCTGAAGTACAGTGTCTATTCAAGCGCTTAATCTTTACCAAACCGTGCTGGCTGTGCGATGAATGGGACAAAAAACAGGAAGTAAACTACCAGAGTAACAACAATGAAGGGATTATCAAATTAAACTAAAATTAAGCATGTCTCATTAACACATTCTGTCCATAATCAATGCCAACTTTCAAAGCAGTAGCACTATCCTTTCAAAAATTATTAGAGTTGAAAGTGAAGAGTGTGGACAAGGTTTTTCAGAAATGAAAAAGGGATTCTAAAGACACACCTAATCACACTATTCTACCAAAAATGTTCGAGATAAACTGCTAAAAAAAACACTTTCCTGCCCGTTTTATGATACCAATTTTAGCATAATGTAAAAGAAGACCCGCTCTTTCAGAAAATATGAAAAAGTCAAGTTCGGCTAGGTTGACCCAATTCACTAATATTTTCAGTCCTCACGCAAAATCAGTGTGTGCGACTTTATGTTCGTTTTGAGGTGCACGGTCACAAATTATGGTTCATTTGAGTATCAAAAGAAAAAAAAAAACTAGTGGGGGAAGGGGAATATTCTACAAACACATCTTGATACTTGAAACATTGACAACTACAACAACGGGTCCGTATGCTGAGGCTCCTTACGGTTTTTTTTTTTTATGTATACATAAAAAAATACTAATGATTTCCTCAATCCATGTACATTTCCAAAGATATTCAAGTTTGTCATTAAAGAAATCTCTGTGCCTGCAAACAGGAAATTTTAAGTGTAACTGTAATAGTGAGTTATCATTACTTGGATACATAGAATGTGAATGATTACAAGAGAATCTGAGACAGCCCATTTCATAAAAATAAAGTGAAGCAATACAATGAAGAAACAGGAACGAACAAAGGATAAAAGAAGTCAATAAAGTAAGGTTCTTGTACCTACAGCAGCTACGAATTTAAAATGAAACAAAATACAAAGTACATGTTTATAATGAAGGAAATATGAAAGTAATGAAAACAGAACACAGAAGACAGAAACACTTCAGCTTAAATACAATAGAATACTGAAATGTTAATCAATTATCAACTTTACATGACATATCATACAAAGAAAATTTGCTGCTTTCCACTTCTATGATTTTAATTCTTCATCGAAGGACTTAGAAGAGCAATGCGGTAGGCCAACTGTCATTTTCAGCTTCAATCTATTTCCGCAGATACAACTTCAGAGGTAATGCATTAAATAATGAATGCTCATGCACATCATGTGGTGCAGTCGCGAACAAAACACGTAGTACATTTAGAATCACTCAGATATGCATGTTAAGTGAGAGTGAGCGAACTGCTTATAGCATTATAGGCCCTAATATAGTTTGTACAACAAATCATCATACAATGTACGTTTATATCAAAATCGCAAGAAATCGTTATAGTTCCTAATGACAGCCTTACCAAGTGGTAACTGAAATAACAGATTGTTCTCTGATAATACACAAATACAAATGTAGAGGTCACGTGTACACATGGCATTTTATAATTGAATGTGAAACCGATTTCAAGTGAATCGATTTTCCTCGGTTTGAATGTCATAACTACTTCATCCAGTAACGTGGTCGATATAATGATTATCATTTCATTTTGGATTTTTCCCTGCCGATCAATTTCAAAGTGAATACAATTTTCTGTGGTTAAAATGCCTTACCTACTTTATCTGGTAACGTAGGTCCTATAATGATAATTTCATTTCATTTTCCTCATTATAGTACGTCACGAGACCCTGCCCTTCTGCAACCAATTGTAAGTCCAAGGACGTTTATAAGTTCGTATAGAGAATGTTTTCTGCAGTATAAAACATTACCATCAACTATTTCACACATCGTTGTCTTGTTTACTTTTAACATAACATTAAGTTCCCTTTAAAAGCAATTACCTAGGTTATGTTTAAGTATACTACCAAGGGGCACATTTGTATGAACATACGCGATTACATACACAGGCACGCACAGAAGTATTTTTGTACTATACCATATTACTTCAAAGGAAACGACGGGTTGTTTTTCCGTCCTGAAAATTTCCACCGAATAATTTTCAAAGCCATTGTCGACTGAACACAACGTGTGGCGGTAATCTTTAATGTTTCTCTACTCTGAAACTCTTTAATCAGGGCAGTAAAGGTTTCCTTTTCTCGTGAAGTACTCTAGTTTTGCTCCTCTTGTGTGACAAATGTATCCAAAATACCACATTATGTACATAATATATTGAGTTCTTCGAGTTTTGGTCCGTGGTTTCGGCATTTACGAAACAGCAAGTGGGTCCTATCACATGTTATTTTCGCAGTGCACGATCCTACCATCAATAATTTCATTCATATTTTATGCCTTGTTGACAATTACTTACTTTACTTGGAGTTTACTTGGATGTAGAGACGTAAAGCATTGCTTATTTGCCCCTCCAGGTTTCATTGTCCCTCTGATATGGGCTGTACTTTAGGGGATGGCTGTTCCAGTGTTTCTCAAGGATAGATTTGAATTGATTAACACTTGTTGCTCTGACAGCTGCGTCTGGCAGAGAGTTCCAATTGTTACAACTGCGAACAGAGAAGGTTTTTTGTCGAAACATATATTTGGATCTGGGTTTTCTGACTTTCATGCAGTGGCCTCTGGTTCTGGAGCTTTCAACCAATTGAAAAAATTTGTGTACATCAAGGTGGTCAATCCCATTCATGATCTTATAGATTTGTAGAACCTCTGCTCTTTGTCTCCTGTATGCAAGAGTCTCCAAACCCAGGGCTTTTAGTCTGTCTGGATATTCCAGGTGGCGAAGATGTGGAAGTTGACGTGTGGCTCTTTGCTGCACTTTCTCTAACAAATCCTCATCTCTTTTGAACATAGGACACCATACAGAGTTGCAATATTCTAGTGTGGGTCGGATGATAGACTTGTAGAGCTTAAGCCATCCTCTTTCATTCAGGCTAGAAAAGGATCTGTTCAGAATGCCAAGCTTGGTATTGGCTCTTTTGGTTATCTCAGCAACATGCTCGGAAAAAGAAAGTGCAGAGTCAAAGTTCACTCCAAGGTCTTTCTCCTGTTCAGCTACAGGGATCCTGCTTTGGCTATCAGTTGTAGATATGGTGTAGTCATTCTTCTGGTTCCGTTTCCCATAGTGAACAACTTTGCATTTTGTGATGTTGAATTGCAACTTCCATTTGTCGGCCCAGGCTGAGACAGCATGAATGTTCTTTTGTAAGTGTTCTGCTGCACTTTGACTGTCAACAACATGATATAATTTATACCCCCGCCAAACGAAGTTTGAAGGGGGTATATAGGAATCAGCGGACGGTCGGTCGGGCGGTCGGGCGGTCGGGCGGTCGGGCGGTCGGTCGGGCGGTCGGTCCGTTGCAAATATTGCGTCGCGAACTACTTCCTCAGTTTTCAACCGATTCCCATAAAACTTGGCACAGATGTGTGCCTTGGGTTGTAGATGTGCAAGACGTATTTTTTGACAGTACCCAAAAGTACGTTGCCATGGTAACGGCATATTATGGGCAAAAATGGGTACAAATCTTGCGTCGCGAACTCCTCCCACAGTTTTTGATCAATTTTTATGAAATTAGGTACAGATGTTCATCTGAATATGTTAATGTGCAAGACACATATTTCCGCAGTGGCAAAAAGTGCGTTGCCATGGTAATGGCATGTTATTGGTAAAATATAGGGCAAAATGCTTCATGGCAAAACTGCTTCATCAGTGTTCTTCCAATTCTCATGGAATTCATATTGAATGTTTGTCTTAGGATATAGGTCAGCATGACACATTTCTTGACAGTGACAAAAAGTATGTTGCCATGGTAACAGCTCACATATTATGAGCCAAAATGATGCAAAATTTTGTGTTGCAAACTACTTCCTCAGTTTTTGCCCAATTTCCATGAAACTTGGTACAGATGTGTGCCTTTGGTTGTAGATGTGCAAGACGCATTTTTCGACAGTACCCGAAAGTACGTTGCCATGGTAACGGCATATTAATGGCAGAAGATCAAGGAAAGATCTTGCGGATTTAACTACTTCCTCAGTTTTTTGACCAAAGCTTATGAAATGTTGTTTTGACCAAAGCTTATGAAATGTTGTTTGGCGGGGGTATAACCAGTCGCTGTAGCGACATTTCTAGTTTGGTATCGTCGGCAAACAATTTAATTTCAGATGTCACTTCTTCCGGCAGATCGTTAATGAAGCAGAGAAAGAGCACTGGTCCTAACACACTGCCCTGAGGGATCCCACTGGATACTGAATGTGGAGATGACAGTCTACCATTCAAAACGACTCTCTGTGACCTTCCTGTCAAGTAGGCCTCTATCCAGTGGAGAACATTACGATCAGTCTACTTCAAGGGTGTTATACAGTAACAAACAAAATTCATCATTATTTCAAATTTCCTAAAATAAGTATATAATATATAGCTATATGCTTTAAGTATACACAAGGACACATTTGTATGAACATAAGCAATTACACACTTACACACATACACACCCCCACACACATACACGTTAACGTACATGTTTGCATATAACAATGTTTTTGTACATGGATATTGTTATCGCTCCCCTGAGAACTTCAACCCAATATTTCATATCCATCGTCGACTATTATACAAGAGACGGTATGGTAACAATCTTCAGTGTTTCTAACTCCGAAACTACACAGGAAAGATAAACACGTTATTCAAAGTAACCTATTCGTGTTCTGTTTAAAATATCAACTATCCGAAGTATACATGTACAACATGTATATTCTTCAAGTTCGGTTCATGGTCTTTAAGCATGTAGGACGGCAAAGTGATTTCTAGATATATTCGTTTTGTTTATGTACGAAAAACATGGTTCGAAATGCATTTTAAAATGTGTGACAAAATATGGCTCTAGGACCTACATGGTACCGTAATCCGAAAGGCCACGGCAAAAGTCACCCTATCCATACAAATTGTATGAATCTGCTCTACGAATTGTTTGCCCAACTCAGATTAAGACCGATGACTAGAGAGCACGTAGAAAGGGAATAATACGAAACCAAATGTGACCCTGCACCTCAAAACAAACAAAAAGTCGCCAGACAAGAATTTTTAGTTCAGACCATATTCTGAAAGAACAGACTTTAAGCTTTAAAATGATGTATAACTCAAATCAAATGGACTCTCCTAATCTATCTAAATATTGGAAAGAAAGCACAAACTCAGGAAAAGTGTGAACTGAGAAAAGAGGCTCTGAAGTACAATGTCTATTCAAGCGCTTAATCTTTACCAAACCGTGCTGGCTGTGCGATGAATGGGACAAAAAACAAGAAGTAAACCACCAGAGTAACAACAATGAAGGGATTATCAAATTAAAGTGAAATTAAGCATGCATCATTAACACATTCTGTCCATAATCAATGCCTACTTTCAAAGCAGTAGCACTATCCTTTCAAAAGTTATTAGAGTTGAAAGTGAAGAGTGTGGACAAGGTTTTTCAGAAATGAAAAAGGGATTCTAGAGACACACCTAATCACACTATTCTACCAAAAATGTTCGTGATAAACTGCTAAAAAACACACTTTCCTGCCCGTTTTATGATACCAAATTTTAGCATAATGTAAAAGAAGACCCACTCTTTCAGAAAATATGAAAAAGTCAAGTTCGGCTAGGTTGACCCATTTCACTTATTTTCAGTCCTCACGCAAAATCAGTGTGTGCGACTTTATGTTCGTTTTGAGGTGCACGGTCACAAATACAGTTGGGGTGTAAGTTTGATTTTGTGTGTGTGTGTGTGTGTGTTTGTGAGATTTCAAACAGGCTGTCTGGTGTTCGGAGTCTTGAATGTTTGGATTTGTGGCCTGCACTCTTTACTGTTTACACCGTAAGAAATCTATTATGGAAATTGCACATTACGTTTTCTCAGAAAATATCTCACTGCCTATTTTGACATTTCTGGGACCAAACGTACATTTTTATAATACTATGACCAATTGATGACATCGTTCGTAACTGGTGTCATATGTGGTAATCGTGCATTTGCGAGCCAAAGCACCCCTATACAGTGCAGAATCCTTCGGCATCCCAGGGTGAGGGCGGAACAGATTTGCCTTCCAAACGACGTCTCTGGTGAGGGATTCTCGGGCTCAGGAATCTCGTTTTCCTTCGTTGGCTCATGTTCACTTTCACCGTTTCTCCCAATGTCTTCGTTTGATGTGCCCTTGCTCTCCCGCGACTGCAATCCAGCCGTCGTCCCGGAGTATGACAGACTATCTGCATTGATACAAGGGTAGAAGAGCGTTAGAACATAAAATGATGTGGAATATCAATCATCATTTTTAATGTCAAGCGTTGTTCAAAGGACTTTGATATGGGCAGAACGATATTGACAGCAATTAATTAAATGTCCTAAGAGCGAACAAAGCACGGATACACAATATCGTACGTTTACACTAATGTTAAAAGATAATTTCTCTCAAAGGATATCGTTTTTTATCGTAACATTGTGTTGTCCTGTCAACAGAATATAACTAGAAACAAAACAGTTCATTCGACTTTGGAGGACCGTGCTGCTTTTCGAGAAAATTTTTCAGGAACTCTATTTATGCTATCACTGGAGATACTGCAGTACAAAGCTAACGCTTCAACATCAAGACACACGTGCATGCATACACTCACTTACACAAACATTATTTAGCGGATTTTCGGTACTTTCCAAGTAACAAAATATCTTCCTGTAAAAATGATGACACCAAGATCATTGAAATTGGCTTGGTAATTTTGATTCCAAGGTCATTCCTTGAAACAAAGTCTTTTTTCACTTTTTCCTGGATTTGACACAAATTATGTCAAGGAGTAACACATGTTGTGCTCGATATAATTCTGCCTTTGTCGTGTTTACTAGGAGCAATGCTCAAGCTTCTATGCAACAACAAAATGCCATTCCAGGCACTTTCATTCGCGCTTCAATGATAAAAGCGGAAGAAAAGTTGAAAATAACCATGATTCATGAAATTGCAACGGACTGCCATCCCTCACATGAGCGTGGGAGATTATGACGCACATTATGATTAGTGCAATGGTGGCCCAGCATTTTGATGGAAATGGTTTGCTTGGATTTCGTAAACCTCTGTCATGTGACACACAGCTACAGGACCTTGATACTTAAGAGCTGATATACTGATATACTGATATACTATACCATCAAGGAGCCCTTACAAAAATCGTCAATAATAATTGGATGGTAATGACAGGTAACAGTCAATGGTGAAGGGTAATTGAATGGTATGTTTCCAGTGGTCAGTGGCAACTGTCCATGGTGAAGTGTATTTTGAATGTTAGGTTTCCAGTGGTCAGTGGTAACTGCCAATGGTGAAGGGTATTTGAATGGGAGGTTTTCAGTGGTCTTGGTTACTGTCCATGGTGAAGGGTATTTGAATGGTAACTTTCCAGTGGTTTTGATAACTGTCAATGTTTGAAGGGTATTTCAGTAGTAGGTTTCCAGTCACTGTGGTCTTGATAACTGGCAATGGTGAAGGGTATTTGAATGGTAGGTTTCCAGTAGTCAGTGGTAACTGCCAATGGTGAAGGGTATTTTGAATGGGAGGTTTCCAGTGGTCACATGTAACTGTCAATGCTGAAGTGTATTTGAATAATATTTTTCAGTGGTCTTGATAACTGTCAATGCTGAAGGGTATTTCAGCGGGAGGTTTCCAGTCACCTTGGTCTTGATAACTGTCAAAGGTGAACGGTATTTGAATGGTAAGTTTCCAGTGGTCATTGGAAACTGCAATGGTGAAGAGTATTTGAATGGCAGGTTTCCAGTGGTCTTGGTAACTGCCAATGGTAAAGGGAATTTGAATGGTAAGTTTCCCTACTTTTTTTCTATTCTATAATTCATCTTTGTGGAAAAAAGGTTATTGACTGAATTTCTGAAGATTAAAAAAAAAAAACTTCTCAACGATTCCTTCAAGGATGGAAACTGTTAAAGGTACTCTATGCAAATTGCTGACAAGAGATGGCTGTAAGGGTAATTATGTAGCACACATGACATGCAAAGTGACTCTTCCAAACACATCAGGCACGCCAACAAGCCATGAACTGTGGATTTTTATGTGCCAACTGCAGACGTATAAAGGATTTATTAGATTTCTGCTTGAAGATGCTTCATTTGTTTGTTTGTTTTCTTACCCTTCTATATAGAACACGAGGAAAAAAAAAATCGAAAAGCTGCAATATGCCTATAGGGACGGGTTGCTCGTTTTGTCGTGAACAGTACCAAATAAAGTGTAAGCCAGATGATCAAGACCATTGGCTGGTAGTCTTTAGGACACAGAAGAAAGCTGTCACGACGGTCCATGCTTTTCAAGATCAGCAACAATCTAGCTAGTCCGACAATCAATTCAAAGTTGACTCCACTGCCAACTCGGCATTGACGTTCCCACAAGAAGCAGTTCCAAGCTCATCGCCACCAGCAAAACATAATATGGGGGGGGGGATCTTTTCTACCACGTACCATCAAAGACTGGAATGACCTAGTCAAGAACACTGTCAAGGCTGACTCGAGAAACATTTTTGTCAAGAGTCATATGTCAGTAATCTTATCAACATAAAGAAAGAATGGAAACAGAAAACAAATGAAACTACAAATCAAAGGAAACATACTACTCTAACTAGAATCGGGATAGCGGTGGACAGGGGACTTGCAAGCATCCTTGATCATAATACGCCTCTATAATCAACCTTTAAATCACTGTTATATGTGGGTATCATCCGAATAACGGGAGTGAATGTTTTATAACATGAAAAAAATGAAAAAAAAAAGAAAATGAAAACGATGACATCTTTCTTCACAAAGTGTTGAAAATCGGGGGTCCCTCTCTTTGTGGGACACCCAGTATATGTGCGTTCTATAAACGATATATGTGATCAATAGAACGAGAAACAAGCTACAAATAATACACTGTAAAAACATCGGTGTTAGATTTAACACCATGGGTGTTAAATCTAACACCGATCAAGCTTCAATAGAGGACCACACCCACAGGTGTAGAAAATGTATTGTGACGGTGTTAAAAAGTGTTCACCTGGCACTTCGTGGTGTTAATTTGACACTGTGGCTTGTGATATTTTTGACACTGCGCTAGAGTTAATTCATTAATGACACCGCATGGTGTTGATTTGATATTGGTGGTGTTAATTTCAATGGTATAACACCCGTCCAGCTTCAATAGGAGACCACACCAACTGGTGTTACTGTGGTGTAAATGTGTTTACACATTTTTTCAAAAATTAAGTACTTTATCGGAAAATTCTTCATCGTCTTGTTGAAGTTCAGAATTAACTAGAAATTCAGTAACTAAGAAACTATCAAAAAAAAACAACAATGTTATATTTTGAAATGACACCCGGAGGTGTTAATATAACACCATGAATGAGCACCGAAAATTTAACACCAGCTCGGTGTTTCATATTTAACACCGGACATTTTGCAGTGTAGGCTTACCGTTTCCGTCTATTTCTTTTGGTTTTACGTCAGTTCTAGTGCCTAGAGGCACAGTCTCACTTTCCCTCTCAACATCATGAAGTGCATCAGTAATTTTCGGCGAGTCACTGCCCTCATTCCGCGGTTCGTCCGTCAAGTCTGCAGTATTCTTAACCTTAACACTGACGTCATGACAAGCTTCTTCACTGCGATGTGACAGTTCTTCGTCGGAGCTCTCTACAGATTCGCTATCACTACAGGTAAAGAAAAGATAACATTATTTTCAAATGGCATAAGCGTTAGTCTTGCCTTTTATCTTTATGTCGTTTGTACAATCATGATTTTTTTCCCCGTTTAGCACCTCTCCTATTGGCAATTTACATAAATTTTGAAGCGTGATAAGATCAAAGTAAATCAGTTGCATTTTAATGAGAAACCAGTTATTTCTCATCTTTATTCTTTTTTGTGAGAAGGATAAAAGGAGCATTACGTTTTAATACTTTTACTTTAAAACTAATGAATTTGTAAAGAAACTCTTACACAACACAATGATATGTTATATCATGCTCTTGTCAGCCTTAACTTCCAAGCTTTACTGTTGTTGTGTTGTTTTATACTACTTCTTTCTTCCAATATCATTCTTACAATTCCCTGTACCCTAAATGAGCTCATGCTTTCGGACCTCACGTACCCTCGTTTTGACTCACCATCTCCTTTCCCTTCTCACTCCTCCTGTCCACTTTAGTTTCAATTCATGCCATACCTTCCATACTTAGGCCTATCTAATCTATTCATCTATCTATCCATCTATCTGTCTATCTATCTATCTATCTATCCATCTATCTATCTCAAATATATGCTAGACATGAATCTATTTTCTTCTTCTTTTATAAGACCCCAATCTTCTTCTGATGCGATAACCTCATAACTTGAAATCGACTTACAAAACTACATTGGAACCTTGTAACAAGGACCATGGGACCATAAAAATAACCTTGTTTTATCAGGTTTCTTGTTATACCAGGGCCCTGTTTCATACAGCTGTTCGCCAAGTTCTGCACGACTTTACGAACGACTTAAATATGGCTACCAAACAATTTTTGTTAATTTCAAAAGCTGAAGTTAAAATTTGAAGATGGTAATTACCATCCTTACATGTTTTAGTTGAAGGTATATTTTTGCACCAATGTGGTAGTTGAAATATTGACATACAGATGTACTTTGTTGAAACGTAAGGGGGAAAAAGTGGGCGCACATATTGGCTCTTCATATTCCAGTCGTTCGTAAAGTCATGCGTAACTTTAAGAACAGCTCTATAAAACAGAGCCCTGTGTAGCAAGATACAAAGCTATTATAACCAAGAGATTGGACCAGCTTTGTTTTCGTTTATCAGAGTTAAAACGAGAAGAAACAAACAAACAAAGTAATAAAGATACAGATAAAGAATCGGTGCCAGGAAAATAATCTTGCTAATGTATCAAGATATGGTATGTAATAAAAAGGAAATTGCACCGGTAACATTACCCTGTTTTTTTTTTAAAGAAAGTTTGTTCACTTTTTTGATAGACATTCCGGTACAAAATAAATGTCACATACAATATATAAAGACAAATAATACAAAATTGACAGGAAGCTATAAAACGACTAAATGATACAGATACGATTCCAATTGATATTATATTGGAGATACGAAACCTTTACTTTATTCAGACATGATTATTCGTCTACTTTCTTTGCTTGCTTTAAAATTGACAAAATTGGCTAAAATGTAATGATTTCTTTTTATTTCTTACAAAAATATGAAGTAGTTGGCATACAAATAAACAACGTTGTAACACTTTGATGTCTCATCAAATGCATGAGTGTGTGCGATGAATATAAGCATTTATTCAAAATCTTGTTAATCCTATATGCGGTTTAACATGAATGTTGAAATTGGCACCTAGAAGGAGGAATGATCTGTCTTTCCTAATTGTATGATTTACATAATACATACAAATTGTATGAATAATATAAGTTGGAAATATCCCTCAGTGACCTATTTTTTGACATTAGGCCTATCCATTCTTATCATAGTGCGTTCAAGTTGGATAAAATGTAATGATTTCTTTTTATTTCTTACAGAAAATATGAAGTAATTTGCATACAAATAAACAACGTTTAACACTTTGGGGTTTCTGTAGAACCAGTATAAAGGCACTTCTAGTAATTTGAGTTTGATTCTGTAACATAATTTCCTGTATTTTAGCAATAAACCTTTGAGTGACATCACATTCCCAAAACGAGTGTGAAATTGTTTCTGTGGAGCTTGAACAAAACGTACAGAGGCAGGGGCGGATCCAGGAATTCTGTAAAGGGGGGGGGGGGTGACTAATATTTCTGGTGCCACTTCCGGGTTTCATTTCATTTTTTTCTTTTTCTTTTCTTTGTTTTTAACGAAAATTAAAGGGGGCGTGCGCCGGTTGCGCCCCCCTCTGGATCCGCCACTGCAGAGGTGTGTGTCAGATAGTCCCATTTCAAAAAGTAATTTATTAGCACCAATATTTCTATGCAGAATTTTATACTGAAAATAACATCATCTTTTATATACCCATTTCAAACATTGTTTTCTTAAAAACAGCCACATTATTTACACGAATTGATGAATTAAACCAGATTACCTGGTTTTTCACTTGTTCTACAAATAAATTAGGGAAAAAAGTATATTCACACCAGGCCTTATGAATTTCACGTATAAAACTGCTTTGAATGAAATTAGTTACCTTGCCTTGCCTTACATTACCTTGCTTTTCGGAATTGTTGTTAAAATAGGGTAAAACAATCCCACAATGAAAATCGAATATAGGAACAAATTTAACAAGGGTTATTATAATAATACGTTATACAGAGGAATGATGGTTTATCTCACCTCTCAGTTACGCATTTCTCCGCAATTCTGACAAGTTTTGCTTTTTCCAGTGCTTTCCTCAAAATTGCTTTGAGCTCCTTGGACGTTGTCTCGTGGTTTTTGTCCAGTTTTCTTCTGCTCCATTCCCGTAACATTTCAAGAGTTCCCTG
Organism: Diadema setosum; assembly: GCA_033980235.1. Lineage (NCBI taxonomy): Eukaryota > Metazoa > Echinodermata > Echinoidea > Diadematoida > Diadematidae > Diadema > Diadema setosum. The sequence goes on along the minus strand of CM067075.1, from coordinate 34,459,529 downwards.
GTCAGTTATTACACTTCCTTTATGATTAGTCTCTACGAATCGTTGAATTTCGGGTTGAATAAACAGCAGTTTATTCCCCAAAGCATTGATGTCTCTGTTCTTGCAAAGATTTCTTGCGACCTCCATGAGTATTCCATCGAATTTGCGCCACTTCTTCGAAACATATCTGAATGTTAAGGAGGTTTTAAAAAGCAAAGATATTATGTTTAAAGACCCCTGTTGTTGTACGATAATCATTTTGTAACGTTTATTTTTTTTTCAAGTATTCCTTTATTCTTTCTGTCTGGCTTTTCTTGTGCTTGTCTTTTTCTTTTCTTAGTTCGAGTGGGGATTACTCAGCAATTCACAAATGATATTCAAATGCTATATACATAGATATTCTCTCTTTCAGATGCATCTAAACGTAAAGGACAAGGTATCATCCATTTGCCCTATGATCAAATATAATGTTCCTGATGATCACTGATCCGGAACAAATTTTTCTCCGAGCGATATATTTATAGTCTGAAAACGTGTTAATACTTCCAGAAGCTGACTCTTTCTGGCAAGTGGAGATCGAATCGGTAGGCACTGGAAAAGATATAACGAATGCCTTGACATTTATTGTTTTATTGTAAAAAAAAAGAAGGAAAGTCGAACAAAAAACTTACACTGATGTTTCATCAGACGCTCCAATGACGTCTCTGTTACCTGCAACCAAAATTCAATCAATCTGTTCAATCTGTAAGATTTTGATTTGATTTGATCTATTGGTTCCTGCAAGATGACTCGTTTAATGCTAGAAACCCCTTCACGATATCTTCAGACACGTGCATAACACAGGTTCAGCCTTCATGAAGTGTAATGAAAACAACAGACATCATTTTTTTTTGTCATTTCACCCCAGTCAGCAGCTGCCAGGTAACGAAATACAATCTCCATTAGTTCCTTGCTGAATTTGTACCGAAAACATTATGACAAACGCTGAAAGCATCGATGTCATGATTAATTAGAATGCCCTTATAACTCACCGTCATCGTTACTAGTCCTAGGTTTTACCAAAATTACTATTTCTATCATAATCATCGTCACATTTTAAATTCTATCAACAGAATTTCGACTCTTTGTCTGACTTTCTGTTGCAACAACCCCGATACCTACCGCTGGACGTAGGGTATATCCTGAAAGTCTTTTTTGTGTCTTCGTTTCCTTGATCAAGCTCCACATCAACACGATTTATTTCAGGTTTGGGGGAGGAAAAATCAACCAAGAAGGACACCATATTGGTAGTGAGCCAGAAGATGTTGGTGTAAGATATTGTCTACAAAATAAATGAATTAAAGAATAGACAATGTGCTAATGGAAAACCGACGTGGACATACGGTGCGATGCTACTGTATGAGAGTGGGGGGGGGGGGGAGGTTACAGTGAGCGAAGAGAAGTAAATCAAAGCAACGGTGTGTATCTATATCTGTGTGTTAACTCTACTGTACTGTACTGTAAACTGAATATATTCGCTTGCTGCATCGTCATATTACGTCACCATGTATACTATATCCTATCCAGTACTTATATATGATACATATAAATATTGAATTATATATGTATATATATATATATATATATATATATATATATATATATATATGTACTAAGTATATAAACATTTTAAACTATTGATTGGCGAATAATCAAAAAGTTTGTGACTGTTTTTGCTCAAATTCGCTCAGCACACAGCTGAATAGTCTCAAATTTTATGGGTAAAACTTCTGAGGGACAGCTCTATTTCACGTTGTTGCTTACAAGCATTCTTTTTAAAAATTGGGTTCAGATTTTTGGTGATATTGACACCTTACTATGTGGTAGGAATTAGGCATTGATGTCGCATTAAATGCATCAGGGTGTGTGCGATGAATATAAGCATTTATTCAAAATCTTGGTAATCCTATATGCGGTTCAAAATGAATGTAGGAATTGGCACCTAGAAGGAGAAACGATCTGTCTTTCCTAATGGTATGATATATATTTACATATGTACATACAATTTGTAAATGAATAATATAAGTTGTAAACATTTCTCAGTGACCTATTTTTTGACATTATCCAATCTTATCACAGTGTGTTCAAGTCCACCGCTATGCATTTAAGCTATCTTTATTGTTTCAAGCCCGTCTTACCATGTCTTTCTTCAAAATGGCATCATAACGTGTACCCTAATTATTGAAGATTTATCAAACGAAGCGAGGAACATGAAGTCTTTTAAGGCCTGTGTTGTCTTTCCCACAAATGAAGTAATTTTGGATCCTACCCTCGAATCGCTGCCTCTCAGTTTCTGACTGCATGTAATCTCGAGCGGCCTCCGGTTTGTTTTGACAAAGAACTCCTGTTCGGGTAGTGGTTGGTACTCAACACCTCCTTGAGTGACTATTTTTCGGATACCCTAGTTAAAAAGAGACCAGAACAAAAGCATTACCTCAACCTTGGGTTAAGAAGACTCCGTTCCACCTATAATGTCAGAAAGATTGGAAATTTACTATCTTTTTTTTTAGGAAGGAATATCAATTTCTTAAGTGTCGTGTGACATATTTGTTTTGTGTCGAAATTTCATTCATAATACATCTGACCAATTTGCAATATCATTTCCTCATAATCATTATCTTTAGGAAGATATAACCTCACGAGGGTAATTTAGAACCACACTTTGATTTCGAGTGAATTTATTTCTCCTAAAGTAGTGAATTTCAATCCTTCCTTATACATCTAAAAGGTACATTCGAACCATCTCCGTTACCTCGGACTTTCCCGGGATGAGATCGTACACGTGTTGTGAAAGCACGGCGTCCGATTCGCTCTTCATAGGCATCACAAATGACAGGCATCCAACTCGCTTCCCAGTCACGAAAAGTGTTTTGACAAAAGCCCAGAACGATGTGAAATGGGATACGTAAATCTCAGCATGTTTCTTGGTAAGGACATACTCCTGGGAAGCCTCTGAACTGGTCTTCAGTTCTCTGCGGACGAGGGCAGCATTGTCTGTGCGAAAGAATAGCATGCATAGGGATACACACTGACATGGGTAAAGGTCTGGTTAAAGGCATACTTTAACCTTGTTTCCAGTTTGAAAAGTATGAGCTTCATGTTACTTCTTGATGATGTCTATGATAAGGCCAAAAGAAAAAAAAACCGAAAAAAGTCGTGCCACAAAACGATCAATAAGTTGTTAAAAAGAGCAACAACCTAGGACTACCAAGATTTAGCATCTATATCCTCAATACAGACTTCAGTGTTTATGCCTTTTTATCAATATCAAATTAAGTCGAGTCTCACCTATTGCTTTCATGAACATGTTAAAGGTGGCAAACAACTTTAGATATTGCTTTCAAGGGTGTATGTGTGCAAATTATCATTACATAGGTCTAGCTTTGACATGAAATTTGAGAAGTTTTATACGCTCATCCTCCACAATGTTATTGTGTTTAATCATTCTTAATGAACATGATGCAGGACTACTTCTCAACAATTCTGAGATTATACTGCGCGATTAATACTTTTGTATATAAAGGCTATAATTTATCTGAGGGCAATAATTATAGATACAATAAAGGTAGATATTAATGGGGGTGTTGTTGTATTGACATTAATAGCTTCAATTCCATGGCCGAAAGATAAGAGATAGATAATTATTTTTTAATCCATTGAGGCAATAATATTTTGGTATCTATACCACTCCACTTAACTGCCTCTGAAGTAGAAGTACAATCACATCAAGGTTCTTACCTCCTACATTTCCTGGCCTGATGTAGAGTATGACGTCTTCTTCGCCTGGCCTGACTCCCCCGACCAGCTCTAGGCTATGTCGGATGGTAAGAATCACCGGCTTATTGAAATGTACTCCCGAAGGTTGGCACTCAACACCTGGGCCTATTTGTACCTCGTCCTCTGGCGGTGATGGTGTAAGGGGACCGGTTGTCGTGATGGCAATCTTTGTGGGTCTGTCGAGGGCTCCCTCCGGTACTGTAAGCGCGATCCCCTGGTTTGGAAGACTGATCACTCCGCCGTGAGAATCAATCAACTTCTCAGCTGTTCATAGCGTTTTCAAAAGAGACTGAACAGTAAATATGATTGGGATCAGAGGTTCAGAAGAACGTATTCCTATGAACGCTACTCATTACAAAAAAAAAAGAAAAAATGATATCAATTTAAAGAAAAGTGAGCTACCTTAAATACACGTCTGGCGTCATCGTATGTTGAGAAGTGGAAAGCTTGACCGTTTGCTCCATTTGTCATCCAAATGCTCGAAATATCGCTGTTTTAAGAATTGTTTCAGAAGACATCATTATCAGTTCAGGTTTATTCCTTTGATGTTTTTGAATTATAATCAAAATTGCATTATGATTAAAAAATTTGTGACCTGTTTGAGAGATTTTTTACAAAGATATTTTACCAAGGTTTTGGGATTTATTATCAAGCGGCCAAACACATGGAATTTATGGAGGGGAGGAGAGCGCTATATGCCTCCTCGGGACAAGGAGAGCTAAAAAAAAGAAATGTTTTCATTTTTGGACTTAATGTACTAAAATGTTTTCTCCCTCATTAACGTAGCCTGATGAAATATAAAACAAAACAAAAAAAGGAATTAATCTTAAAATAAAAAGTAGATTAGAAGTCAGCAAACACGGGAAAAGTCCTGAAGCGCACGTGAGGTCTAGTAACAAAGGATGATTTTTCAATTATATCATTATATTGTTAGAATCTCACCTTTAACTCGTCCCATCGCATCAGTAGAGACCATCCTTTGCCGGAGCGTTTGATAGAAAAGAATTGAAAGATAATTGGGGTAGGGGTATAAAGGGGGACGCGGTCAGAAAGCTGTACACGCGCGAGACCAAACCTTTTCCGAAAACACATACCAAGAAATCATGTAAAGTTATGTGGATGAAATTGCTCTCTCAACTTTTTTTTAACGCATTCCTCCACTAACTCTGCGAAAAAAATATCCTTAATGCGTGCTATAAAACGAAAAAAAAAATACTTCACGCATTAAAAGGACAAGCTACCTCGTGATTCTTATTAATGTCAATACAACAACACCCCAATTAATATCTACCTTTATTGTATCTATAATTATAGCCCTCAGATAAATTATAGCCTTTTTATACAAAAGTATTAATCGCGCAGTATAATCTCAGAATTGTTGAGAAGCAGCCCTGCATCGTGTTCATTAAGAATGATTAAACACAATAACATTGTGGAGGATGAGCGTATAAAACTTCTCAAATGTCATGTCAAAGCTAGACCTATGTAATGATAATTTGCACACATGCACCCTTGAAAGCAATATTCAAAGTTGTGTTGCCACCTTTAAGATGTTCATGAAAGAAACAGGTGAGACTCGACTTAATTTGATATTGATAAAAAGGCATAAACACTGAAGTCTGTATTGAGGATATAGATGCTAAATCTTGGTAGTCCTAGATTGGTGCTCTTTTTAACAACTTATTGATCGTTTTGTGGCACGACTTTTTTCGTGTTTTTTTTTTCTTTTGGCGTGATTCTTGGAACAAGACTGGAATGAAATTGAAACTTGCCTTAATTTGGAAGATGCTGTTAAGAAATGGGAAGAAAAGGTCTTACTAGTCACCAATAAGCACATGCCTATAAAGACAAATGGTATGCGTAAGAAATACTCTCCTTGGTTGAATGAATCGGTTTTTGACTTGATGAGAGAAAGAGACATGGTGAAGAAGAAAGCAATTACACAAAATAATGAACAGTTGTGGAAGGAATATCGACGGCTGAGAAATAAAGTTACTAATGTTATAAGGAAAACGAAAAAAAAAAACAGTATTACATCAATAAATTGTCTGAATGTTATGAAAGAAATGAATCCTGGAATGTTCTAAAATCTTTTTTTGCGAAATAACGGCACATCGTCTCATCATCTCTCTTGTAATGATGCATACAGTAAAGCCTCTGAATTTAATGAACGCTTTGCCAGTGCTGCTATGAGTTTGTTAAATGAACATCAGGTTGAGAAAACTGACGTGACCGAAGTAGATATTATTCGAGAACCCGTATGTTATGATAACATGGACACATTTACAGTTGTATCAACAAACTGAAAAATAAAAAATCGACTGGAATTGATGGTATATCGGTTGAGATTTTGAAAGTATGTGCTGATATATTGAATAAGTCTGTAACGTATTTGATAAATAAATCTATTATTGAAGGAGTTGTCCCAGAGTCATGGAAAATAGCCAAGGTAATTCCGATATATAAAAAAGGAGATAAGTCGAACCCTGATAATTACAGGCCAATTTCCCTGCTGCCTTGTATTTCGAAATTACTCGAGCGCATAGTTTCGTTGCAATTATCATACCATCTTAATACGAACAATGTCTTAACCCCGGTTCAGTCTGGATTAAGGGCAAATCATTCCACTGTAACTGCCCTTGTAAAGGTAACTGATGAATGGCTTTTGGTCATGGATGAAGGGGAATATACTGGGGCGATATTCGTCGACCTAAGGAAAGCGTTTGACACTGTCGACCACAATGTAATGTTAGACAAGCTGTCGAGAATTGGTATAAATGGAGCTTCACTTCAGTGGTTTAAGAGTTATCTGACTTAACTCATGGCGTGCCCCAGGGCTCTCTTCTTGGCCCTCTACTGTTTTGTGTTTTCATTAATGACCTGCCTCGCATTTTCCAGTCACGTCGTGTTCATCTTTATGCGGATGATACAGTCATGTACTACTCCAACAAAGATGCTAAAGTCTTGGAGTCCATTTTAAACAAAGAATTGCAAGTTTTGGATCAGTGGATGTCACAGAATAAACTATTGGTCAATTATTCAAAGACCGTCAGTATGCTTTTTGGTACGAGATTTATGCTCTCTAGGTGTAATACACTAGATGTAAGAATAAAGAATACTCAAATTCGAAATGTTGAAGCGATAAAATATTTTGGAATTCATATCGACGCTGAGTTGAAATGGAATATTCATGTAGAAAAAAATGTGCCAGAAAATCAGTAGACTGATTGGTTTTCTTGGAAGATTGAGATATGTTGTAAATGAATCTTATTTGAATTTGATATATAAATCCGTGATTCTTCCACATTTTGATTACGGAAATGTTATCTATTCCGCTCCACAAGGCTCTCTGTCAGCTCTTCAAAATCTACAGAATAGAGCGGGCCGTATAATTATGAGAGTAAATCCATATTCTTTTGTTTCTACTCAACATATTCATGATATTTTGGGCTGGGAATCTCTTGAATACCGATATAAAAAAAATATGAGTATTATGATTTATAAGATATTGCAGAATTTTCTTCCTTATTATATGTCTGATAATATTTCTAGAACATTTCTTAATTATTCACTTCGTTCAAATAAGAATTTGAATCTTCCAAAGCCAAATTCAAATAACTGTAAAAGAACTTTCTTTTACAGGGGAATATCAATGTGTAATAAATTGCCCAATTCAATTCAATTCAATTCAATTCATTTATTTTTCATTCTTCTTTTTCCAACAAAACATAACGCATAATATATTTGGAATTACATCATAAATATAAACATTCGACTTTGTAAAAGATAAATGATACAAATAAACAAAAGAATACATACTGGCAAAAAAGTACAAAGTTATGCTTCAGTTGAGAAAAAAAGAACTGAGAGGTCTACTAAAAAGCAAGCTTGTATGTTGTGAACCACTCAAAAAATGAACAACTTATGAATTACTTATTTACAAATACTTATCACAGATATAATTTACGACAGAACGGAACAAGACAGGAGAAATACAAAAGACATGACACGACTTCACAAAAAAGACGGAAAGAATGGAGACAGAGAAAGGAAAAGAAAAAAGAGAATGCCTACACGCTGAACTAGGGAAATGGAACAGGGGGTGATTGAGAATGTGCTTCAGAGGGCTGGTACTGCACGCAGCTGTGCAGGGATTTAATGGCTATTGTATAATAATCTATGTAATCCATTACGTAATAATGATGTCAGTAATCGAAAGATTGGTGGATGGATGATGAACCCTGAGGTTGATGAGATCTATCTAATAAAAAAATATATCAAAGAGGATTTAACAGAAATGATTTCAACTTGCGCTTAAAAGAATGCAAAGAAGGGGAATTTTTTTATTTCACCGCTTAATGAATTCCAAAATCTAGGACCGGTGTGTACTCTGAGCTAATAAAAGTTCTCAGGAGGGGCAAATGAAATTCATTAGATTGTCTAGTGGGATAATTATAAAAAAACTGATTCCGTGGAAACATTGAACTGAAAATACTGGGAAGTGCTTTTGCATTGTAATCAAACATAAACTGACCAAGCTGAAAAAAATACAAATCTTTGATTTTCAAAATCTTATATTTAGTAAACAATGGCTCTGAATGGGAACGTGGCGGGACGCCGCATATGATACGAAGTACCTTTTTTTTTTGCAGTAATACTAGTTTATCTAGTAAAGTTTGATGGGCACTACCCCATACTAGGAGTCCGTAATTACGATACGGTAAAATCAGAGACAAATACAAGGTCAACAAAGAGGACACTGGAATATGAGACTTGAGTCTATTTATGATACCAATATTACGTGAAATGATTGTACTAATGCTAATAATGTGCGGTCTCCATGAAAGTTTATCATCCACTGTGATACCAAGGAATTTTATATGAGATACACGTTCTAACAGAGTGTCATAAAAAAATGATATTTGTGCGCAAAGCTTCTACGGAATTGCTAAAAAGCATATACTTAGTTTTCTGGAGATTAAGTGATAATTTATTAGCTCCTATCCACTGAGTAACTTTTTTCAATTCAGAATTAACAATGCTTACGAAAGTATCTGGATTTCGGTAAGAAAAGAAAACATTGGAATCATCAGCAAAAAGTATGAAATATAGAGAGTATATCAGATGATCTACAAATAAAAGTCATTAATATAAATAATAAAAAGTAAAGGTCCTAATAAGCTACCCTGTGGGACGCCACATTTAATAAATTCTAGATTTGAGTCATTCTCGTTCAGAGATACATATTGTTTTCGATTTTGTAGGTAACTCCTGAACCACTCCAAGGCCTTCCCCCGTATTCCATAATGAGACAATTTATATAATAAAATGTCATGATTTATCGTATCGAAGGCCTTGGAGAAGTCCAGAACTGGAAGATACCAATAAGATGAGAATGATTATCAATAGTGTGCGCGGCGTGGTCAATAAACTTCAAAAGGGCATGAATGGTACTGTGTTTCTGACGAAACCCAAATTGAGAATTTGTAAAAACATTATAAAAATTAAGAAAATTGATTGTTCTTACAAACTTTTTTTCCAAAATTTTAGATAAGGATGAGAGCAAAGAAATGGATCTATAATTACTTACATCAAATTCATCTCCTTTTTTAAATAAAGGAAAAACCTTAGCTATTTTCATAATTTCAGGAAAAACACCACTTAGTATAGATTTATTGAAAATATGTGAAAGTGGGTCAGCAATTGATGATATGATTCCCTTTAAAATAAAATTACTTATATCATCATAACCGGCACTTCGCTTATTATTTATTGCAGTAACAATATCTAGTATTCTATATTTGGTAGTTGGAACAAAAAAAAAAATAGAACTAGAATTTGGTTGACCTAAGAATGTAGAAAAATGCGTATTTGACTGTGGTTCTTTTTCTGCTAGATTTTCCCCAATCATTGAAAAATAAGAGTTAAAAATATTAACTATTTCATTAGGATCTTCAAGAATTTTATTATCATATTTCACAACTTTGTAATATTTAATTTCTTTTTTGATATATTCATAGCCTGCTTCAATATCTTCCACGTGTTCTTTATATCATAATGAAATTCGTAACGCAACAACTTTGAGATCTTTTCAAATGTTGTTATCTGATTATCTAGATAGAGCATTATGGTAAAAAAAAAGGACTCAATGGAGTACCAAATGTAACAGCCATTTTTTTTTTTTTTTTTTTTGGGGGGGAGGGGGTAAATGAGTCTTGCCTTTTCTTTTGTAAGTTTGTTCTCCTCCTCTTTTTCTTTTCCTTGCTCTGCTTTTCTCTACCTATCTCTGATTATTGTTGACTCTGAGTGTACCAGTTCGGTATATAATTTTCATTATTGTTTCTATATGTTTTGTATATACAGTGTATTATTCTTGTATTGTATTGTAAATTCGGGACCCTGTGGAAGAACAGACATATTTTGAAAATATGACTAAACAGGCAATCCCCCGTTCCTTCTGTACACAAATGCAATGTATATGCAACTTGTACTGTGTGTATTTTTATATGAAGACGGAAATAAAAACGAACAACAAACAAACAACAAACAAATCTACAGTTCAACATCTTATGAAAACACACAAACATGACAAATGACTATAAATGTGACGGTGCACCTCAAAACGAACATAAAGTCGCACACACTGATTCTGCGTGAGGACTGGAAATAAGCGAAATGGGTCAACCTAGCAGAACTTGACTTTTTCATATTTTCTGAAAGAGCGGGTCTTCTTTTACATTATGCTAAAATTTGGTATCATAAAACGGGCAGGAAAGTGTGTTTTTTTAGCAGTTTATCTCAAACATTTTTGGTAGAATAGTGTGATTAGGTGTGTCTTTAGAATCCCTTTTTCATTTCTGAAAAACCTTGTCCACATTCTTCACTTTCAACTCTAATAACTTTTGAAAGGATAGTGCTACTGCTTTGAAATTTGGCGTTAATTATGGACAGAATGTGTTAATGAGGTATATTTAATTTCAGTTTAATCTCATAATCCCTTCATTGTTGTTACTCCGGTGGTTTCCTTCCTGTTTTTTGTCCCATTCATCGCACAGCCAGCTCGGTTTGGTAAAGATTAAGCGCTTGAATAGACACTGTACTTCAGAGCCTCTTTTCTCAGTTCACACTTTTCCTGAGTTTGTGTTTTCTTTCCAATATTTAGATAGGTTAGGAGAGTCCATTTGATTTGAGTTATACACCATTTTGAAGCTTAAAGTCTGCTCTTTCAGAATATGGCCTCAACTAAAAATTCATGTCTGGCGACTTTTTGTTTGTTTTGAGGTGCAGGGTCACCTATTATTATAATGTCCAATGTTCGACAAGAAGGCACTAAAAGAAGCAGGTGTCTTTTTCTGATTTTCGGTCAAAAAACGGGTTCTCCAAAGGATTCCTTGAGGTTGCCCTTTCAATGAACGAAGCTCTAGTCATCTTTACAAGCGCGGGCGATTCAGTGGCTGCCTCATTTCATGCCTTAATGAGAACAGTTAGATGACCGAAATTCCAAAAAAATAAACGAGCTGATTTTACAGCGCTTTATCAACAACACAAATTACATTCTTGCGTCATTTTCGCTTTCTTATAAGTTTGACATGTTCTATGGGGTAAATTCTCCTTTAAATCATGTGCACTATACTACTAGTGTTGATACACTTGACACGCTACACACGTAACGGGCCCTATCCTTCATTAAACATTTTATGCGCTTTCTTTCATTTTCGTCAGGCATGTCTAAAGCAATATGGGCGAGTGCCCTCCCCCCCCAAAAAAAAACAACACAAAAACAAAAACAAAAACAAAAACAAAAACCAAAAACAACAACAACAACAACCCCCACGAAAAACACCTATATACCAGAATGGAGATCCCCTCTTTGTGGAGTCGTTGGGAAGGAGGTGAGCCCACTCGTTGGACTGGCCTACTGATGTAGGTTTAATTCACTCAAAATCACTCAAAATAAGAACGGATCTGGATCCTTATTGACTCCAATAAGAGTGGGTTTTGATGATTGTATATTGGCACAGCCAATTCGATTGATTACAGATGATCTCAGGAATTACAGTGTAATGAAGGAGACATCGTTATTTTAATGCCAATTTCGTTTCTGTAGAAGAATTAATGTAAAAATTTAAGCTATCATCTAGCAGTAGGTTTATCATGCATGAAACGGGAAATCTCATCTTTCTAAATGTATACTTCATCTTTTTCATCATTTGATTTCCCGCTCAAAGGTTACTGACATATCAACCTTGAAGGAAACATACCTTTGGAGTAGAATCTGTCGAAGAATCAAATTGCCTACATACTGACATGGCAACAGGCCGCTTGAGTTGAGGGCGCTACAGTTGGCTCCATTGTTAAGCAGGTAAACAACAAATGCTTCCTTTAGGGACAGGACACGTTTCCCGTAAGTTCTAGCCAGCTAAAAGAAAATAAATAATGATAGAAACAATGATAATTGAAAACGAAAAAACAAACATACAACAAACATTGCATGTTGTGTACAGTGGATATTATGATGACACTTACTTGCATCGCCCTTTCACTCTATACCAAGTATCAAAGGCCACCAAGACCAGCTGGGAAGTTGGTGGGTGCGAATGGTAGTCCAAGGTACGACAATAATTGCATCAAATAAGAAGATCGATTAGAATACCTATCTTGCGCATGGAATTTAACCATTAGTCATGAGTCAACGTGCATGTCATCACTGAATAATGTCTTCAAGAAAGCAATCTCAGTTTCCTGCGCACATACAAATCACGTTTATCACGTTTATCTTGTATAATAAATCACCATTATAATATCAGATATACATTTCATACTAGAGGTATCTGTACTAGGTTTAATTTCCAACTCACTGAGGGCAGTACAAAAATAACGACAATTAAAGTTCAGGGGTTTGTATAAAAGTCATTGACTCGATTTCAGGCCATAAGCGGTCATGTACGGTAGCTGTTACTATAATCAACTGCGCGATTTTGCGCACGGACCGTGACTTTGCCTTCCCCGTTGAGTTTGGGAAAACTTCCTATTATTACTTACAATAAACAAACAAACAAACAAAACCGGTGTTCTCGTTCCGCAACATTTACGTTCCTTGTCCGTCTTCATCCTTCCTCCTCAACTCCTCTTCTCTTATATTAGAAATTGCTCCTCTCCCTCCCTCACAACCTTATCGCTCTACAAATGCCAGCATTTTCAAACTAAACTCGTTCTTGTACGCGCTTCAAGCCCGCTTCGAAGTCCGATTTTATTTTTTTTTTTTTAACACTATAGGTCCATCCCATTTTGTACACTCACGCCAATTGGGGCAAAATTTCACCCCACATTTTGGCTTAAATCGCAGATTGTGATTAAATGGAAGGGTCTCTTTCAGCAAAACCTCCCCCCCCCCCCGAAACTTAACCTTCCTGGAATAGTTGAACATAGAACTTCACTAGCTTTTAAATCAACTTGACTTCACTGCATGTAGGCCTACAGACAATAATTACTCCGCTAATATCATGCACTGAAAAGCCCCAAACTACAGACTCATTCATGAGTGTTGCTATGTAAGCTCTATCCAACAATCGGGCTGTCATTCGATTACAATAAAAAAATCAACCTTCTAAACTATGACTGATAGTGACAAATAGATCTTCAACGTATTAGTTGTGGGCTGTGTATTTTAGTTTATCTTATTGACCTGTGTGTGCTCATGGTTGGTTGGTTGGGAGGGGGGGGTGGTGGCAATTGTATTGCAGACACGTTAACAACAAACATATCGTTACCTGATTCAGAGATGGCGTGGACTCTAATTTCAGTTGATCACTAGACAAATGACCGATTGCTATTTCGAGACACGTGATGCCGCTCAGAGATTTGACGTTAATGTCAGCACCGTGAGTCAGGAGAACTTCAGCAACAGAAGTCCGCCCTCTGTTGGTCGCCATATGAAGAGCTGTGTATCCATGCAGCGTCTGGTGATCGAGAAGACATCTCGTCTGCAAAATAAATCCGTAACTTGAATGACGTCGTGTGTGTGGGTGTATGTATCGGTGCGTGTGTGGGTGTATGTATCGGTGTGTGTGTGTGTGTGTGTGTGTGTGTGTGTGTATGTGCACGTGAGTGTACATTTAAGTGTATTGCTTCAAATTCGTAAATTCCCCATCTGATTAGGTCATTGATATCTATACTTGCTTTTTTTACTTGAGAGTTTGTGTTTGTCTTTTTTTTTCATTTCTTTTGCTGATACATCAGCCCTTTCGCGGCTGTATCCAACAAGGTTCATGTAGTGCAAAAACTAAGATGGTCTACTCCTTTGTTAAAAATAATGTATTCTTTCCTTGACTGAGAATGTGTGAGAAGGTGTAGACCAACTTGTCACGAACGTGCGGCTTTCCGTTGCTTTGTGTTTGTCATAAATTCATACAATTTGCATGGACCCAATTGTAATAAATAACGATAATACACTGTGTTGGTGATAATGATTCTGATAATGATTTATCACGGTTTCACGAAATTTACGGACACTCTCACAAGCATGACTTAAACAGGGAAGCTATCTAATGCATAATTAAGTCTTACAGTCACGGGGAGCAGGTCTGCAGAACGAATACTAGGCATGCTTACAAATACTCCCCTTAGTTTTCAAAATGACCGAAAACAATAAGAGGGTGGTTTGAACGGTTAAGGGAGTAATACGTCGACGTTCACACAAACCATCGTATCTGAAGTTTTCGCGTATGAATGAAATTTAGAGTTAACCGTGTTTGAAGTTTACCCATTTTTAATTACGACTGGTTCACTTTTTAAGAAGCGCGTCTTTCTGAAAAAAAAAAAATTATTAGGAAAAAATGAACTGACAATACTGAATGAAAAATATAAGGTGGTATATTCAATAAAAAAGAGAATATGTGTTGTTTGAAGGTTTGCATGGTGAAGTAAATGAGGAAGAAAGATTTGCGGTGACACCATGTGTATGTAGTCCTTAACCGGATCGTTGTTTGGCAGAAGAGCCTAGAAAGAGGAGAAACGAAGAGGGAAGCGACATATGGGGGTTGTGAGGAGGGCAAAAAGTGAAGAGTGGGAGACAGTAATGGGCTAGAGGTTGAAGTTGCACTAGTGGAGACGGTAGAGAAAGGAACACAGAGAGTGGTAAGGAAGAATAGTGTGAGAATCAAGTAGGATGTTCGGACATCGTTAGAAGGGGAAAGATGAAATAGAAGGGAAGAGGAAGAGGAAGGAGTTGAATGTTGGAGAATCATGGAGATAGGGGAGAGCCGTAAAGATTCGTGAAACCAAGAAAAGAAAAACGAAGTCGGCGAACAGTGTGGCTATGGAATGCGGAATCAATGGAGAAAGGACGAATAATCCCTCGAAGGAAGGGTAAGTAGAGGAGAGATGAGAATATGTTGAGAGAAGGGAGAGAGAGAGAGAGAGAGAGAGGGGGGGGGGGGCGAGGGGGGGGGGGGGCAAAGAAAAGAAGTAAAAAAGAACAAATTGAGATTCAAGACGTAAATTAGAGGGAGCTAGTATGGATCCTAGAGTGAAATGCTGCTGAGGAGAAGGGAAAAAAATTGGAGAGGAAAATTGATGACAGTTAAATCCTGAACAGGTTCCTGTGGGAGAAATGCAAAAATAAGAAATCAAAATGAGGTTAAAGTGTAGACTTAAGGAGAGAAGACAAGAGCAATAACCTGTGGAGAAATGTGTAAATTAATACTAGTGGTCCTGAAAAGGACCGTTGGGTTGTATGGAAGGAAGAAATAAAAGAAAAAGAAGAAGAGAAGAGAACAGAAAAGGAAAGAAAAGGTAAGTAGTGTAGAAACAGACAAAAGTGTAAGAGACAGAGAGAGTGGAAAGAGAAATGAAACACTGTGTAAAGGTGCTAGTCAAAATAGAGCAAGAAGTCTAGTTATAAGAATAACTAGGAGAACCGAGGAACTTGACGTTTCGGGCAGGTTGACTGTCCTTTGTCAGAAGTGAAGAGTGATCTGAGAAGAGGCGGGCTATATATGGAGAATGCGGACCTAGCTGGAAGTGGTCGGTTGAGACGGGCTCGCAGGCGAGCTGAGCGTCGGCTGTTGGTGGAGTGTTGCGGTCGTTGATGCGTTCTATTGTTCTCGGAGTGTGTTGATGGCGGAGTATATCTGTGAGAGCAGGGAGGTAGACCTCCCTGGTGAGAGCTAACTTGGCTGTTAGTAGGTCGTGGCCGGAGATTGGAGGTTGACGTCGTGGGCGCTGTTGTGAAGAGGTGGGGGAAGAGATATGAGAGGAAGAAGTAGAGGGGGGAATGTGCTGTGGAGAGAGTGTGTTGTTGTTGTTGTCATTGTTGGTGTTCGATGGTTTGTTGATGAGAGGGAGCCAGATGTTGATGTGGAGTCCAGTGTCCTGTGTAACAGTGTCGTGTGTGTGAATTTCTATGGCTTCTCTGATGCGTCGTGTGTTCCAGTTTTTGATGGATGTGATGAGTTTGCTGTCTTCCCAGTTGATGCGATGTTCCGACTGTTGAGCGTGTTTCACGATGGCTGCCACTCACGACCACACCTATCGCTGGTTCCAGAAGACGCCCTCACCGACACAAGTCATCCACTCCACCGGCACAAGTCATCCACTCCACCGGCGTCCACCCCAACTACTAACCCGGACTCCAATCTCCGGCCACGACCTACTAACAGCCAAGTTAGCTCTCACAGATATACTCCGCCATCAACACACTCCGAGAACAATAGAACGCATCAACGACCGCAACACTCCACCAACAGCCGACGCTCAGCTCGCCTGCGAGCCCGTCTCAACCGACCACTTCCATCTAGGTCCGCATTCTCCATATATAGCCCGCCTCTTCTCAGATCACCGGCGTCGGCGGGCGGGTCCTACACCTGCTTTGCCGACGGGAACGGCGTAACCCTGCATTTCTCTCGATGCAGGAGTAGGCAGATGACATCATTTCCGGAACCCTGTCCCCTTCCTTCCGATGTATATGTATCATTGTAAATATAAAAATAAATGTAATTTGGTTTGTGTAAATAATTTAAAGTATTTAGATTTCTATAATTAAATTCCAGGTATATCTGAATAATTATATTTTTTGGAGCAAATTGCCCACCCGGCAGAGAGCTCGACAATCTAAAACAACAACAACAACATCACGCTTCACTTCTGACGAAGGACAGTCAACCTGCCCGAAACGTCAAGTTCCTCGGTTCTCCTAGTTATTCTTATAACTAGACTTCTTGCTCTATTTTCACTAGCACCTTTACTCAGTGTTTCATTTCTCTTTCCACTCTCTCTGTCTCTTACACTTTTGTCTGTTTCTACACTACTTACCTTTTCTTTCCTTTTCTGTTCTCTTCTCTTCTTCTTCTTTTTCTTTTATTTCTTCCTTCCATACAACCCAACGGTCCTTTTCAGGACCACTAGTATTAATTTACACATTTCTCCACAGGTTATTGCTCTTGTCTTCTCTCCTTAAGTCTACACTTTAACCTCATTTTGATTTCTTATTTTTGCATTTCTCCCACAGGAACCTGTTCAGGATTTAACTGTCATCAATTTTCCTCTCCAATTTTTTCCCTTCTCCTCAGCAGCATTTCACTCTAGGATCCATACTAGCTCCCTCTAATTTACGTCTTGAGTCTCAATTTGTTCTTTTTTACTTCTTTTCTTTGCCCCCCCCCCCTCGCCCCCCCCCCCTCTCTCTCCCTTCTCTCAACATATTCTCATCTCTCCTCTACTTACCCTTCCTTCGAGGGATTATTCGTCCTTTCTCCATTGATTCCGCATTCCATAGCCACACTGTTCGCCGACTTCGTTTTTCTTTTCTTGGTTTCATGAATCTTTACGGCTCTCCCCTATCTCCATGATTCTCCAACATTCAACTCCTTCCTCTTCCTCTTCCCTTCTATTTCATTTTTCCCCTTTTAACGATGTCCGAACATCCTACTTGATTCTCACACTATTCTTCCTTACTACTCTCTGTGTTCCTTTCTCTACCGTCTCCACTAGTGCAACTTCAACCTCTAGCCCATTACCGTCTCTCACTCTTCACTTTTTGCCCTCCTCACAACCCCCATATGTCGCTTCCCTCTTGGTTTCTCCTCTTTCTAGGCTCTTCTGCCAAACAACGATCCGGTTAAGGACTACATACACATGGTGTCACCGCAAATCTTTCTTCCTCAAAAAAGAGAATATTTCACAATTTGTGGAACGGAATGTCCACCATCGAAATGATTGGAAGTCTCAACATAAAAAAAAAAAAAAAAAATTGACCGCAGATCAAGTGACACGACGGTTCGGATGACCGCCGACGAATATACTGGATTAGCCTAGCATCAGACTGTAGTTGACTGACCTGCACGCCCGCCTTAAGTCCTGCGGTCATCAGAAGCAGGTGTTAAGCTGCAAACTGCTCCCTGCGTGTAAGACTTAAAGACCTATTCATTACAACTTGAACTTACTGATTCATTGTGGGTAGTACTTTCCAAGATGTATTCGACGATAACGCGGTGTCCATTTTGACTGGCCACATGTAAGCACGAGAAGCCATTCTCATCTGCACACATGACATCTGCTCCGTTTCCAATGAGACATTTGGTTACTTCAAGATGGCCACGAGCGGACGCTGCGTGCAGAGCTGAACACCCATCTTCATCTGCGGCGTTGATGTCGGCACCACAACTCAGGAGAGTTCTGCAAATGTCTGCCTGACCTTCTTCTGCGGCGATCAATAAAGACGTCCCGCCAGAATTTGCAGCTGTGTCGACACTGTTCTCTTGACTTACGAGATACTTCACCAGTTCAAGATGTGATCCCTGGCACGCAATAGTGAGGAGTGAAGATCCATCATATCCTATAACGTGAGCATTAGCACTGTGAGCGAGTAGGCATTTCACGACCTCAATGTGCCCTCGCTCGCAAGCAACCATCAGCGGTGTAAAACCCTTTGAATCGGTGCTCTCAATGTACGACCCTTTATCACAGAGGTAATCCACCACATCTTCATGACCTTCTTGAGCAGCAGCAACTAGTGGTGTGCAACCCTTCACTGTAGATGCTTGCAGATCTGCACCATTAAAACATAGGAACTGCACGACTTCCAGAAAGCCTGCTTTAGAAGATTCTATTAGGGCCGTATGTCCGAGTACTGTCGTGGAATTGACGTTTGCCCCACTGTGTAGAAGACGTACCACCACATCGAGATGCCCTCCTGACGCAGCAGCAATTAAAGGCGTTTCATCATCTTTCCCTGCAAAATTCACATCGGTCCCTTGTGCCAGTAAAACTTCAACGTCTTCAACCCTGCCTTCTTTTGAAGCGGCGAGCAGCTGTGAGCCCTTACTTCCCTTGTGATTTGAATTAGCAATGTGATTCGCAAGGATACTAACTACCCCGTTATGACCGTTTAATAAGGCCAGGTCTAAAGGAGTCTTGCCAGTTTTTCCAAGTCCATTTGCATAAGCACCATGGATCAAAAGGGTTTTGACGACCGCCTCGTTTCCCTTCAGCGCGGCGAAATGCAAGGGGGAGTTCCCATTCACGTCGGTAACATTTATATTGCCACCGAGGTGTATCAGTTTGTAAACTAGGTCTGGATTGCCCAACACTGCAACAAAGTGCAAAGCTGTCGAACCATCTTCACAAGCACTGTTTATATCTGCCCCATGGTTTAGAAGATATTCGAAGACTGACATGTTACCTTTCATTAGGGCTTTGCAAAGAGGCGTTTGGCCATCAACTGTTGCGATGTTCACGGAATCTCCGGCACTGACGAGCAATTTCACAATGTCAAGACGGCCTGTTTCAGAAGCAATGAATAAAGGAGTCGTACCGTGGTTTGTCCTGATATCTCCCTTTGCTCCCTGAGTGAGTAAATGGGCCACTACATCTCTATGACCACCGAGGCAAGCACCATAAAGTGGTGTGTAGTTTTCATGTGTAGTTGCATTTACCGATGCCCCGTAGTTTAGAAGAGCTCGGACTGCTTGAAGACTCCCTCTGTATGAAGCAACATGGATAGGTTGGCTGCCTTCCCTATCGGTGATGCTCACATCTGCTCCATGAGTCAAGAGACATTGGACAACGTCCGCATGTCCAGAACGTGACGCGATGAACAAAGGCATGTGACCATTCTGTGTCTTTGCTTCTACATTGGCTTTATATTTCAGCAGATGATGCGCCACCTGTGTATGACCTCCTTCAGCCGCAGCATGTAATGGTGTGTAGCCCGAGTGTGTAGTTGCGTTCACATTAGCCCCATACATAAGGAGTGAATGCACTATTTCTTGATGTCCCTCTTGAGACGCAACGTAGAGGGCAGTAAACCCTCCAATTTTTTCTGCTTCTAAATTTACTCGCTGACTAAGAAGTATGTATACAACATTTACGTGGCCATGAAAGGCAGCAACAAATAAAGGTGTGCTCCCATCCCTTACCCTCACGTCGGCACGGGCTCCCTTGGTCAGTAAGAACTCTATTATTTCTTGATAACCCTTTTGGGAGGCGATGTATAAGGGAGTGTATCCGTTTACAAGGGTTGCGTCGATATCAGCTCCATTGTCTATTAGTTCTTGGGCAACTGAAAGGCTACCTTTGCCTGAAGCAGCATGTAGCGGTGAATCCCCTTCTTTTGTAGCCGATTTCACATTGGCACCGTGCGAAATAAGATACTTTACCACTTCCAGGTGTCCCTCTTGTGAAGCGAAGAGAAGCGGAGTGAAACCGTTTTCCGCCTCCAATTCTCCGCCATGATCAATAAGGCATTTTACAACTTCTAGGTGGCCTTGTCCTGACGCAATGTACAGGGGTGAATCACTCTGTGTACTCCGTTTTACTGAGGCACTTCGGTTTACATCTGCGCCCCTGGACAAAAGTAACTTGACCACCTCTAACTGCCCTCCCTGTGAAGCCGCATACAAAGGTGAACAAATTTCCTGTGCTGATGGGTTCACGCGTGCACCTTTGTCCAGAAGATACTTGACGACTGGTACATAGCCTTTAAATGAAGCCATTGTTACAGGTGTGTGCCCATCCTTCGGGGCAAAATTGACGTCTGCTCCTTTTTCTACAAGAGATTCTATCATTTCCAAAAGACCATCTTCGGAAGCGAAGAAGAGGGGAGTGCAGCCTTTTCTTGTAGCTACATTTACATCAGCTCCTTGGGATAAGAGAGTTTTAACAATTCCGAGATTTTCCCCAAGGACAGCACCGTGCAAGGCTGTAGAGTTGTCTTTGGCCGTCAAATTCACCCTTGCCTCGTTGCACAGCAGAATGTTGACCACTCCCGATCGACCCTTAAATGAGGACAGATGTAAAGATGTGCTGCCATCATCGGTAGCTTCATTCACATTTGCGCCATGCTTCAACAGAGTTATGACCACGTCACCATGACCTTCTACAGAAGCTATAGAAAGGGGTGTGTGCCCTTTTACTTCGCGTGCATTTACAGCGGCGCCATTTCTCACAAGAAAGTCAACCATTTCCTCTTGACCCCTGAAGGAAGCTGCATGCAGCGGTGTTTTCCCATAACCAGCCACATGATTCACATCAGCGCCATTATTTACGAGGCTCTTGACGATTCCTAGATGACTGTTCATGCAAGCAATAAACAGTGGCGTACACATCTCTTTTGCTGCAAGATCCACATGAGCTCCATGGCTGTTGAGGATTTTCACCACCTCTTCATGACCTTTGAAAGCTGCATAAAACAAAGCGGTGCTGCCATCATTTGTTGTACCATTCAGCTCAGATCCATGATTTAAAAGAATTTCTACAAGGTCTGCGTGTCCTTCCCGTGCTGCGAGGGATAACGGGGTGTGACCATCCATCTCTCTTGCTTTTACATCAGCCCCATGAGCAAGGAGAATTTTCACAATATCTGTTTTTCCGGCCATACTAGCGATGAGAAGCGGCGTGCATGCAATCTCATCAGAAGCATTTATGTCGGCACCGTGGCTCAACAGGAACTTGGCAATGTCGGCGCGGCCGTATGCGCAAGCGCGGTGCAGTGGCGTACAGCCGCATTCTGCTGGCTTATTGACATCGGCACCTTGAGAAACTAGAAATTTGACAACTTCGAGGTTGCCAGCTTCTACAGAAAGGTATATCAATGTACGACCACCATCTTCATGAGGTTTGTCAAACTCTTGTCCAACTAGGGAACGGATTTCTTCAATATTTCCATTACGACATGCAGCGAACAAGGGAGACATGTCATCGGAGCTCCTAACCGCTGTCCCAGCATCACCAAAAACGCTGTCAGAAGAGATGGTTCCATCCTCTATGCCGGCAGGTCTTGTCACCTTGTGGTTGAGAAGCTTCTTGATCCCTTCCAAATGACTGATGAAATTCCAAGCGTAAACGGTGGTCGTTAAAACCTTCAAATATTCGTCTGTTATTATGGCTCTTAATATGGGCGCCATGGCGCCCATGTCTGTTGTTTGCCTCCATGCTGCACGCGCCTTTCCTTGCTGCGAATGCGTTTCCAGTTGAGACGACATAATTGACTTAAGAAGTGGTGACTTGCGAGGTGACGGTCACTTCAATGGAAATTCCGTTGTCACTATTGGGTTTAAGAATAGAAAAAAAGAGACGAAAAATAATTATGTAGTTATATCAATATGAACTCTGTAAGGTGAGGTAGAATTCAAGAATGTCAAATGTTGAGTAATATATTTTTCATGGTAAAAAGGACTTCAATTTAGATAAGAATTCCTTTCCTCCTGGATATTTTTGCAGTAATGTATTTGTGAATATGACAATTCAAGTTGAGAGACTTGTGAATTGAATTAAATATATTTAAATATTACAATTTATACAATAAGACGACTAAAATTGTATGATGGAATATCACATTAGTCTGCTGCAGTTTCATTTTGATTTTAGCATGATATTCCATCAAAAGAATCGCTTAATATTTGTGTTCAATTTCGGGGTTTTTTACAATAAATACAGAAGTCTAAACTTCCATTTTCATGAACCTTTATACATAGATGTTGTATTGTGGTTCTATCAATGGTTATATGATCGACCTTTATACATTATTTATTTTCTTTCAGATAGCGGGTCATTTCATTCCATTCTTTGATTTGATTTGATTTGATTTCCGCATTTTAAACAAATTAATATACCGTAATAAACAATTTCTCAAAATTATCATACACTGAACAAACAGAAATATGAATGTATGTATAATCAAGACTATACTAATCATAGAATACAGAATACGTGAATTGTAGTCATACGAACAAATGGACAATCGTTGATCATTAGGTCAAATTATTAAGAAAGAAAATGCAGGGCGAGTGTACGGGGTTGCAGTTTTGTTGTTTTGTTATATTGTTATTTTTTTTGTTTTTGTAAGATTCTGTGTCGATTTGACTAGCTATAAATCTTGTGTTTGGAAACGTGTATGAGTGTACTATGTAAGAGTGTGTGTGGAAGTGCATATTTGACTGGAATGTGTAATACTCAATATGCTACCTCGCATCAGGAATACAAGGGTCATAAAGAAATGTGGACAAATAGCGTTCTCGACCTTACGTGAGGAAATACTTTCTTTTTACGATACAGTTGTCATTTTATTTTTGTCCTTTCTCACACACTCAACTTGACAAGTTCTCAGATAATGTAAACATTGAGATTAATGAACAGACGTGGTGTGACATCATTGCTGGACTTTTTTTTTTTAAAGTAAAATAATGTAAGTAAAACAGAAACAAGCTAGCTAGCACACGTACGTATATAGTATATGGCCGCAACAGCTTGCGACTCTAGACTGGCTTGAGTAGGCAGCTGTGCTCGCATCCCCACACCACCCCCACCACTATATGCGCACAGTGTATATATTCACATCTTCTCATTTGTGCTTCGCTGTATGACACACATGTATCCACATACATGTATTTTAATTGTGGGTAGATATCAACCGTATATAAATAACATTAATGTAGAAGACTCATTCTTTCACATTGCGGTATACCGATATGAAGGAGCCGTTCGCCATCTTAATCCGCCCCCCCCCCCCAAAAAAAAAAATAGTGCTCGCAGAAGATCGATCGTCTATTATGATTCTACTCATGGTTACACGACATTTGATTCTACGACAGTTGCTCCAGTTTTATTTTCTCGAAGAACTTTGGATTAGACTTAGATTTGTGATAGGGTGAGGGTTATATTTGTCGATAGACTTTCATGTTTGGCATAATACAGGCGGTGGTGCAGATATTTCATGGGAGCAAGTATCGCAGAAACAAACCTCATGGAACCAATGATATCACATTGCGTTTTCACTTTTCTCTTCGTGTGTAAGATTCCCCATGTGTCTACGGGTGACGTGACGTGTGTGCGTGCGTATGTGTGTGTGTATGTGAGAAAGAGAGAGAGAGAAAAAATGTGTATAAATGACTGCATGTATGTTTGAAATATTTGTAAATTTAATAAAGAAAATTTATACCGTGTTAGACGCCAGGGTTACCTGCACCTCTTCTTTATTCAACGCTTTGCAGGCCTAAAGTAATATATTTAGAGAAATACTCTGAATAGTTATCATTATCTTTAAAGAAATAGTGATATCCCCCTATGCTTCGTGTTTTTGTTGCACTTTTTGATATGGTAGGACGTTTTTTGATACAACTTAACTATCCATAATTATAGATATACATCAAATGTGATAACTCGAACATATCTTCATCACTGATCCCAAAGGTAAACAATCGCCAGTACATGTATCATACTTGACTAAAGTTAATGAGTTATATGATTTTTGAATTGATAATCATACTTCTTAACGTAATTCTTAACCTGTTTTTAACCTGCTAAGTGACCTGTTCCTGACAACTCTGTTGCACCACAAACAAAACAAGGAAAAGTAGAAATTACGCGGTGCGTAATATATGTCCCCGCCGGAAGTAGCATTTTGTAGCAAAATGTACAATATAGGTCAAAAATCAAGGTCAAAGGTCAAAATTCTGTGTAGAAGTTTTGAAGCCCTCACCTAGTGCCATCACATAAAGCAAACGGAATCGAAATAGGGTTAGAAATGGCGAAGGAGTAGCATTTTGTAGCAAAATGTACAACAAAATGTAGGTCAAAAATTAAGGTCAAAGGTCAAAATTCTGTGTAGAAGTTTTGAAGCCCTCACCTAGTGCCATCACATAAAGCAAACAGAATCGAAATCGGGTAAGAAATGGCGAAGGAGTAGCATCTTGTAGCCAATGTACAATATGGGTCGAAAATCAAGGTCAAAGGTCAAAGAAGTCAAAGGTCAAAATTCTGTGTAGAAGTTTTGAAGCCCTCACCTAGTGCCATCACATAAAGCAAACGGAATCGAAATCGGGTAAGAAATGGCGAAGGAGTAGCATTTTGTAGCAAAATGTACAATACAGGTAAAAAATCAAGGTCAAAGGTCAAAGAAGTAAAAGGTCAAAATTCTGTGTAGAAGTTTTGAAGCCCTCACCTAGTGCCATCACATAAAGCAAACGGAATCGAAATCGGGTTAGAAATGGCGAAGGAGTAGCATTTTGTATCAAAATGTACAATATAGGTCAAAGGTCAAAGGTCAAAGGTCACGACTGAAATTCTGTGTAGGAGTTTCAAAGCTCCCATGTAATGCTATCATATAAAGCAAACAGAATCAAAATTGGCTCATAAATGACAGAGAAGTAGCAAATTGAAGATTTTGATCACACACGGACGCACACACGGACGGACGGACACACGGACGGACACACAGACACACACACGTACGGAGCCCGTTTCATAGTCCCCTGCTCGAACTCGTTCGGCGGGGACAATAAACTATACCACACAAACTTCAAAATGCGCATGACCGCTAAATGTGAATATAAATGCTGAGATCTTTATTGTGCAATATTGGCTTGATGAGGGTCATAACCGCTAAAAAGTTAGAAACAATTAGAATAATATGTTACTTATCAATGCCGTTAATGCCAGCGTGCTATTTTGCCCTAATATTCGCCATCAAAAAGACGCTGAAAGCACCTGAGCACCTTTTCTTATGGGTTGGAAGCATACGCGTGATAGATCAGTACGAAGTCGCAATGTTTGCTTTTACTGGCAAAAGACAAAACATTCCAAAGACTATCTGACTATGCCAGTTTCAAAGGGCTCTTTTTTTTCTCTCTCTCTTTCCGTTACTGTTTAGGTTTGCATTGTCCCTTATGATATTGTGCTAACTGCTTTCCTCGTATAAGAACCGGTGCGCTTATAAGCACACCCTTGCAAAGAACCATATGGATGCAATTATGATAACGATTATTATAATTATTACTATTATTGTTATTATTATCATTATCATCATCATCATCGTCATTTTTGTCATCAATATCATCACCATTATCATGAAAGGACGGCTTATCAATGGCTGTGAAATTATTTGAGTTCAAACGAGCCAGCTAAATCCTTCAAATCCCAAATGGTCAGCACCACCCACGGACACAGAAAGACGTCCACACGACATTATTACGGATGACCGCCGACTTTTTCCTAACGTTCTACACGTTGCACGGCGATGACTCCTTTTTTCGGTCGGCACGCAGTGGACAGAAGCATTGCGGACTGCAGCGCACGTGATTTAAAGGTCTCAGTCATTGTCGTGTTCATAATTGCCTTTCGAGAGTATTACATTTACAATGAGATGTGGGAGTTACCCAACATGCCCTACGGTGAAAAAAAAAAACAACAACAACAACAACATGTCTTATATGTCATCGTAAAAAAAATCTTGGATATCACGTACGAGCGTCTCTCTCTCTCTCTCTCCCTCTCTGTGTATGTTACATTATACATGTGTGTACCATCATTAATTTATAGGTTGCCAAGGATTATCCCAAGATTGTGGATTTGGATTTTCCAAATGACATGAACGGAAAAAAAAAGAGAAAATAAAGTGCGGCTTTATGAGAATTTCGTGAAATGTCCACTGCCATCTTGTTTTACTGAGCAGAACCCAACATAGCACCAAGAAATGATGTGATTATCTTTTTATCGATAGTGAAAATATTGAAACATTTTTAACATACTGTTTAAATTTCCGGTCACGTTGCTTTTAACGTTATAATAATATCACTTGCCTGCGAATTATTATTACCAAGAACATCTCAACATAATGCGTGTTCAAATGAAACCATTTGGCTCGCACATATTTTACCTGGCAGAGTATCACCTTCCATAATACTTGAGCAGTTTGGGTTAAAAAGTAACTAGCTTACAAGACTCAAACAGTATAGAATGATTATCCCCTTGAATCCACTTGCAAATTATAACACATGTTGTCCAGTCTAAATGAGGACGTGTTAATGTAATTCGGGTCTTACATGGTTATTGCAGTGAAAAAAAAAGAAGATTGAATGACGTCTATCTAGCAGTCTCATTCTATTGATGATCATTTAAATAGGACTTTTTCAAAATATAGCCTGAGCCATTTTACTTCTCAAATTGGACGTTTTCCTGCTCTGGAAGGTGGAAATTCCCCCTTTAACATTCTCCCCTTCTTGGTTGCTTCCCTCCCTCGCCTGGATTCTACCGCCTGCGTTCTCCAATCAAAATGTTTGGCATGATATGCGTCTCCCACATGCACAAGAAACACGCCTTTGCCTTTGACTATGTTCGCACCTCGAACGGTCGAGAATTCATGGCTGAAAACGGCAAAATGGAGATTTTGGCACAAGGAAAAGCTGTTAAGCACTTTCTTCAATCCAGTTGCTGGTGCCTGAAGGTGTATAAATGGGTACCTGGCAACGCTAGGGAAATAATAAGAAAGGTAGAGCCCTCTGGTAGAACAGATCAAACATTGAAGAGGTTATCGTGGGTGAAGACCTTATTATAATAATAGTATTATAATAATAAAAAAAATGTTAGCAAGTAATTGTTATCTTTATGCATACTGCCCAATTTTAAGGAGCCAATTCGAAACATATTATTCAAAGGTCATTGTGAGCTTTTTCGCTTGTAGGGTGGCAATCAAGCGCTATGAAAACAAGAGTATAGGGCCTATACAATTAACATCATCCATACAGTCGGCCATACGATATAGAAAATAAATCTGACAAGGTGAAGGGCAAATCTTACCTACAAAGCCCAAACGTTAGTCATCTCGAAACGCACGATGTATAGCTGAAGAGGTTGCTCCCTGGTTGCGTGCGTCGAAACTCGAGTGTCTCAACTCGCGTCAACGCACATCCTGCATTCGTGTATAACGCGAGTTACATTCGTGAGGGTAAAGGCTTACAAAATGATGGAGTCTTGCTTCGCCGGGTTGAAGTTCAAGGACGTTACGGGCTAAGAGCAGATGTCACCAAGATACGATGGATTATAGCGACCTTTGAACAAACTCGTAAAACAAATTTTGAGTGCCGTGCTTATGTTGTACAGAGGTTATGCTTTATGCATTTTATAGCTTTAACACAGCCTGTGTGTACAGGGATGGGATGCGGAACAAAAATAATGGAGAAAAAATATCAAACAAACAGGCTTTCACAACGATCATTATGGCATCTTATCCCTGTCAATTAAAACTATAATGGGGGAGGGGGGGGGGGGGCGCACGTCAGACACAAAGATTACGCTTTATATCCAACTCTGTGTAAGTAACTCGAAGCATAGAGTGTACAATAGAGGGACCCATAGGTAATTTCCAGTGCTAATCCTTTCCAAATGTATTATGATATTCTTTAACAGAAACAGATAACGTATGGGGGGGGGGGGGAGCACGTGGAGATACTGTAGCGATTTCGGGTCAAGTGTGCGGTTCATCTGTTAATAGCTGAAGTATTTAGTAATGTTCCCTTCCTCTCAGCAGTCTATATGAGCCCATGCACGCACAATTCATACTAATAAAAAAATCATCACTGAACATTGCACGCTTAACATTCACATAATAATCACGTTATGCACCCGCACACAGAGAACGCGCCTGGCAGAAATAATCCACGACTAGAAGCAACTGGCACATACCGTCACCGGAAGGTTGCCTCTATGGTATTCAAGGTGGTAGTAGCCCGAGTGATAACATGTTTGAGCATCAAAACAGCGGAGCAGCTTTCGCGGCAGTTG
The DNA here is from genome assembly GCA_033980235.1 of Diadema setosum. Taxonomy (NCBI): domain Eukaryota; kingdom Metazoa; phylum Echinodermata; class Echinoidea; order Diadematoida; family Diadematidae; genus Diadema; species Diadema setosum. The sequence continues at coordinate 34,430,681 of CM067075.1, read as the reverse complement.
TAACCTCTGTATAAGTTGACCAAAAGATTGTTCGGTTTGTTACTTGTCGTCAGCGGTCCGAGAAGACTACGCGTTTGGCTTCATGGAACCCCCTCCTATACCTGCTATATGAGGGCCGTAAGTAGAAAAAGAAGAAAAAAAAAACCGATAGAATAAAAACTCTCCCGGACAGACAGAGTTTTCTGTCCAAGTTGTAAATTGCCCGTCAGCCTAATTCCTTTTCACAGTGTACTGTGACCAACGTCTATTCTTTCAGTGATTTCCGTCAGAGCGGCCAGAAAGCTTTGTGATAGATTAGATAAGAGTATAATGTGACTATTGAAAGTGCGGGGCTACTATTGTAGCTCTGTGTCGACTTTTTTTTTTTGGGGGGGGGGGGATTGGTGGCTGTAAGAAAATAAGGGGTTTTGTAAGCAAAAGCCCCCGTTCCACTATCACGATCTGGACCCCGATCTGTCCCGATCTAGCAGATCGGGAGAGAGCGGCAAAAGCGTACGGGGATCGGAAGCATCGTAGCAGCAGCGTGTGGAGGTCGGGGTTGGAGCGGGCATTTTTTCAGATCGGGAAGAAATATTGAACCTGTTCACAATTTCTTCCCGATCTTCCCGATCAAAATTGACATATTTTTAATCGTACGGCAAGCGGGGAGAGCGTAGTGAAAGCGTAAACGCAGCGGGATGAGCATAACAAGGTCTTTCTGAGCGTAGTAACATCGGTACAAGATCGGGAAGAAGACTTACACAAAAATGTCTTCCAAAAGAAGATCAAGGAGATCGAGAGGCAGAAGTGTTGAGGAGGAGGATGGCATTGTCCCTGCACCTGTCAGGGCAGAACATGAAGAAGAAGGAGCTCAAATTTTCGAAGAAGGAGAAGAAATGAAGAAAGAAAAAAACAGAAGAAAGCAGCAAAGCAGCTACCCAAAGGGCGAAGAAAGAGAGACTGCACGTGATGCTTAAACAGGAGGAAGAGGACATAGCAGAATTTTGAAGAATATGAAATCATCTACAACTGGAGGAAGACGGACTATAAAAGCAAGGACATCAAGAAAGAGCCTTGGAAAAATCAGCACGTCTTTGTTTATAACAATGCATTGCTGCAAAAGAACCGGGAGTTGAGGAGCCTCTTCGAGGTCCACAGTACATTTCTTCGGTTCTGCATGCTAAGAAGTGACTGACTGCATATCGACTTTGAATCGGGGTACATCGGGGCACATCGGGCACTTTTCAGCTCCCTGAACGGGGGACACAGCGTGATAAGATCGTATAGATCGTTCAGAGCGTAGATACAGCGTGATAAGATCGGACAACATCGGAAACATCGCACGGACAGTGTAGCTACATCGTTCTGAAGCGTAGCTGCAGCGGCAGAGATCGTAATACCTCATTCCCAATCATCGTAGTAAGAGCATAGCAAGCACTTGTTAGTCTTAACTGCAGCGTACTCAGAGCGTTCTAACATCGTATTGTGTCCAAAATCGGCTCAGGGTTTACCCAATCCTTCCCGGTCTGAGAAAATTGTCAAATCGTAGCGAGAACGGCATAGTGGAACAGGGGCTTTGACAGGATATTTGCCTTGCCTCATTATAAAGGGTGCATGTCACGAGACCAACCACGAGTCACGCAGCCCACGAGTTATACAGTCCAAAAGTTTGACAAAATCGACCTTCGGGTCCCATGCATTTGCCTTATCCGGCAAAGTGTGATAGTATTATACATACACGGTCTAGCGGCCGAACAAAACGCACCTTGGGCGATTGTGTAATACAGTGGAACGCGTGCAAACGTATGAGAAACAAATGAGAACCGCATGCCTAGAGGACAGAAGGTACGAGGAACAAAAGGGTGACGCATGAGATGTACATTGAACGTCAGAGAACCCTGCGTACGCGTTTGATGTGCTGTACATAGCCGTTCCATCCGTTCCATTTCTGGAAGCAACGGACTCTACAGGGACCTAACGCATAGAAACGCGTAGAAAAACGACAAAGTAGTGCAGTACAGATACAGAAAAAACGTACAACTATCGGATAAGGGTCAGATCATGCTATCCGTTTTTGGCGAGAAAAAAAAATGTGCATGCACAGAGTTTTCTGGCCGCTCTGACTAAAATTACCGAAAGATAAACGACCATCCAAAGAATAACATGAAAATGGACATGAAACGCATTTGAACGGATATCAACGGATGTAACAAACCGACATTAGTGTTTAATGCGTTTGCCGTATCGGGCAAAGTGTGACAGGGTATTTCAGCTTTAAAAAAATTGAATTTTTGTCATTTTTTGCTTATTAAAGGGGGAGGCTAATAACTGATCAGTGGGAATCAGTGGGAATGCTGGGGGCTGATTGTTCCAATCCTTGTGGGATTCATTTAAGAGTACATTATATATCTATTTTTGTGTTAAAATTCTTTGCTTCAGAATGGTCTCATAATTATTCAAGTAATGTGTAGTTTAATGTTTCCAGGTTACCATGCCTGTACAGTGACGGGGCATTAAACTGCACATTACTTGAATATGGGACTGTTCTGAAGCAAATTATTTTCACACACCAATAGTTATATAATGTACTCTTAAATGAGTCCCACAAGTATTGGAACAATCATCCCCAAGCATTCCCACTGATTCCTACTGATCAGTTACTAGCCATCCCCTTTAAATCTTACAATTGTAATCAAGATAGTGACTGCCTTATAAATAACGATTTATACACACGAACTGAGGACTTGAAAAAAAAATACTCTAAATTAGTACGAACGAGTGAGCCGAAATTTGTATATTTCCGCGTCATCATTACGTTCTGTTCTTATCTTGTTTGATTTTGCCCCCCCCCCCTCGTTTGTTCGAAACCGTTGGCGCCATCTTTTGATCCAATCGGCGATTGCTTCAGAACGAAAGAAATTGCAGCCGCTTCTCAGTGTAATATCTTGTCCGGTAAATATAAAATGACATGTGTGAACACAATAGACATTCATTTTGTCCGCATCATCATCACGTTTTGTTCTTATCCTTGTTCTTTTTTTCTATAAATTTTGGCGAACGAGAGGAGCGAGAGAGCCGACAATATTTGTATTTTAGCTTACACAACATGGAATTTTTGTAAATTTTTGCTTATTAAATCTTACAATTCTAATCAAGATATAGTGACGGCCTTATACATAACGATTGATACCAACAAACTGAAGACTTGAGAAAGTACTCTAAATTAGTAGTAGCCAGTAAGCCGAAATTTGTGTATTTCCGCGTCATCAATACGTTTTGTTCTTATCTGGTTTGATTTTTTTTGGCGCCCTCCCCCCCCCCCCCCCCCCATGTACGAAACCGTTGGCGCCCCCTTTTGATCCAATCGGCGATCGCTTCAAAACAAAATAAATATTGCAGCAGCTGCTCCGTGTAAAATTTTGCCTGCTGACTATAAAATGACAAGTGTGAACACAATAGACAGTGTCATTTTTGTCCGCGTCATAAAGTTTTGTTCTTATTTTTTTTTGGAAAAATTTTGGCGAGTGAGCGCAGCGAGCGAGCCGAAAATGTTTGTACAGCTTACATAACCTGAATTTCACATGAAAAACACTAAAAATTGGCTTTTTGTCCGCGTTATCATCATGTTTTGTTTTTATCTTATTTGATTTGGTTTTCCGCCCCCCTCCCCCTAGTCTAGCAACACGTAGCCAACATAATTACTGAGAAGGAGGCTCAGTCTTGGCCTTCGATTCCTTGGCATATTGTCAGTGATTGATGGGAGCTGATATGAGATGTGTAGAAGTAGAACTGGCCGAGTGGTGGACGCTCGAAGATGATGTAATATATGTATAGCCCGATAGCCGTCACGTCCATGGATCTCTGACGTTCTATGTACGTCTCATGCGTCACCTATTTGTTCCTCGTGCGTTTTGTCCTGTGGAAAAGCAGTTCATATTCGTTTGTCAAGTTTCGTTTGCGCACGTTTCTCTGTCCTGTACACAATCGCCCCAGGTTCGTTGTTTCTTCGTTTGGTTCGGCCCCTATACCATGCACGTACACTCCTCTAAAACAGAAACTTTGCACCTTGTTCACCGGATTGACGATTTGAACAACGGATGAGTAAAATCTCGCCCGTTTCTTGTACGGTTGGCCTATCCGGATAAGTGTGACAGGTGCTTTGGTAAATAAAGCCCACGAGTTTAAGGAAAATAAGTCCACGGGTTAATAGAGCCCAAAAGTTCGACATAAAGGCTCACGGGACCGACACTATATACCCAAACAAAGCCAGCGAGACCGACACTACGCTTTAAAGACTAACGAGGCCGGCGACACTACGCTGGCTACAGCTCACGAGACCCACACTTAGGGCTGTACCTCGTGTTTCAAGGATTTGGGAGGAAAGTCACGCCGTGTTCATCCCAGACTCGAGTCTGGCATGACATCCGACGATGCCATTATGAAAGGGGTATAAGCACAAGAGGCTAAGAGACCGACTGACACTAGGTGAAGAAGACCCAAGAGACCGAACGACAGAATGAAAAGCGTCATTTATAGACCAATTAATTGTGTGGGGTGTCCAGATAATGGCACAAGGAAAATCTTAGAGATAGAGAAGGAAAGTCGCTATGGTGTTACCCAGTCAGTTGTCTTCTTTCACCCCCTGAAACGTGTAAGATATGTGGTTGCGTGTGTAATTGTTCGTGAAAAGTGAGAAAGAACAAAACTTACATCCTACCCATCTTCTAGCTAGAAATTTTCAAGACCTAATGATAATAGCACGATAGCAGTATCAAAGATCCGAAATTAAACCATACATCATTTATGCCCTCTTGTATTTATTGCCTTTTGCTGAGGGGGTCCAGTGACGAGTTCATTTCTATTTGGAAAAAAAAAACACCAAACAAATACGGGTAACAATGTCGCTTCCCGTATAGCTTGACAGAACTGCTCCCTAAGAGCCACACGTGAAGAAAGGCATACTTGATGCCGTTGATATGAAGATGGCGCTGTTCAATTAGTTACAATCTGTCGCTCTATACTTTGACGAAATTGCACCCGTCAATATTATTTTATCCTTCATGGAACACCCTGTGTACAAATGAAGAGCTTGATTCCAAAAGGAGCTAAATCCACCATTTTCAATGGACTTAGCGCCTTTTGGTTGCAAGCTCTTCAGATACATACTTGTAATTTACATGAGATGGTGATGTTCATTTTGTCGGTCTAATGAGCCTTCTTTGCGTAGTGAAAACCTGCTCTCTTAAACAATTTAAGCATCCATCCAAATGGAACCTAAAATTCAATGAAAGAAAACATTCAAACACTTTTGTGACAAATATTTCCTTTTATTTGCCGATTGTTTAGAACTATCGGAGTGTTTGATTTGCCCAGGGGACAACTGAAATTTGCTTTTGGTCCGAGAGAGTCTTTGAATGTTGTTGGTCTCTGTACCTTCAATGATTTGACTTGATATATTGGTCAGCGACGTGCATGGTCCCACATGCACACTTTCAACGACTGATTGACTGCTGCTATACCAGGTATGTCGCTTGAACATTCGTCAAGATACATGGCCCGTTAATCCTTTCATACTGGTCTCGGAACTCACTGTCAATCATAGTTAGACAGAAGAGAGTATAAAACTATGATGTGAGTGTGATTTTTGCTTACATATTCTCGCGGATCCCGAACTATATATTATCATGATGGAACTGCTATTGCCACCTTCCTGTCCCGGATAACATCTCGCAACTATACACGGATATATGTTTTTTCTAACTCTTTTTCTGTAAAAGCTGGTTTTTTAGTAACATCGTCGGATTTTTTTTTATCATATTTGTGACTTTTGTCAGAGATTTCACTTGTGTGTGTGAGTGGTTTTTTTTTTTTCTACACGCACCGAAAATTCAAAATGGCGCCCAATCCGAAATCAATTGACGATGCCGTTGATAAAATCCTGAGCAGTGAACGCTTGGCTGAAGCTGTTCGTCAAGCTGTGAAAGAAGCTGCGAGTGAAGAATTTGCTAAGCTGGTGGACCGCATTGAGAGACAAGAAGGCAGAATAATGGATTTAGAGACAACTCAGCAATCGCACGAAAAAGAGATAGAGAAGTGGAATAGGGTCATTGAAGGATACCAATCGCGCATCGCCTGCCTGGAAAAAGAAAGTAACGACCTTGAACAATACTCCAAGCGGAATTGTTTACTCTTTTTCGGGGTGCCGGAGTCAAAAGAAGAAGACACCACCCAATTAGTGTGCAAATTAGCGCGGGAAAAACTGCATGTTGATGTCCGGCAGTCTGAAATAGACAGATCACATCGCCTTCAGCGTCGAAACCATGGCAACGAAGGAAACGAAGGATCTGGGGGAGCGCCAGCTAGCGGTCGCATGCAAACTAGAAAAGGGCGGCGTGAGGACCAAAGCCATCCAAATAGTCACACGGCACCACGACCACTACTGGTCAAGTTTGTGTCATACCAGACCAGGATGCAGGTTATCAAAAATCGCAAACTCCTAAAGGGCTCGCGCATGTCAATCCAGGAACACCTGACAAAGAAAAACCAAAACCTTCTCGCCAAAACCAGAGCGCATTCGGCAGTAAAAGACGCATGGTCATCGGACGGGAAGATTGTTGCGTTGATCCGGGCGACGGGAGGAAAGTTTGTAACTCGAGGGATCCGTGGAGAAAACGACCTTCCTAAAGGCTAATTTAGAAAATTGAAAAACAAATGACACTGGACATTTGATTTCTATCAACATATATTGATTTTAGTATTTCAATGGTAAAGGATTATCCATGTGTTAGTTGTTCAAAGCCAGTTAGAAATAATCACAAAGGAATACAATGTGTTAAGTGTCACAATTGGGTTCATATCAAGTGTGTTGGGATCTCTGAAAGTGAGTATGATGATCCATGTCATGAATTTCTAAATTGGGAATGCTCTAAATGTACGTTACATTATTTACCAAACTATGTAGATCAAGATGAATTGCCTCCCAATAATAGTAATTTTATCAATAAACCGCGTTCTGTTAAATGTCAAAATGATAGTTTGAAGTTTAAAGAATTATCACAAAAAGGACTTCGGATTTTACATCTTAATGTACGCAGTTTGACTAGAAATCTCTCTGAAATTCATTTGTTGTTAATTCAAAATGGTATTGATATTTTATCATTAAATGAAACCTGGTTAGATGATACAGTATTGGATCATGAGATTCAAATAGACAGTTACCGCATGGTTCGAAAGGATAGAAATAGACACGGGGGTGGTGTTCTTGTATACATACGTAATAACTTACACTATCATGTACTGAAACACAGCAGCTTAGAACATTTAGAAGCTATTCCTCTTATAATTACTCCTGATCACTCAAGAGCGTTCATTTTTGTGACATGGTATCGACCACCTAACAGCCCAATTTGTGTGTTTGATTATTATGAACAATTGATTTCATTTATTGACTCTTTTGGCCGAAATGTTATTGTTATGGGCGATGTCAATTGCGATATTATGAAAGATCCAATAAGCAATGAAACTAAGCATCTTAATCAAATAAACATTATTCATTCATTAACTCAGATTAATACAGGAGAGTATACAAGATGTTCCGATGTTTCAGTTAGTTTAATCGATCATATGATGACAAACTCTCGAAATATGGTCAAGTCCCATGGTGTTATACATTCAGGGATAAGTGATCACTCAATCTGTTATTTCATTTGGAATTATAATGTCTGTATTAAAGCCCCTGAGATAGTATCTTACAGAAAAATGAAAAATTCTAATGAAAACTCATTTCTTGATCAATTACGATCGCAACCATGGCATAATGTGTACGATAAAGACAACATGGAGGAAGCCGTTAAAGAATGGGAAAAATTATTAATGGAAGTTATAAACAATCATATGCCTATTCGGCACAAACGTGTAAAGAACAGATTCTGTCCTTGGATGTCTCCAGAGATCATTGAATTGATCAAAGAGCGGGACAAACAGAAAAATAAAGCACATAAAGTAAAGATTGAATTGTTAAAGACGCAAGAGGAGTCCACGAAAATCGAGCTGAAAAGAAAACATGAGGAACTTTGGAGTAAATATAAGAAATTACGAAATCATGTTACACTTAAAATACGGAGATGCAAACGATCTTATTTTTCAGATAAATTAGCTTCCGCAAAGACATCCGGTGAAATGTGGAATGTGTTAAGATCTGTTCTCCCACATCGTTCCCCAAACAGTTCTCAACATGATAAATCTAGTGGTGACAGATCAGAAGCCAATGTTTTTAACCAATATTTTGCAAATATTGGGTCAGAACTAGCATCAAATATTCCATCTGTTTCCCTCCGTCTCATGCCTCGTATCACGTTGACTCCTCTAACTCTTCCAGGCAAACTTCTCCCAAGTTCTCTTTTCAAACTGTTTCTGAGAATGAAGTTAGTGATCTTATCAGGGGCATGGAAAACAAGAAGTCTGTTGGTGTAGATGGAATTTCTGTGCACTTGTTAAAGGGATCATACAGTTTTGGTTGAGACCTAATTTCAGGTCTCTAACATTTTTTGGTGAGATAATGAGAAACCTCTTATGAAATATGAAAGAGCATGTAATTCTATGAGGAATTCAACGTTTATTCGATGAAAATTGGTTTTGAAATGGCTGAGATATCCAAAAAAGAGCGATTCTAGTAAAGTGAGGGACCCACACTTTATTACGATCGCTTTGTTTTACTTTGTTTTTGGATGTTTCATTCATTCCACTCCCGATTTTCATCAAATAAACTTTGAATTCCTCTTAAAATGGTATGCTCTGTAGTATATCAGAAGTGTTTTCTTGGTATCTTGCAAAAAGTTAAAAGCCAAATTCTCATCTCCACCAATACTGTACTATCCCTTTAAAAATTTCTGCTCCCGTTATCGTCCCTTGTCTTACTTACCTTTTTAATAAGTCACTGTCAGAAGGCGATTTTCCATTACGCTGGGAACAGGCAAAAATTATTCCTTTGCATAAAGCAGGTGATAAAACATTTCCTTGTAATTACCATCCAATTGCAATTTTATCTTCTGTCTCAAAAATCCTCGAGAAGATTGTAGGCAAGCAATTCTCAGAGTTTTTAAAATCTAGTAATATACTTTCGGAGAAACAGTCAGGGTTTAGGCAAAAGCACTCAACTGTGACAGCTCTTGCACGTGTTTCCGACGATTGGTTAAACGCATCTGACAATGGTCAATACACAGGAGCAGTTCTCATCGACATAAAAAAAGCATTTGATACGGTTGACATTAATACTCTATTACAGAAACTTATGGGTGCTGGTGCGCAAGGAAATAGTTTTGCCTGGTTTGAAAGTTATTTGACCAATCGTCAAATATGTACTTATTTTTGTTCTGAAATGTCTGAGTTTGTTGATGTCAATTACGGCGTACCTCAAGGTTCAATCCTTGGACCACTACTGTTCACCCTTTTTATAGACGATATAGTTCAGCAGGTACAACACTGCGACCTACAACTTTATGCAGATGATACTATTTTGTATTACTCTCACAAAGATGTTAATTGTATAGATTATTTTCTGAACACAGACTTGGAACGCATACATGATTGGATGTGCTTGAACAACTTAGTTTGAATGTTGATAAAACGGAGAGTATACTGATTGGTACCCGTGCAATGTTGACAAAACGCAAAGATTTAAATGTTTATATTAACGGAAAACATATTCAATGCAAAGAAGCCGTGAAATACTTAGGGGTGATAATAGACCAAGAATTGAAATGGAATGATCATATCGAATATCTTTGTAAAAAAATTGGTAAATTGGTTAATTTGTTAGGTCGTCTTCGAGTTTATATTAATGAATGTAATTTGAAATTGATTTACCGCACAATAATTCTCCCTTTGTTTGATTACGCAGATATAGTGTATGATTCCTCCCACCTGAAATATACCGATCGACTGCAGAAATTACAAAACAGGGCTGGTAGAATAATACTTGGAATAAGTCCCTATAAACATATATCCAATCATGAATTACATCAAATTTTGGATTGGGAATCCCTGAAATCTCGTCGTATTAAACATTCTATATCTTTGGTGTATAAAAGTTTAAATGATCTCAGCGCACCATATATGCAAAATTTATTTCAATTTGTTTCACATCCATACAATTTACGCTCCAATGGAAATCTCTCCTTACCAAAGCCTCACACTGATTATTGTAAAAGAATGTTTTTATATCGTGGAGCTTCTTACTTTAATGATTTACCACGTGACGTTAAATGTTTAATCTCATATAATTTGTTTCTTAAAGAAATTGATCAATACATACCAAAATGGCTTTAATGTATATATATATAATGGTATCATGGATATTTTGGGCGGGGGGGGGGGGGGGAGGAGGGTGAGTCATAATGATGGGATAATTGGGGTTGCAATGTATTTGATTCAACTGGTAGGTGTCAGAGGTATGTTTCCATTTTGTTCTTATCTTAATCTCATTTTTTGGTTTGATTTAAGACTTATTGATATTCTTCATTATTATGTATTATTTATTCATGTCTTTATCATTATGTGTATCACAACATTGTTATTTCTAGGACCCCTCTGGAAAACAGCTGTGTTATGACAAACATAGCTGAGTAGGGCTCTCCTTCCGTTCATTTTGTGTACTATTTTGTTTATGCAATGATTGTAATTATGTAATGTGACTTTTAACGGAAAATAAATTCAAATCAAATCAAATCAAACTGTTATTTCACTTTGTCAAGATGTACTCTAGACCTTTTGGGAGAAGCATGCATTATGGCATACAGGAATACCAGTCGCCATAGCGACATCTCCAGTATGTAAATTTTAACGTAGCTTGATTAATTGGCTTAGCGGAATTCCGAAAATATACAATAAACAGTGATTTAATCCAATGCAAATGCATTGCCACATTTGTGTCCAAGCTGACTGGTGATGGTAAGAAGAAGGATCAGCTCTCTGAGGTCATGAGTCAAAAACGACTTCAAGGTCAGCTACATGAGTTACAATTGGGCCGTCAACTCTCAGCACTGATAGGACCTCTGCTCCTACACAGGCATTAATGGTTATCAACAGCTGACCATTTAACACACTTGTCAGTGGCTATTACTTTCAAGTGCTACAAGGTCACTCCATAGGGTTTCCGCGTACTCCCTCATAGGCATGTGACATTATGTCATATGTCTATGTTATATGTGTCAATTTGGGTGACTTGATATTAGGGTTTTCCATGTGTCCACATGAAACACAGATGATAAACGTATAGTGTATAATGTATTTCTCCTAATATCTGACTTTCATAAATTCATCTTTTTATTATTTGGGGCAAGTATAAGTCAATAAAATTATCATCTATATGTATATGGATCATGATTTCAGCCTTTTGGGGCACCCGGAAGAACGCATGTGGGTTTTATGACACAACTTCCCCATATAAACTTTGTGTATTGTCGAGGCAAGTGAACTAACAGGAAGACTTCTGCATAATTTTCTGGCTTACATCAACAGAAATTCAAACAGTCATTATGATTACCTATGTCTGTGGCTATGGGTTTTTGTGTTTGATGTCAATGTATAGGCAAACAATAGAGACTGTCTTAGTAATGGAAGAATCAAACCTGGCCATTTTCAAAAGTATTTATAATAGATACCAATGGTTATTGCTGATGTAGGGTCATTCATTTACATCTTGAAGCTCAAAGCAAACCTAATCATGTTATGCTGGTGACTAGAATCAATGTTTCACCTATAGTGTGCTCCACTATATAAAAGCGAGCTTTAAATTTGCCACACGATGATGCAGTCTCCATGGTTTATAGACAATGAAAACAGCTGTTTTGTGCATGTGCACAGCACCATATGTTGCCTAATTAGCGTCATCTTTAGCGTTTGTGTCACAGATCCAAGGCCAGCTAATGAGCACTCCCCTAGACTGCCAATGTGCGCACATGTTCTATGAAGCTATATTGGCTCAACCACAGTGTAGCTACTGCCTGGATAGCCTTCTATGCTCCAGAGTAGAGAGGGGAATTGCAGATGAAGTGACTTGCCAAAGACACAAGTGTTGTGACAGGGATTGAATCCTTGACCTTCAGATTAAAAGTGCTTGAATAGGACATTAGATCACTACAACTACGTGAGGAACATGAGGTATATGACTGGTTTGTAGACAGATATGCATTGCATTGCAAAGGAGTCCCAGCTAATGTTTTCTCATTAACGTGTGCTAGAGGGCTGCACACAATTCTTTCATATCCCTTCTTTGCGCCTGTTTCTTATTGACACATTACTGCCCTACTTTGGCAAAAGGAAGCAAGTGACGATCGAGTACCAATGCTAGAAATGAAGAAAATATGTTTTTGGGTAGGCCCTTCAACATGGAAATTTGTGATGAGAACAAATGTCGGTATTTGTGCAAGTCATATGTTGATGCATTCATGAAAATTCGGAGAATTTTGATATTCCCATAAAAAACCCTCATTATTATGTAACTTGCTTCCTTTTGCCAAAGTATAATAGATATGTAACAAACGTGAAAAATCTGGCAAAAGGAAGCATGTTACAATCATATCATGAGTATGTTACTTGCTTCCTTTTGCCAAAGTATTATAGATTTGGGAAAAGGAACAAGTGACAAAAGGAAGCAAGTGACAATTATAATTATCATAAGGATGTCACTTGCTTCTTTTTGCCGAAGTATTTTAGATTGTGTGCAAATATAAATAATTTGGCAAAGGGAAGCAAGTGACAATCATATCATGATGTTGTAACTTGCTTCCTTTTGCCAAAGTATTTAAGATTTTTAGCAAACATAAAGATCTGCAAAAGAAAGCAAATGACAATCATATCATGAGAATGTTATACTTGCTTCCTTTTGCTAAAGTATTATAGATTTATAACAAACATAAAAAAAAAAATTGGCAAAAGGAAGCAAGTATAACAATCATATCATAAGAATGTCACTTGCTTCCTTTTGCCAAAGTAGGGCAGATTACCTTCAAGCACATACTCAAACTGGAATTATGTGCATTTTATATTTGCACGAGTCTTGTTGAGTGTTGAATCAGAGGGTGCCTGAGTTTGGATTCTAGCAAAATCTTTGTCAGAGGAAAATGATTAACGTACATAAAGGGTATTAAAGCAGACACTTTTATGGACTACAGACATATTTTTTTTTTAACATCCCCCCCCCCCCCCCACTGTAGAGGAAAGGGGCACATGGGGTACTTGTGTCATATATTTCGAAGAGCATACTTAAATCGGCTAAAAGCAGTTCTGATAAGGAATTACTGAGCATACCTGTTTTATATTTGCATGTTAATGTACGAGTGTGGGCATGTGTATGTGTGTGTCTCTCTGCCTGTCTATGAGTGTGCGTGCACGTTTATGCATTCTATTTATTCATACTCTGGTGGGATGCGATATACTCGTCACGAAGCAGATGGATTATTATGACGCAAAATTACATTAACAACATTGATCATGAATAACATAATAAATGAAATTTATCCTTCACTGCAGTGCAAGGTTGGAGAATGAGTGCTGTTGGATATGGTCATAAGCCCTTTAAAAAAATCAAGGGGAGGGGCATACACTATGAATACATCATAAAAAAAAATCATAAACATCAAAGACAGTGACAACACCGTATTCAAAGGGTTTATACGCTTTTATTTCAAACGATTTCGTCAATCCGTGTACATTCATTTAACGAATCGTTATGCCTGCAAATAGCAAATGTGATTCTTACATTTATCACTGTTCGTACAAATGCAACTGTGTAATACTTAGTAAGCATTTGGATACATAAAATTGGTATGAATACAAAATAAATCAAGGTCTGAAGGAACGCATGCGATCGCAGTCAAAACATGCTCTTCACAGCACGTGTATCAATCTATCACATAAAATCAAGTAAAACAGAATATAATAAAAAAACGAACGATCTAATTAAGTTCGTGTACCTGTAACAGCCTACAATATGACTGAAATGGACAAAGTAGGCCTTCATGTTCATAATGAACGAGGGAAAGAAATTTTTAAAAGTGAGTAAGGAAGACAAACGCTAGATCATAGAAGGACAGAGGGAAATCAAAGAGAAAATGAAATTAACCAAAAAAGAACAATATTCAGAAAAAAGACAGTGATCTCGGCGGTAAGGAATTTTTTGATATATGTTGAAATCACTTTCTCAATTTTGCTTATACTCAGCGAAATAAAAGACACATAGGTTTGTTCCTCAGGTTTGTTTAAGTATAAATTCAACAAGTGAATGTAGACAGTTATGTATTTATGTATGTATGTATGTATGCATTTTATAATGTATGTGTGTGTGTGTCTGTGTGTCTGTGTGTGTGCCTATGATAATCATGATTAGGAACCAGCGTAAATCCGCTATTATATTCCAAATTTGTCATAAAGGTTAGGCGTAAGAGCGCCCTCCCTTTTCCCCTGTTAAAAAAAAAGGAAAGAAAATCAAGCATTGCTCTACGTGCGTATCATTGTTGGTGGACATTTTATTCTTCTTCGTGTTCTAATGAAAAAAAAAGATATAGACTTCAAATGTCAAAATATTTTCATTCGTGTACCATTTACAACTCCGTTCGTTGAAGTCCTATATAAGAGTAGTAGGTTTTAGATTTGTAGCTAATGTTCATGATGTTTTTTACCCTTCTAAGTGCATCGCGAAGCTGAGGAAAACATTTGCGATGCGTACATGTTGAGTTGAGTTTATCTTATCTATACACGGGTGAAATTGATTATAAAACTTCCATTCCTTTGACAAGTTGATACGAGTTAATAGTGATACACAAGAATCCACTCGTATAGCTCTGTGAGTGACATAACCATGTCATCATAATATGTCACAGGGTAATTCTTATGTTCGGAAACATATCATGGTATGTGAGGTAGAATAACCAGAATGATTGAAATTATTTAAAATACTTGTAGATTACCCCAAGGGAGAAAACAAAGCTTTGAAGAATTTTTCTTGTGTGCGAAAATTTATGAATGCTATCATATATACTTGTGTACAGTCAATACTCTCAATTCTTCGATTTTCTTCTTTAGCACTATTGATATAATTATAATGAATATGTATGAAGAGTTTGTATGTATCCTGAGTTGTCAGTTGAGTCAATATAGCATAAAATGTTGTATCATATCGAAACATGCACTTCTGTAGTACATGTAGGTACCCACTGCAAAATTCTGAGGAAGCACTGATGGCATAACCAACGTTGCACATGGCAAATCTGCCAATCGTGGCCATAATCAATAACACTCATACATCTTAATACAGCCAAGCTTTAACAAAACTGCTTTGCAAATTTTCCTTATCACCTATACATTGTCGTTGACGAAGTCAAGTGAATATTTTGGCGTTAAACGTAGCCCAATGTAATGACAGTTATGCTGTAAACAAAACTTAAAGTACCGTTTCCTATAGCAAGTGACATAAGTTACATTAGTTCACTCTCGCATCTGCACGGATTATTCATTGAACAATGCCGTTATTCTTACTAATGTCTTAACTCTGTTAAACAAAAAAAGAATGAAAAAAGAATCAGCTACGTCAAAAATAAAGTTTTTTGTTCTTTTTAAGGTGTGCTAAAGGTTTTCATGGCTAAACTCTTGCTCATCAACATCTTGTACCTGGTATTCAATTTCCAGTTATTTAAAATACATATTTATATGATTAAATAAGTAAATAAAGGTAAACAATCTCTAGTGTCTAAATACACACATAAAGTATCATACCGAATGTATTGTGGTTTTGTTCTTCTGTGTTTGTTTGCTTTTGTGAGGGGTTGCTTTGTATTGCTTTGTTCATTCGTTTCTCTGTCTATTTCAGATTCCATGCTAAACACTGAACTTCTTCGCATTTCATGTACTATCTTTGACGTTCTTGCTAAATAATCATATACTTGCTAAAGAGCTGGTTATTTCTTCAAATTCCTACATTTTTTTCTTTGGTATTTTTTATGGTGTAATTTTTATGATGTAAATTTTCAGATTCCAGTCATAGGACGATATGTTTTTATTCCTTGGTTTTACCTTTGGTGAAGCAATGAAACTCCCTTAAATGGGGTTTGATAATTTATATTTTTGGTGGCATGTACTTCAATTTTGATATCATTGTTATTATTGTTAATATGGATATTATTGTTATTGTGATTAATATTAATATTATTGTTATCATTTCATTGTTATTATTAGTAGTAGTATAATTCTCATCATTAGGTTTTGAATATAGCACATCGACGGACAGCTTTGCCTATAGCTATTCTAACTTAGTTTACTGCTTTGAATGCAAAAGTCCATGAGCATTGATAAAAAGTGTTGTGAAGACGGGCATCTTTAGACCCCATGTGCGTTGTCTTACGCTTTAAGTGGACACTCAGTCGAGCACTGCATACTTATGAGCCACACATCCTTCATATCGAAATAGAAACGGTCTCCTCCTCCTCTTGGACAGACCTTCCTATTTCTGTGCAGCGTATGCATTGAAGAAGTTGTTCTGTTCTGCTGCACTTTTCATCTGAAAACTTGTTCCGCTTTCCGCTCCACTGCCTCTCTTCACCCTAGGAAGAATAAAAACGAAGTGTTTATTCTTATCCATCATGCATTGTTATTAAAAGTGAGTGCTGCCTAATTGCGTATTCAAAATGAAGTTCGTTATTTTTTTTTTTTTGATGGGGTAGAGATTTCAGTTTTAATGACTCATTTCTGGGTAATTTCTTTTTACTTGATGCTACATGGTTTTCAGTTGTAACTATTTAACAATTATTTGACACATTCTGCAGAGAAATTTGTTGGTTTCATCGATACCTTATAAGACAAAGATGGCGACATACATTAAATTTTAGCCCATGATGTACATTACAGAACCAGAAAAACAAACAAACAAAGCAAACTTCAATAAAAGAGAAGCCTGAATAGGGAGAAGAGGAGTGCGAGAGCGTGTAGATGTGATGGAGGGGCGCGTACCCAAAAGAGACTTTCCAACAGTCCGACGATAGAGGGCAAGTCCTCCAACAAATTACGATGCCCACGACGATGAAAAACACACATATTATTAACCCAACCACAATCCCAGCGGTGGCGCCAGGGGACAGGAGCTCGGTAGTCGGGTGCAAGGTAACGGAAACAGAGGGCGTGGCCGTGTACGTCGTGTAGCTTGGAGCTACAAAATGTAAAACGAAACCAGAAAGCACATCATATGGGTCTTTAACCAATGCAAATTGGTCAAACACAAAAGAATGACATAAAAAACCGACACTACAGTGTTTTACAAGACAGAGGAAAAAGGAAAAAAACAAAACAAAACAAAACAACCACCTTAAATCATTTCGGGTCACAACATTTTTCAGACAATTTTTAAGAATTGCTGTTTTCTTTTACCTGAAGCTTTGCTGCCAAGGCATTTCAGGTAATAATAATGATCATTAATTATTTATTGATATTTGTTATCACGTCTTTGAAATGGGCTTAACTAGTTCCACTTTTACTTTCTCCAAGACAGGGTAAAATTAAGTGATGGCAAATCCAGTCTGCAGGACGTACAAACCTGACAGCTTAGAATGAACGGCAAGCTTGGAAATGTGTATCAATTTTAGTCAATCGGTTTAATGGTCAGCCTCCATCTCACCTTGGCAGTCGGCTTCACTGGTAGAATACATCCCAAGGGTGTGGTGGTCTTCTGGGCAAGGGATGCATTCTTCTTGGGCCTCCTCATCCTGGTAGGTGTCCTCCGGGCATGGCAGACACGTGTACTCTGTCCCGTTCTCCCTCACAAAGTAGGTCCCGGCTCCACATGGAGCTGAACGAGAAATGGAAACCGCAAGGGGAGATATACAAAATGACTAAACCACTTTTTTCAAAAGAATATTAACGGCTTCTACAGTACCAGCAATTGCTGTTCGGGTTTAGGAACCACGTAAACTTGATAAACATTATATCAATATCTTTATTTCCTGGAGAAAGGGTTCATGCAGAAGTTAATTCCATTTATTCACGGAAATAAGACTCCACTCGTGGTTTAGACGTAAAGTGGAATTCAGCTCAAATATTTCTTCATTTCAATATTACGGGTGCTTGTACATGAATTATTATTCGTAAAAGGCATTTTTCCATGACACAGTATTATCAAGCATCTTGAGCTGCTGTTCCATTGCCTAGATTCTACTGCGGCAATGAATTGCACAATAATTTTTGTTATCGTGCTGCAAATCATTGATGGAAGAACTGACATAATGAAACATCACTGGATGTGCATAAATCCTATGGGAAATAATTATGAAGGGGGACAGGGGAAAAGTTCAAAAGATAATTTTAGCAAAAAGAAGGAAAAGATAATTTTAGCAAAAAGAAGGAAAAGAAAAAAAAAAGAAGACGAAAAAGTCCAAATGGTTCAAGTTTCCAATTGAATGAAAAAAAATTGAAAAAAAATACTTTGGAATGAGAAAAAATGTTTAAATTTGGGTTGTGTTTGGAGTAAACGTAAACCAATGACCGCGATGATGCTACGATACGTTTATATCAGAAAACACCTTTCTTTGCCTTTAGAATAGTAGTTACGAAGTCTTGTAATTTGTGACCGAAAATAAAAACCTCAACCAGCTGTCAACCCCTAGTAGAAACTGAACATAAAGGCTTTTGTTTAGACGATATATCTGCCCCCCACGGAAGAAAGCAGTAACTGCATAGCTGCTGAGCTGAGATAAATGCGATTTTGTGTTTTTTTCAGATTCTTTAAAAACACAGAAACATTCAAAAATAATTTTGTGGTATGATTATGCACCATACCTAGTTGTCTAACAATACCTAGGAAAAAAATTATGTTTCCGTTATTTTTTTGATGTTATTTAGGAAAATGCAGTTACTGCGGTGGCTCACCCTTGATTCTGGGTAGTTTCCCCACGGAAAAAAGCAGTAACTGCAGACGGCCAGGAGTCTGCTGTTTTCCCCATGGAAAAAAGCAGTAACTGCACATGTCACATGACCATAGGAGGAGAATTGTTACCACCACCAGGTTATAAAGTTCTTCTACTTTCTGGTTAGTCTAGATCTATAAGATCTAGGACCTAACGCTAGACCTAGACTAGGTCTTGTCGATTGAATGGCATTCTGTGTAAAAAATAAGGTAGGCCTACATGTAGGCCCTACCCTAATTGAACTTTGGAGTGCCCGGCCTGGCCCCTGACACATGACCCTGGACTAAACAATAAAGTCAAGTCTCTTCGTCTTAGATCCTAGTCGAACTCTGACGTTACACTTAAGCTAGACTACAGATCTATGCCCAATGTTAGTGCTAGACCTAGAACTATTACGTTAGATTAGGCGTACTGACATTTTGTCTAACACTAAACAGTTAATAATAGATTAGACTCTCAGTCTCTAGATCTACTCTGTAACGTTAGATCTGGTAGACCTAACTTTAGGGCCTAGGTGCTTCTACATCTATCGTTAGACTAACGTTAGTGTATTAATACTAGTGCTCATCCCCCTTCAATATATTTTCAGCTCACCTAGATTTTCTGGTTCTGGCCAAAGCCATGGCTACCATGACTTTTCCTCTGCAATTTATGATAGATTTACAGGCATGCCTGGACCGCAGAAACTGTGTGACAGCATGGTTAGCACTGGTATGATCACTCAGACTGTACCAGACCTGCAATACTGTGCAAGTGATGACTGTGATGTGATGCAATGTTTAGCTAGTTACTGTAGCTGTATGCTGCAGAATTTATGCGCATGCAGCTAGCTGCACGCGTATTCTGCACTCTGAGCGCGCCGAGTCTGCCAGGTTTGCTAGTCTCCAGAAAGAAGCTTTTTCTACAACTTGTCATATGATTCCCTGCGGGCAGAGTCAAGTTACTGGTGAAACAATCTTTTTATATCTACTCCCCTAAATTATGGAAGAAACTGCTGTTTACATTGTTTAAAAAAAAATTAGTAGAAAAAATAAATGGTATTAGGGAAAAAATATACAGGAAGGACTATACAGAGTCTGAATGATTAGACTAAATTGTTAGTTACTGCATTCTTCCGTGGGCTTTGTTAGTTACTGCTTTCTTCCGTGGGGAAACTTGCAAAGTTGAATCAACTGGATGCAGTTACTGCTTTTTGCAGAAGTGAAAAATTGCATTTTTGGTCACTTTCATTTTTTTTTTGTGCAAAACTGACCTATTAACATTGGAGAGCATTGGGTAAACTATTCATTTTTGCAAAAAAGTAAACATTGATAAAAATGTCAGTTACTGCTTTTTTCCGTGGGGGGGGGGGGGCAGATATGACACATTGTGTTAACTATATACTGTGGGAAAATGTGGTTTATACAAAGAAACTTGATAATTTCTGAAATTATGTCAGTCTATTTTTCTATTCCTGAACACCATTTTGCAATGACACTTCGTAGGTTCAGTTCAGTTCAATGCTTGTCAGTTTATTTTATTCTTATCTTAATCACAGTAAGAAATCACATAACTCAAGCTACAAAGAATCATTGAGAAGCGCATCAAATCAGATAACTTAACTGAAATTAAACAAGATCAAAGAAAAAAAATGATAGAACCGATTCTCGGTCAGTTGTACTAGCATAGAAACAACTAAAAACTGGGCAAAGAAAGCTTACATTCAAAATCATGAGGTAACTAGTTCCAACTCTTCACGTCTCTAAAGACAGGATTCGTTCCTATATCTTCCTATATCCTATGTATAGACATTACACGAAGCAAACATTTTACATTTGTTATAACAATCAGTTAATGCGTGGCTTGCCCCATCATTATCTGCTTGGTATTGTTCGAAAAAGTTACCACCACACCAAGCCACCCTAAAGTGACAGACATGTACCACAATATCCTTGGTTGACGCTGTCCACGAATCCTCGCGGGCAGTTGTCCCACGCATCAGCGGTCAAAGAGGTTGGGTCACAGGCTATTTGTTGGTTGTTAACCACTAGGATGAAGGATCCGTTGTTCACCAGAGATGTGAAACTGAAGTAAAATGCGTCAAGAGGTGATCCGCCCTCAATTGGTTCTGCTATTTCAGATGAAGAGCCACCTTTATTTCAGAAATATTGACATATGAATGAAGGGGAAGGGAACTACAGTGTATGATCTCAAGTATCAACACAGTGAAATGGGCGTATTAGATACAGAGAAGAGGTAACACAAAGAGATGAAATCAAGCTGTAATGATTCAAAACTTTTCATTGGTGGTTGATAATACACTGCGACTTAATGATAGATTAAATCAGTTGAGGAAATCTCTCAATATGACATTTTAATCCAACATTGTGCAAATGTGTCTGACGCATTCAATGTTTTTGTTTTTGTTTTTTGCTTTTTGCCGTTAAATGAATCAGTCTTGCAATTACTATTCCATCAACTGATAAAGAATGAAGTATATTATGTTTCGGAAAAAAAAATGCAATCCTAGATCCTTGCCTACCCCAAAAGATAAAAAGACTCATTACACGTTCATTGTCCTCACACACTTTCAACGCTGAAAACTTTTTTTTTTTTCATTGGACCCAAATACTGGACTGACAGGGCACAATCAAAATAGTTTGTTTTCAAGCAAAAACTCAAATCAATACTTCTCAATTTGAAGTGTACACTTGCTTTGCCTCCGGTGTCAAATTTTTGTTTCTATACCATATAGTAAATGTAAATAATTAGTAATATGTACATATATATATATATATATATATATATATATATATATATATAAACCGTTGGTGATACAGCATGAACTTTGTTCCAGTTTTGTTACTTATATATATATATATATATATATATATATATATATATATATGTATATATATATACATACATTGTCTCGACTATAATTCTTCCTAAGATGACAGAGGCGTACGGTACGAGTATCAGCATCATCACACTATATATATATATATATATATATATATATATATATATATGAAGAGTTTGTTTGCAAAAACCGATAAGTCCATTTTTGAAGATTTGAAGTACGGTCTCTGTCATAAAGTACAAATTAAGACCTTTTAAATGATATATTGGTCACTACATATAAAGGTACATTTTTGAAGTTATGGTCAAAAGAAGCAAAAATGTTCTTATTATCCTCTTTATTTTTCTTGACCTTTAATCGCAAATATCTCCATTTGGCAAATATGGACTTATCGGTTTTTGCAAACAAACTCTTCATATATAATACATGTTTTGCATCCTATCTCCATTGCGAGAACTATTCCCACTGGAATGCGAAGTTATAAGCTCTGCTTTTGCGGTTCCTTCATATAATTTCTCATCTCTTTGAGGAAAGTACGTTATGCAGATCTCGTATGCAGAGACACTTTCTAATCACGATTCTCTGTATTATTATTATTACTTTTATTATCTTTTGAATCTTTTTAAGCGTATAATTCAACTCAGAATCAAGTAAAATACAAAAATAAATGTGCTGGAGATGTCCACTGAGTCTCGAGTGTACGATCGGTGCAGTTTCAGTAATCGCATGAAATAGAATCAACATTTTTCTGTCCCAATTTAACGAGGATAATGGAAACTTTTAAGGGCATGTAATTAATTAATTTGATCTTAATTTCGTTAGGACAAAAGGATACAAATCACTAGTTTGTAACGATAAAAACCAATTATGGCAGATCCATTCAGATTTCTCAAACCTTACACTGAAGGTAGCTATGCATGACCCTTTTCTCTTTTATCAACATGACACGGCTGGGTATATTTTGTATCACTTTAGAATTAAATTGGGTAAGGGACAATGAGGGAGATAACAGCAGCACACACCTGAGTCTGGAAGAGGGACGTCGCTGGTTGCATTCTGCCGGACGGTTATGCTAATAGTGACCGGCTGAGTGTCTCGAACAGACCGACGCCCTATCTGGAGCAGACAGTTCTCAACCTGCAGCGAGAGTATGTGCATTTTTTAAAGATATTTTTTATTGGAATTCCATTTGATATCACCATCGCTTCCATAATCAAACGAAAACAAACCTTTGACTAAATCAACGTATCAAACTGAAAATAAAATCTGATTAATCGCACAAGTTGAA
The DNA here is from genome assembly GCA_033980235.1 of Diadema setosum. Classification (NCBI taxonomy): domain Eukaryota; kingdom Metazoa; phylum Echinodermata; class Echinoidea; order Diadematoida; family Diadematidae; genus Diadema; species Diadema setosum. The sequence goes on along the minus strand of CM067075.1, from coordinate 34,407,625 downwards.
CAAATGTAAAGACAGCATCGCACACACAGACACACAGACACACACACACACTCAGGGAAAGATGCTGAATACACCGCATCTGTCAATAATTCATATAAATACATGGCAATCTCAAATGACATGAATGATCAATCTCGAATGAAGGAACGCCACAGAGTCGGTAAGATAGTTTTCACTGGATAGAATTAAACATGCACATTTTCTATATTCACATGAAATACTTATGTGGACAGAACGCCACATACTTCTTTCCCAACAAAGACCTGCATTTGAACTTTGCCTATGAAATTATTTGGTTAAGCCCCCTATTAACATTTGCAGATGAAAAAAAACCCAACTCTTTAGTGCTTGAAAATACTTCTAAAATGTGAGTTTGGGATAAGGATAATTACTATAAAAAAGTCCATTAGTAAAATCAATGTTAAAGGTTTTATGACATACAAATGCATATTGATTTGTGTTGCTTTATGAAATCCTCAACATGACTTTTGCGGTGAAACGAATATCTAGAAATATTCCATAATTATACTGCTTAATAATTTTTCTTCTATTTTCTTTCGGATTACTTGGATACGCCCACCAAAAAAAAAAAAAAAAAAAAAAAAAAAAAACACCTTCCAAACCAAGATTCTTGTTGTGACCCCATCTGTCAGTCATTGCTAAAGTACATATATGATTAACAAAAGACATTGTAATGCGCCCTCCATGAGACCGAGCATAACTTGCATGTTCTCTCGCCATGTCTTTTATTAGTCACATTGATATTCCAGAAATATGCAAGTTATGCTGAGTCTAGGGGAAAGTTCATTCCATTTTTTTTTTTTTTTTTTGGTGAAACAAATCTGTACTTTAGCTATGATTGACAGATGAGGTCACAACTAGAATCTTGGTTTGGAAGGGTTTTTTTTGTGTGGGAATATCCAAGTATTTTGAAGAACAGTAGAAGAAAAAATATTAAGAAACGTATGGATTGTTTCTAGACATTCATTTCACCGCAAAAGTGATGTTGAGGGTATCATGAATCAACACAAATCAACATGCATTTGTATGTCATAAAACCTTTAACTATTGTTAGATGTATAAAATGTAAAGAATGCTTCTGTTGAAAACTGCTTTTACAATAAACCGTCCACAGCAATGGTTTATTTAGGAAATTAATAATATAACCTTATACATGTGGCTATAGTGCATTTTTGGTATGGTAAGTCATTTAATGATACAACTGAGCTAATGATACAACTGAGCTATACATATACATCAAATGTGATAAATTGAACCTCTTTTAATAGTCACTGCATCAATTGTTTAATCGTGGTTTAAAACCAAGTTTGAAACTGGAATACACAGACTCCTTTAGGAAACTGACCTGAATGTCAATGTGACAAGATTGGTCATCAATGCATCCGATCTCATTTGAATTCTCTACGAGAAAATCATTCGCTGCATTTGTCAGGATTTCTCTGTCCGTTTCTGAGTGACACACGGCGGTGGGAAATGCCACTGACACAATGCCAGTGCCACCTAGGCTTTGCACAAGTTCTGCATTATGAAGAATTACATTTTGGAATTTATTGAAAAAATATCACGTTTTCCCGTATAATAGATGACGAACATACAATTGTAAGCAGGAGCTGCACGTATTACGACGCACATAATCTTATGTCAGCGTTTAATCTGTATTTCAAGCTTATTTTTAATCAATTGCAAGTCTTTGTAACGTGAAAACCTCGGGTGATAACGGATTTCAGTGCAGTTAACCAAGTCAATAGTATGTACACTTCGAACTTGTCCTGTAAAGCTGTCATGGAGGAAGCCATGAGATTCACATCTTTTCACAAGTGTATACATTTATTCTCACATGGACCTGTATTGAAAAAAAAAAAAGAAAGTTGTGAAACTCATGAATGTAGTTAATTCTCATAGCACTTTAGTATTAAACTCCAGTACTTTTGGTTATATCGAAGGTTAATAAGAATCCTTAATAGAGAGCTGCTTCAGGGCCTTCTTGTATGGTGCCCATTGAAACAAATCAAGAACCTATCACCCCTGGGATGCTACGGGCCAAGGGGTATTCGCAAAGGAGTTGAAAATGTTGAAAAAAAAAAAAAGGTTTATGCGCAACGCACGATGAACAACCCACAGCGCATGAGCTAAAGTTTCTGGCCGACTATCATACAGAATATTGCAACCTGTAACATATGTTTCCGGCGTAGACAAGGCTTTCAACATATGTCGTAGAGGCACCAAAGAGTGATATTCTAGACTTAAAACAGTTCTGTACTGGAACCTGGTGACATGTGTATTAAGTCAACTGAGATTTCAGAATGCAGTATGGAACGGGTTAACAGCGACCAAGAGGGCAAAGTAAATAGTCCAGACTATAAGCTGTTTATTGACAATTCACTGTCCGGCTTTATCCTTGTCATTCATATGAGGCTACCGCTTGGATAAAAAAGAAACAAAAATAAACACTTTGCAGAATGTCCATGATGGCTGTGCAAATCCTGTAAAACATCAACTACTAGTCATTGTCTTTACTAATAGTATGATTACAAGGAAACACAAACCCCCATTCTATAGCTAACGATCCCACATGCTACGTATGATATTAATCTTACCAGTGCATGGTGGCAGTCTTGCTAATGGATTATCATTTGTCTGGTGGCTCCATCGGTAATTCGAAGACTCCCCACACGTGTAGCTCTCCTGGATGGGCTCTGCAAAGCCATAGCCGTCGCGACAACTGATGTTGCAAGTCTGCATGTCTTCCACTTCGTGGCATTGGAGGAAACCCCTCAAAGGTCGTTTTAACCCGAGACAACCTGACAGGTAGAAAGATGGAATGGTAGAGGTCAGAACATTGGCTCACCTTGTCTTCGTTTTTCTTTGCTTACATACTACGTGGACAGCTAGATAACGTCTATAAAGCAGCCTTAATATTTCCCCTCTTTGCTTTATGGCGACACGACATTTGGTCCTGCGGCAATTGCTCGGATCGTATTTTCTCCAAGGACTTAGGGGTAGGGTTAGAGTTATGAAAGGGTTTTAGGTTTGGTGGGATGTGAGGATTAGGATTAGAGGAAGGGTTATGTTTGTGGGCACAATTTATGTTTGGCTTAGCTTGAAGATATTTCATTGGAGCAATTGTCGCAGAAGCAAATGTCAGGGAACCTTGCTTTTTAGGTCCACACGTTTAGTAAATTGTAAGTCGAGCCTCTCTTTAACAGTGAATTGTAAAAAGGGAGCTTTTCCATTTATCTTGCGAAAACTATGACTCAATAATATCACTAAAAATAATTAAAAGTGCTCTAAAATTGGACTTCCCGCTGGTGGAAACAATGGTGTTTGCACTATCTGGCAGGGAATATTGACACGATTGAAGGAATGAGTTTGCTGTATCCCTTCTTGATTATACTAAGTACCCTAGAAAACAAAACGAAAATTCCATGCCATCCTGTTACAGTGTACACGTGATGTGCTCTGAAGGACTCTTCCAGAGAGAGAAATAGGGGTATTTGCATTACCTGGGCAGGGAAAGTCATTGCAGATTCTCTCCTCCAGTTCTTCCCCTGTGCAGTTGAGGCCTCCACCCTGGGGGACTGGATCAGTGCAGGTCCTTGTGCGAGACTGGATGCCCCCAGCACAGGTCAAGCTGCACTCACTCCATAATGCCCAGTCTGACCATCCACCGTCCACTGAATGGATATATAAGATATTCAGAACAGGCTTGAACAGTATGATATCATGATAGCATCATTTTCTGACATTCTGCCATTTCAAATTTTATTTTGATAAACATGGATAGTTTTTCAGTGGTATGTGCCATTCTTTTGCCACACATGTGTCTGACACTAAATACTATACAAAAGAAGGCGTTAATGTTTCAGAGAAATGCTCTGTAATTACTTTAATACAAAATATCATGTGCTTACAAGTCAAATCATCGATTCACAAGGTAATCTCCTGTTCTAATAACAGAAGAAAGAATAGAGTGATTTTACAACTATTAATGTGATGGATGCTTCTGTCATGAATCATTCAATTGGGATGTCATTTTGGAGACACCCTTGTCAACAACACCAAAACTTGTCCTTCGTGAACTTACAACCTTGTTCAATGCAGATGACAGTAATTTTGACCCTTTTATTGCAATGAAAATCTAAAAAAGAAAAAGAGAAACTCGCTTATAATGCATAAATATTCAAATCCATTTCTGTGCTGAGTTTATTGTCCACAGTTTTCCCACGCTTTATAATTACTAATTCTTTTTTGCCTGTTAAAGAATAAGTAGGGCCTAGGTGTTTGGGTAACATTCCAATTTTTCAGGTATTTTCAGGTATGAAATACACACAGACCAAATATACTTAGGAACTTCGTGTAAAACATCTGAAGGCATTATTTATATTTTTCCTAGATCATCATACCTTTTTCAGTTTCACAGAAATCTCCTGAAAATCCATCAGGGCAATAGCAAAGAGCTGTAGCCTCTTTAGTTTCACACGTCCCTCCATTCCTACAAAATTCTGGACTGCACAGGTCTTGGACCTGTTCACACTGGATTCCTGTGAAGCCCTCTTCACACTCGCAGTGATAAGAACCCAGTTTATCCTGGCAGGAGCCATGCTGGCAAGGGTGTGAAACGCACTCGTTCAGCTCTGCAAGAGATGATACACAAAATGTAGAGTTTTTCATACATGAATTCCTCATTATTGACCTATACACGATGTATTTCCTTTACCAACTTTAAGAGAGGTTTCAGAATATAATTATGTATATAAATATAGATATATATTTTTTTGCATTGGTTCAATGCATGTGACATTCTCTTTCTGTAATACAGTAATACAATTATTCAATACAGGTACTAATGTTAAGGATTTTCTTTTGACATACGATTTCTCAAACTGATAGTAATCTTTTGCCATTTCATATTGAATCTTTGAGCCAAATATCCTGCCACCTTTATTCCCAGATATTCTTACACTTCACTAATGTCCTGCTAAAAATGTAGCGGCAAATTTTACATGAAACCCTCTTAAGCAATCTGCAACCTTTAGCATCATGCCCATTCATATCAAATTATCATTGGATGACTTATTATTTCTAAGCACACATACAATGTAATTGAACATTTCTACCAATTTAATTCATCACCATGTATCAAACTGAATGGAATTAAAATGCCAGAAAGCAATGCTACACTAATCAGTTGCAAAACATGCTTACCATCACATTGCGAAGGTGATTCTATCTGATTGGACAAGACATCAACATGTGACGGCATGTCTGTCCATGACACTATGTCACCAAAGAGGGCAGGCTGACATGCTGAAGCAAGACTCTGATGTTCAGCAACAGACAACAATGAACTCCAGACGTTGTAGTTACTGATGGCGATGTAATCTGTCAATGTGCACCAAACAGACAGAGTCAAATCATTCTTCAGGTTACCGTCATTCACTTCCACTCTTCAAGACTAATAAGAAACAGGCATTTCGACAAGAAAAAGTAAAAGAAAAATTATCAAAGAGGACGTGATGAACCAATTCGACGATAAAACACAAATAGATGAGCATAACACTGTACACGAGGACACGATCGAGTCTAAATCGAACTCGAACAATGCAAAGCGCAAGAGATATTGTCCTTTTCTCATACAAGTGTAATCCCAAAGTAATTCAGACATATGCACAAGGTCACCAAAAATAACAGAAATGTCAGAAATTACAAAACAGAAGTAATAGTTTTCTACCTGTGTTTCCCATCATATCTTCTCCTAACCAGATCCTGCCTCCAGAGGGGGCGTGTCCAGTTGCCATGGTAACATTGCCTGATAGAGGCTCCTCTCTGTCCACTGACAGAGTCCAGGAGCTGGTTGGTGTGAACGTCCACGTAACATGGATGTGATGCCACCTATTGTCGCAGAGGGAAGTTCCAACGTTGTGTGTTACGCTGGGAAAAAGAATATAAAAGCCAATAAGGCTTGTGATTCTCGGATTAGATGAATAATTGGTGATTAGTATCACTACCATGAATCTTATATTTTATGCCTCAAGGTTCATCACTCACTGCACAGAATATGACATTTGATTTTTGTCTTTTTTTTTTTCTGATGGGCTTTAGATGAACAAATAATAAACCAATTTGCATACAACACATGGGCAACTTGGAGGCAAACGTTGGTACGCGGCAACAAAAAGAAGAAGAAGAAGAAGAAGAAGAAGAAAGAATATGTTGACAAATTCCGCTGGGAGATGGTTATAAAGTTTTCCAGAAATGCATTCATATTTACCACCATGTTATGGTCAAATGGTCAAATAATGTTAATTCTTTGTTGTTGTTCAAACTGTATAGAAATCAATGTCATCAAATGGTAATATCCGTGCGATTTCTGACATAATAATAGTCTGAAAAAGGGCCTAAATACGTCGGAATAGCATTCTTAGATGGCAAAAAATATCTTGCTTTAGTGAAATGGCCGTTCAAAAGTTGATGTGGTCTAAAACCTGAGGTTCATTTCATAATATGAACATGCAAGCTATCATGTATCAATCCAAGATTTACATTATTAAGGCCTCGAAACATTAACGATGGCGGAGATTATATCGCTGCCGCTGTATTGTATATCATTGCTTTGAATAACAAACAAACAAACAAACTCAATTTACCTTCCACTTGTTACTGTCAAATTGCAGAGATTATACACAGAATATTCCTCATCCTGGAAGTTGTAACTGAAGAGGGTGAAGTCCTGAGTTGCTCTGAGGCTTCTTAGCCAGGTTGACAATGTTAGTCTGCTTAGGTCGTCAGGTTTGCTGACAGTCAGATTGAGTATCTTGGATTGGCCAGTAAACACCAGATCGAAATCAATTGGAAGAGCTGGAAAAACAAAAGAAACGACCTTTCATGTAGTCCAAGTCAAAAACATTTCATGATGCAACGTAGACTCGGCTTCATTAAAAGAAAAAGTTTCTTATTGATGATGTTTAACGTCACGTCTTAAAATTGGAAACATGCGCTTCCCGAAAAAACTGTCTCATTCTCTGTCAAAATAAATTACTCTACTTGCCTTATTAGGCTTTCCAGGTCTCAACATTCTGTATTTAAAAATGTATTTAAACAAAATGTAATGTACATAAACACACACACACACACACACACACCTACACACATATCATATATGTGTAATGTATTTATATACATACATGACCTGCAACCTTATATAGCCTACATTGTATATGACATCGCAGCACAAAACCAGTAAAATGTCGCACGCACTGATTTCGTGCGATGACTGAAAAAGGGTTAAATGGGTTAACCTGGCCAATCTTGAGCCTTTCATATTTTCTGAAAGAGCATGTTTTCTTCTACATGATGCTGAACTTTGGGTTAGAAGAACGAACAGGAAATGTTGTTGTTATCAGTAGTTTTTCGAAACTTTTTCGATTTGTTTGGAGAATAGTGTGATCAGGTGTGCTTATAGAGTAACTCTTTTTTTTATCTCTTAAAACCGTGTACATACTATTAACATTTAACTCTAACTGTCTAATAACTTTAGAAAGGATGATGCTACTGCTTTCAAAAGTTGGCATTAATCACAGACAGAATGTGTTAATAAAGCATGCTCAATATCAGCTTGATGTGATAGTCCCTTTATTGGTTTTACTCTAGTGGTTTACATCCTTTTTTTTGTCCCATTCTTCGCTAAGCTAGCACGGCTTTGTAGGCGCTTGAATAGTCGACCCTGTACTTCAGAGGCTCTTTTCTCAGTTCCCATATTTCCAGAGTGTGTGCTTTATATGCAATATTTAGGTAGGTTAGAAAATCAATTTGAACTGAGTTATACATCATTTCAAAGATTACAATCTTCTCTTTTGGAATGGGATCTTAACTAGAAATCCATGTCTGGCGACTTATTGTTGGCTTTTTGACATCATGTTCATTGTAAAAACAACCCTGTAATTACTGATGATTATTTAGTGATCTTCACTAGAAATCTAACTACCGGTATGCATAAATTTGTTAAAAAAGAAAATAAACTGTACTGTTACGTTCCTGTGAGCCTTCTGCATCCATTACACTAAGTATAAAGACATGTCTTTTCTGTACAAAATCAGGGCAAATGCATCCTTACCACTTTCACACTGTTGGCCAGTGTATCCGGGAGCACACTGGCATACAAACTGCAGGAATCCTTCCACACAGGTGCCTCCATTAAGACAGGGGTCACTTTCACACTCCATGCTCTCCTCAGCACAGGTGATCCCTCTAGAAAACATGCATCAAGGACCAAAAGTTTTGATAGCTTTCATCCAGCCTCTAAGCTACTTTCTGAATCACATGCAGTCTATAGTATGGCTGCGGTGTTTAATTGTGGACCTATTCTGATCATGCTCATCTTGAGGGTCCGGCACCGTTGTAGTTGGTAAAAGCCGCTGTACTTCTTAAACTCTCAGCTTGCGGATGATGAACCACGCCTGTTCTTGTTTGTAGGGCATGATATCACTATTGATTCACCTAATTTTGCATTGTGTTAAGCTTCGAGAAATGTTGAATAGATTGTATCATTTTGAAATAACAACAACAACAGCAATAAACAAACAAACAAACAAAAACCTTATTTATACCTGAAGCCATCAGCACATTGGCAAAGGAAGCCAGCGGCCACATCTTCACATGTGCCTAGATTTTCACAGGGAGTAGAAGCACACTCGTCGATATTTGTTTCGCATTGCTCTCCAGTGTAACCTGATGATGATAAGTAACACATAAACTGACTGATAAACTGCCCGTCAACAATGTTAATAAGCACCGATCAATCAATGTCTTTAATTACGGCAGCCATGATTAAAAAAAAAAAAAAAATGTCATGGGCATATACTAGAGCTGTATTCCAACCAACAATCTTCTTATCACCAGGCAGGCATTGTATCAACTAGAAAACCGAGCTTCCACCTAAACAGCCAATGCTAGTTCTAATCCTAAAAGCACAACACACGCAGTACTCCGGTATTCAGGTCTGATTTCAATTCAGTTTAAATCAGAGCTTTAAAAAACATGAGGATTGTTCTTATTAAAGTTGAATTGGATCTGTGCGTTCGATCACACATGATTAATTAAAGATCCGAATCAAAATGAATCGTACATTGCTGCTTCAATTGCAACCTGTATAGAAAAGATAAAAGGAGGACTCCGAGGCCAAGTCCTGCAATACAAAGATGTTTTTAGATAATGCAATATAATATGATGTAATGTAGTATATTGTACTGTAATGTAATATGGTATAGTTACATTTAGAATGTACAATGTATAATGTAGAAATATATATATATATATATATATATATATATATATATGTATTATATATTATATATATATATATATATATATATATATATATATATATATATATATATATATATATAATATATATTAGCATTATTAGTGTATTGTATATTAGATAAACCAAATACGGTAATACAGGAATAATGAATGAAGAAAAGCACAGTCGATGGGGAAATTAGATTGTTTTTTTTTTTTAAGTATAAATGTCAGACACAAACCATTTTGTATCTTATTCTTACCATACCTCAAGAGCATGATGTTACATTACTGGGGATGGTTTCCAGAAAAACAGAAGAGTGACCATGCAGAACGTGTTATCAAAAGAGCAATGTCAGGACACCCGTGTTAACAGAGAAAATGTTTCAAGGGCTTTACAGATGTAAAACCCATCAAGTTCAGGCCATTATAGTTACCCTCTGAGCATTGGCACGTGAATCTATCCACATCGTCAAGGCATGTAGCACCATGCTGACATGGCTGGGAGAAACAGTCATCCATATTCTGCTGACAGAATGAGCCACTGAACCCCGGCACACACTGACATGTGTACCCATTAACCTGCAAATTCATGAGTATTAGAAAAATTAACTGAAACTATGTGCTTTGCTAGCCTTGAATGATTTCAATAATGTAATATGATAAAATAAAATAAAATATAATAACTTGATAAAATAATATTATGTAATATAATATAATATAATATGAATAACATAACGTAAAAATCTAACATAATACGATATGATATGATATAATATAATATAATATAATATAATATAATATGATATAATATAATATAATATAATAAAATTTGATAGCTTATCAATCAATGACTAAACAAGGTATGGGTAACGACTTGGATGCTATGTCTGATCTGCTCTGTATGTTGACCGTCAAAGAACGAAAGAACCTGTCATTGAAACTTAGACAAACACATCCTTTTTTTTGGGGGGGGGGGGAGGGAGGGATGAATTCGCTTTGCGACGAATAATTTTCTCATGCCGACAATGAAAGTGTAGGAGTATTAACCCTATTTTAACTGGGCTATTTGAGACCAAGTTTTTACTGGGGGGGGGGGAGTCAATTTGACCCCCCCCCCCTCTTCAGATCTCGGCCGCCGATCGCGCGATCGCCGCAAAATTTTGCCTGCACATAGAGCCGGATGTCAACTACAAGATTATATGTGACCGTGCATGACAAAACGAACAAAAAGTCGCACCCCTTGATTTTATGTGAGGACTCAAAAAAGGTGAAATGGGTCAACCAAGCCAGTCTTGAGTTTTTTTTTTTTTTCAGCAGTTTTTCTGCAACCCATCTTGGAAAGGGGGGGGGGAGAATAGAATGATCAGGTATGTCTTAGAGTACCCTTTTCATTTCTTGAAATCCTTTACACACTCTTCACTTTCAAGTCTAATAACTTTTGAAAGGATAACTCTGCTGCTTTGAAAGTTAGCATTATTCATGGACAGAATGTGTCAATAAAACATGCTCAATTTCAGCTTAATCTGGTAATTTCTTCATTGTTGTTGCTCTAGTGGTTTACTTCCTGTTTTTTGTCCCTTTTATTGCACAGCTCGCACGGATTGGTAAAGATTAAGCGCTTGAATAGACCCTGCACTTCAGAGCCTCTTTTCTCAGTTCACACTTTTCCAGAGTTTGTGCTTTCTTTCTAGTATTTAGATAGGTTAGGGGAGTCCATTTGAATTGAATTCTATGACGTAATACTCGTATAAGTCTTCAGAGGTTAGCATTTCCCAGGTGTTTAAGGCAGTGAAGTCACATAATGAAATTCAAAGTAGGTAAAAATTCCAGGCAGTCCCAGTTGGCTATAAATACCCGTGTCAGTGAGCAGTAAGCATCTTTTTCAAGTGTGACGGCAGTGAATTATACCAGGGAGGTGAGACACCTCCCTGATTATACATCTCAAACTCCAATGTCTAGTGATCAGGAAGACGACGCTACCTCTCAGCCCCCATCCCCGCGGGGAGATCAGGGCATGGAAGGCCGCCTTGAAGCTCAACTAGAGAGACCGAGATACTCTCGCGCTTCATGGATAGGGCGGCGGCACACCGTGGCAATGACAAACGGCATGCGAGCCATGCCAGCTGGGGCAGGAGAGCTTCTCCTCCCGGCGATTAGTCCGGACATGCGAGCCATGTCCGCGGGGACAGGGGCGCTGCCCCGCCCATCGAAGACTTCAGCGAGCTAGCCATCCCAATCGGCAGCTCAACAGACGACGATATTCTCATGTCAGCCTCCTTCCTGGCAAAACTGATTGCGTTGCCCTGTATGGGTGGCCTTGACTCTGCCCTTGTGGTTATGGTCATTTTGACAACCGAATTGATCCGGATGCCATGTCCTTACAGCCAAACTCTTTCAAAGCCTGGTACCAAATCTGATTTTAAATTCTGATCTCATTTGGGCCAAATTTAAAAATTGGCTGATTTGCTAATGAAGGCAGTCACACTGCCCATATCAGAAGGTAAGTGCTCTATAGAATCGCGAAGCAAATGCTCAATTGCCATCGAATGCCTAAGCAGTTCTCACACCAAAAATCGAGAGCAAAATTTGGGCGATCCTCCTTCACGAGGCCTTGGGTCTTGTGAGCTCCCAACTTCTACAACAAAATGTAGTGAAGGGACTTCTACCACATAGATAAATCCTTTCTGAAATCCACAGATCAAGCACGGATAATCATCCATGCAATTGACACAACGAGAATTTTAACAACTCACGTCACCATCGATGGCCTGACACTCCCGGGCTTTGCTTATCGTATGATCTGAGCATGCACCATCGAGGTACCTTGAAACCCCTTTTCAACCCTTCTCAAGAACACTTGCGCAGCAAGTCGATTCCACTTGGTAGAAAGTTGTTCAGAAAGACATCTGAGAAAAATTGACAAGTGTCACATAAGCATACATCGTGTGTCATGAATGTCTCTACGCAAGCCAGCAAAAAAAAAAAAAAAAAAAAAAAAAAAAAAGGATGAGTGCTGTCCAAAACCGTTCAGTGCTGGAAATCTCAAGCTTTCCAAAGATGACTGGTCAAAATAATTCCCGAGCCTTGGATATTGGCCACAATATTTGGCTATGAAGCCAATAATTTCATTTCAACCCCATACCAATAAATTTTTCCTCTACAAAGTGTACATTCTACCGAGGAGGAAAAGGCAACCCATGAAGAATTGTCTCCGAACATTCTCGCAAAGCAAGCTATTAGAGAGATTCCTCACATGGAGTATCAACTCTATTCTAGCGCTACCAAAGACTGGCGGTCTAAGTCCAATCATAAATTTGAAAAACTTAAACAAATTTGTAAGATACGAACACTTCAGAGTGGAACAGTTTCGCTTGATTACGGCCTTAAATTTGCCCCTCCAAAGGGTGCATATTTATCCGTATCCGTTCACCTTGTTCATCAAGCATAGTCTTTCAAATGGAAATACTAAGTAGTATTTTCACTGCATTCCTTCAGTGCCTTCCATCTGGCCTTAATTCGACCCCACGGAATTTCCTTAAAGTTATGAAACCTGTCTTTGCCTCGGTGAGTAGTGGCATTAGAACAATCACCTATTTCGACGATATCCATATTCTTTCTCACACCAGAGAAGAGTGTCTTGACAAAGCCAATGATCAACTTATCACCCTTTAAAGAGTTTCAGTAAGGATATCGACAAATCCAGTTTCAACCCAAAGCACGTCGAGACCTTCCTTGGTTCTCATATTAATTCCCAGCAATTGATTTTCAGTTTTTTCCTCAGAACAAGATTGACAAGGTTACTGCCCTTGGAAATCCAATCTTGTATGGCAACGAAACCAAATTTCGGGATTGTAATGCCTTCCACAAAGAAATTTACATTCTCGTCACTTGGGACTAGAAAAAATAAATCAACTAATGCTCTGCGTAAAGCAGAAGATGACATCGACACGAAGTTTGGTGTCGTTATCTAGTCATGCGATACAAAACATTCTTTGGTGGTGGCTGTCTCGCAAGACAAAGAATTATTTTCCACCTTCATTAGCATGATAATTTCAAGCGATGCTTGCATCTCAGTATGGAGAGTAGTTGATTCTGAACAATGACAATTCCTTTGCTCAGACAGTCTGGAGTGCCAAACAGAATTCCCCGCATAGCAATGTGTGTGAATCTCTTGTAATTCAGAACGGTCTTGAAGCCCTGTGTGGCTCGTGTACAAAAAATGTGCTTATTCATAATTCGGTCAGACATTCTACAGCTAGTAGCATACCTGACCCGAACGAATTCACGGCCAACATTGGAATTGGCGTCTAGCAATTGGATATCAGCTTCACATTCAACAGATGTAGATAATTCTAAAGTTTTCTGCTTGTCTCGCAGAGACATGAACAACTAATTACTATTTTACATGTTCTTCACCACACAATCCACAAACTCTACATAGAACACTCCTCATGTCAAATGGAAGCCAAGTCTTATTGCCCTGAATTTTGATGCCTTTTTTCTTACCCTAGAACGTTTTCAGTCCTCCACAAGCTTCAACTGAACAAGGTGACCTGAGCAATCCTCACTGCCCCAATGGTGGCGGCAGCCATGGGTCTCATTGTCACATGGGCGGACTCAAATAATGCTCAATCACACTCGTGCCATTCACTTCAATGTACAATTTAATATAAGCATTTGTGGAATATTTACAGGACTGAAATCAAGGAGTTGTGACCAACATAAAATGCAAAATCAAAATTCTTAGTGAGATAAATTAAATTACAATACTCTTATATTCGACAACCATGTGAACGGGACCCTGTCTTGGTCCGGTTCCACCTGTAATTTTGGCTTGACACTTGTTCAGAATAATTATACCAGCTTCGCTATCAATTCGTTATCCCTGACAATACACTATCTGCTATCAAGCGTAACACTATTTGGTTCACACCACCGTAGTGCTGATCCTGAGATGACCAGCCTGCACGCACGACGGTTTACCGCGGTTAAAACACTTGTCTTCAATTACACTGCTTCCGTTTACATCCGGGTTCTGTGCTAACCCGCAATTATCATGAAGTATATAAATACCAATCTTCGAATTATGTGCACATTATTTTCATCTTTTTACCAATTTAACCTGACCTTCATCTCTCTACTTCAGCGACACTTCCACGTCGTAACCAGTCATATCTACAGGGTGTCATGCACCCGCCAGGTTCATCGCTCACCTGCGTTGTCCCCAGAGTCACATTAATTGTCAAACTGTTCGCTTCCAGAACATGAACTGATTCGTGGGTGGAGCGTCCTTATATGCGAGGTTGCTGTTCCAGCTCCAAAGTGTCGCGAGGGACCCGCGTTCCGTATTCTTTGGCGTCCAAAGTCCTCCCTAGCGAGGGGCGGACCCAGTCGCTCTGCTGCGAATGCGTCGGCCTGGGAGTAGGCTCGTCCTCGGTCTCGGCGCCATCAATGACCGGTGTAATATAACCAAAATGCCTCTTCTTCTTGGCTACTGGAAGGCTGCAAAGGCTGTTGGAATACGCCTTCTGGCAGCAAACAAAATCTGAACTCTAATCAGCCAGTACACAGGCTGACGGTAAGGTGGACGGACGGCTCCTGGCCGCAAACGAAATTGGGCTTAGACACAAAATTATCTTGCCAACTGGCGCCTGAGTGTGGCAGGTTGGTTTCCTGCCATCACGGAGCTAACTCAGTGTTCTCTCGGTGAAATCAAAATGGTGTCTGCCCCGAAAAGATCCAACTCTACTGTTAAATTGCTACTCGACTACGACACTCCTTTTCGAGGCATTTGGAATATTTGATACAACTAAAAGGACTTGAACGAAAACACCTATACAGCACTCTCCCGGAACTGGAGCTATTTCCTGTCTTTTCTTTCTACATTAATTGACATGCAAAAATAAATGAACTCCTCTCGGTCATCGATGGCGCTACTTGTAAAACATTTACACCTGTCTTATCACTTTCTCTCTCTCGCTCTCGCTTTCTCTCTCGCTCCCTCACTCGCACCCTTTGTCTCGTTATCCCTACCCGTAAACATGTTTGTCTAGTTGAATGACCGATAGGTGATGTACATGAAACAACCTGGAAATGCATTTTCAATGTGACATTTCACACCCCCTTTCGAAAAATGCATTTCATAATTAAAAGAAATTACTTATAACACTATCTTTCTCTCTACAGCCGGCTTAGTAGGTCTGCGCCAACATTCTCGCTGCCGCGGATAGCTTCCACACGGAATCTGTAGGGTTGCAAAGCCAGAATCCAACGCATTAGCCTCCCATTTGCAGGGCTAGCCTTGTTCATGTACACTAGTGGGTGGTGGTCTGTTTCTAGCACAAATTGTCTGCCGTACAAGTATGGTTCGAACTTCTTTACTGCCCAAACTACAGCTAAGCACTCACGTTCTATGGTTGAGTATGCTTGTTCTCGTCGAAGCAGTTTTCGGCTCGCGTAGGAGACTGGAAATCGTTCGTCTTGGTGTGTTTGGAGGAGGACTGCTCCTAGTCCAACGTTGGAGGCGTCTGTCCTGAGGATGAAGTCCTGTGACAAATCTGGCAAATGAAGGATAGGGGGGTTAGAGAGTTTTTCCTTCAGTGTTGTGAAGGCCTGCTCTTGGCTCGTTTCCCATTTTACCTTGTTTGGTTCAGCATTTCTGGTCCTGTCTGTGAGTGGTGCGGCGACGGCGGCGTAGTTCGGAATGAACTTCCGGTAGTAGTTCGCCATACCTAGAAAGGATCTGAGCTCTCGTTTGGTCTGAGGCTGACTTACCTCTTGGATGGCTTTGAGTTTTTCAGGGCGGGGTCTTACCTGTCCGTGATCGATCACGTGTCCTAGGAATTCGACGCTTGTCTGTCCGATGAAGCACTTACTTGGTCTAGCAGTGAGCTTTGCGGCTCGTAGTCGTCTGAAGAGTTCTGTGAGTGTACGTAGGTGTTCTTCCCACGTGGTCGAATAGATGAGGATGTCGTCGATGTAGTTCACCGTTCCTCCGAGTCGGTCTAGCAGTCTCCTCATCAGTCGACTGAAGGAGGCGGGAGCGTTCACTAAGCCGAAGGGCATCATTGTGAACTGAAAGAGACCATCGGGGGTAAGAAAAGCGGTTAGTGGTTTGGATTCGGCTGCCATGGGTACCTGCCAGTATCCTTTGCTGAGATCTATTTTGGTGAAGAACTTGGCATGGGCGACTTTTGTGAAGAGTTCATCTTGATCTGGTATGGGTTCAGCATCAATTACAGTCACTTTATTGAGTTTTCTGAAGTCTACACAAAACCGGTTGCTGCCATCGGGCTTTTTAACCAGTACTATGGGGGAGGCAATGGGGCTTTCTGATGGCTCAATTACTCCGAGCGATAGCATGGTTTTTACCTCTTCTCTGACTGTGTCTCTAAGAGAGTGGGGAATGGGATATGGTTTACTCTTCAGGTGTTCATTTCCTTTGAGTTTGATGTGGTGTTCGCCTAACGTGGTTCGACCGGGAAGATCAGACAGGACGTCTTTGTACTCGTTGAGGAGTTCGTTGACCTGTTCTTTCTGTGGGGAGGAAAGGGCTGAGTTAATTGAGACATCGTCAAGTGACTCTTTCGCCTGAAATGGGAAAGGCTGTAGGAGAGATGTGTTAGTTAGTGGTTGCTGCGTTTCTTCCTCGTCATCATTTTGCTCTTCGCATTCGATCACGGCGGTACAAGCAGCTTCGGCATCTGAAATAGAGGGAATATCATTTCTAGCATGATACTTTTTCAGAAGATTGATGTGGAACACCTTTGGTTTCCCGTTGAGGTCGATCCTGTAGTCCATGGAGCTGATTTTGGAGATCACGTCAAAGGGGCCCTTCCATTGTAGAAGGAGCTTATTCCTGTCAGTTGGTAGGAGTAGGAGTACCTTGTCTCCGACTTGTAGCTCCCTGTGTTTTGCCTTCTGATTGTAGTATTTTGCATACCTGTTTGCTGATTTCTGAAGTTGAATGTGGGCGTTGCGGCATGTTTCGTCGATCCTGTTTCGGAGATCAAGTACATAGTGGTAAGTAGACTTGGTCTCACCTGTTTCGGCTTCTCCTGTCCAGAGTTCTCTCAGGATGTCGAGGGGTCCGCGTACCTTCCTGCCGTAAAGAAGCTCGAACGGGGAGAACCCCATGCTCTCTTGTGGTGCTTCTCTCACTGCAAATAGAAGGGGAGTAATGTACCTGTCCCAGTCTTTTGGGTTTTCAGCGCACATACGTTTCAACAGTTGTTTTAGAGTGCCATTGAAGCGCTCAACTAGTCCATTCGCGGCAGGGTGATACGGGGATGTAGTGAAGTGTTTGATGGAGAGTAATTTGCTTACCTCTTTCATGAGATCAGATGTGAACTGAGTCCCTTGATCGGTCAGCATTTCCTTGGGGATTCCGACTCTGGTGAAGATGCTCACTAGGGCTTCTGCAACTCTTTCTGTCTCGATGCTTGGGAGTGGGATTGCCTCGGGGTACCTAGTAGCAACATCAATAACGGTAAGTATGTACCTATTTTTCTGGTCAGTCATTGGGTGTATTGGTCCAACTATGTCTACAGCAATGCGTTCGAAGGGGACTTCGATGAGCGGCATCTTTCCGAGGGGGACCTTGGTTACACGACCTTTTGAGAGTGTACGTTGGCAGACGTCACACGATCTACAGTACCTGGTAATGTCAGAGTTCATACCGGGCCAAAAGAAATTGGTAAGTATCTTTTCAGTTGTCTTTTTGGTACCTTGATGCCCTCCGAGTATGTTTTCATGGGCTGTTTGCATAACCTGTTTGCGGTATTGTTTTGGTACTACCACTTGTGTGATTGTTGTGTCAGGGTCCATTTGGGGAGAGTGGAATGAGCGATACAGCATTCCGTCTTTGTAAAAGAAGGAAGAGAGACCGTTATTGCGACTTACCTTCTCTGAACGAGTATCGGCGAGTTCTCGCAGGCGGTGTAATGTTTCATCCTTCTGTTGTGCCTCTTTGAGAGCTGTTGGAGTCACGATGTCTTCCATTGGGTGTGGGGTTTTGAGGGGACGAAATGGCTTACCGTCTCGTTGAGCCTGGGCTCTCGTCTGTACGGCGCCGACAGGCATTGGTGTAGCCGTCCAGTCAGGATCTGGGTTGTCTGGTTCTCTTACTCCGGGTAGGTTACCTAAAATCAGGTCATAGAGTGGAGTTTTCATGCACAACGCGTTAACTTTCCCTACGTAGAAGGGAGTGTCAACATCTATTCTAGCGACGGGGAGAGTTTTCACTGTGCCGTCAATCAGCACGCAAGTACTTTCTTCACCTGTCATTTGGTTTGGCTGGACAAGATCTTGTTTAATGACAGCTCCGCTGCAGCCGCTGTCTCTGAGAACAGAAATTTGATTGTTATTTACTAGTCCGTTAGTAACTGGCATTTGTCTGACCACATGTTCTTTGGTGCATGCTGCACTCATCAACGGCAAGGAGTGTCCACACTTGAATTGGATATGATCTGTGGTGGATTCTAGTTTGGGGGCATTGAGTGGCATTCGAACCATCATACAAGAAGCCTCAATTTTGACCTTTGTGTTAGTGCAAGCTGGACATTGACAGGGAGTATGTGGATTTGGTTCTACCTTATCGGGTTCCGATGAAGCCAGGCTGTGTTCCGAGATAGGGGGGTTTCCTTGCTCTGGATCCTGGGCGAGGACTAGACCTGCCGATTTCATGGGGGAGAAAGGACAATAGTTAGCAATGTGACCTGGTTTGTGGCATATGAAACACGTTCTGCCTCTGGTTCCCTGTTTTGTACAATCACGGGCAAGGTGACCGTGTTGGTGGCAGTTGTAACATTTGGGTTGAGACGGGGGCCTATTTCCTGAAATATTATTTGGAGGGATTTTACCTTCAGGTCTGGTGTTGCCCCGTGGCATCTGTCCCACGTGTGTCTGGATGTTCCTTTGTGCCGGTGGGGTGGTTTGAAGGTGCCTCCTCTGGCGTCTAAGTACTGCTCAGCTAGTTTCACCACGTCCTTCGAAGTCTCGGGCTGCCGTTCTTTTAGGAAGATGGCCAGCTCTCGATGACACCCACTGATGAGCTGCTCCCGGAGGAGTAGATCTGCCAGCTCCTCGAAAGTGTGCTCTATACCAGAGAGGCTTACCCACCTGTTCAAGTAGTTCTCTAGTCGGTTTGCATACTGGGATGCCGTTTCTCCTGTTGTCGGTTTGCCTGAAAAAAACTTGGAGCGAAATCCTTCTGCAGTGAGCTGAAAGGATTTCAAGAGTGCATGTTTCAAAGTGTCATAATCATTGGATTCCGCACTTGACAATCTAGAGTGGACATCAAGAGCCTTACCTGTAAGCAGCGTGCTTAAGTTGAGTGCCCAGTCTGTAGTTGGCCAGTTTTGATTTTTGGCATATCGTTCGAACCGCTGTAGATAGGCATCTATGTTATCTTTGTCTTCGTGAAATAGAGGCAATTTTGGAGATCGAGCTTTGCACCCATTAGAACTTGATTCGCTTTTGGTTTGCTTTTCTCGCGCTATCGCCAATTGTAGCTCGGCTGTTTCTCTTTCCTGTCGCCTTAACTCTAACATGTCCGCTCTTTCCTCTCTGAGTCTCTTTTGCTCGTCTGTAACAAACTGCCTAAGCTCCTCTCCACTGAATCCGAACTTTTCTCCAATTTCAGTTAACTTAGCTAGCTCCATTCCGAATTACCTGAGCACTTATAATACCAGAATGTATTCAGATCAGTTCAGATCATGTACACAATGAATATACAACGGTGCACCTATGGATAGTACATACATACAAATGTAGAGGAAACAAAAAAATCACAAGTTTTCCTCAACCTTTTTCTTTACACTTTTTTCTCCGTTTATGTACCCATGTGACTTCGAATGGCACGAGTTATACTCCCGGACAAGCCCCCAGAAAATGTCACATGGGCGGACTCAAATAATGCTCAATCACACTCGTGCCATTCACTTCAATGTACAATTTAATATAAGCATTTGTGGAATATTTACAGGACTGAAATCAAGGAGTTGTGACCAACATAAAATGCAAAATCAAAATTCTTAGTGAGATAAATTAAATTACAATACTCTTATATTCGACAACCATGTGAACGAGACCCTGTCTTGGTCCGGTTCCACCTGTAATTTTGGCTTGACACTTGTTCAGAATAATTATACCAGCTTCGCTATCAATTCGTTATCCCTGACAATACACTATCTGCTATCAAGCGTAACACTATTTGGTTCACACCACCGTAGTGCTGATCCTGAGATGACCAGCCTGCACGCACGACGGTTTACCGCGGTTAAAACACTTGTCTTCAATTACACTGCTTCCGTTTACATCCGGGTTCTGTGCTAACCCGCAATTATCATGAAGTATATAAATACCAATCTTCGAATTATGTGCACATTATTTTCATCTTTTTACCAATTTAACCTGACCTTCATCTCTCTACTTCAGCGACACTTCCACGTCGTAACCAGTCATATCTACAGGGTGTCATGCACCCGCCAGGTTCATCGCTCACCTGCGTTGTCCCCAGAGTCACATTAATTGTCAAACTGTTCGCTTCCAGAACATGAACTGATTCGTGGGTGGAGCGTCCTTATATGCGAGGTTGCTGTTCCAGCTCCAAAGTGTCGCGAGGGACCCGCGTTCCGTATTCTTTGGCGTCCAAAGTCCTCCCTAGCGAGGGGCGGACCCAGTCGCTCTGCTGCGAATGCGTCGGCCTGGGAGTAGGCTCGTCCTCGGTCTCGGCGCCATCAATGACCGGTGTAATATAACCAAAATGCCTCTTCTTCTTGGCTACTGGAAGGCTGCAAAGGCTGTTGGAATACGCCTTCTGGCAGCAAACAAAATCTGAACTCTAATCAGCCAGTACACAGGCTGACGGTAAGGTGGACGGACGGCTCCTGGCCGCAAACGAAATTGGGCTTAGACACAAAATTATCTTGCCAACTGGCGCCTGAGTGTGGCAGGTTGGTTTCCTGCCATCACGGAGCTAACTCAGTGTTCTCTCGGTGAAATCAAAATGGTGTCTGCCCCGAAAAGATCCAACTCTACTGTTAAATTGCTACTCGACTACGACACTCCTTTTCGAGGCATTTGGAATATTTGATACAACTAAAAGGACTTGAACGAAAACACCTATACAGCACTCTCCCGGAACTGGAGCTATTTCCTGTCTTTTCTTTCTACATTAATTGACATGCAAAAATAAATGAACTCCTCTCGGTCATCGATGGCGCTACTTGTAAAACATTTACACCTGTCTTATCACTTTCTCTCTCTCGCTCTCGCTTTCTCTCTCGCTCCCTCACTCGCACCCTTTGTCTCGTTATCCCTACCCGTAAACATGTTTGTCTAGTTGAATGACCGATAGGTGATGTACATGAAACAACCTGGAAATGCATTTTCAATGTGACACTCATTATCGCTCAAAATGCGAATAGCCCCACCTCTATTACTCAAAGAGAAAATTCTTGCCCCACACCCTCACCCACCGACGAGCCTCCAGCTCACACTAGCCGCCTGCATGGGTGCTCTCTGCTAGCGATGACAAGTGGCAGACACAGTCATCGCAGCACATTGCAAAGCTCCTTTCATCATCATGGCGAGACAATACCAATAAACAAAACAAATGAGGGTGCTTGAAGACAGTAGCAATGTCTGTATTCTGAACAATCTTGTGATCCTTTTTAACCCGTCTACAGCACACGTTGTCAACACCTAAGCCTATGGCATAGCTTTTCAACAAAGCCCACTCCACGATTTTTTTTTTTTTTTACTCATAGACCTGCTCGGTCTTCCATACTACCTGAAACCGAGAGCTATGACATAGGCAAACAGCCCCTATAGTCAGACTTATGAAGGGCGTATCTAACTCCGACCCTCGCAAGCCTAAATACAACAACACTTGGGATGTTTCAATTGTTTTGAATCACTTTTTATCGTTTCAAGAGACCTATGAACTATAGATTCCTTCAGTGCCTTGAGCCAAAAGCAATTTTCCTAGCTCGTTTCGGCAAAACGTACACAAATGCTGAGACATCTAGTTCTTATGACATTACCGGAAGATGATGCCACGTTTGCACATTAGAGATATGGAAGGTATACCTCTAACCAGGTAATTAAAGTGCCTTCTTTCACCTCCAACCCTAAACTCTGTGTTCCGATCAACTCTTCATGAGTATATTAAATGCACAGAACATCTCCAACGAGCAAGTTCAGAAAGCAAACTCATAATTTCTCCGAAACATCCCAACAAATCGGTGACGACAAGCATCTCGGAGCGGAGGCTGAAAGCCAGTCCCTCGCAGCTGCTTGTATAAACACTTAAAATATAACTAGTCAATAGCTGTACGTATACATCCCTGTACACTGTACTGACTGCTGCATACAATTAGGTATGAATGTATTGTTGCTATGGGAACATGTACCGAGTTTGTTCTGTCTTCGAGATCAGTATGAAAGGGTACCACAGGACGTACCTCGTGTTCATATACATAAGTATTTGGGAGCACAGTCATCCCGCGTTCATCCCAGACTCTGGTCTGGTAAGACATCCACGGGTGCTAATATGAAAGTTGTATCACATTCTCAGCTCATAGCTACAGAAGCGCCGCAACTTCTAAACTTTCGCGCATGAAGTATAAAGGTCGTAATGAAATCTTGTCCACAACTGACTGGACGAACGCTGGTACATTTTGAACCTTCTACCTTCTAACAATTGATTCCACATTAGTTCAACAATTCTCAGTTCTGCTGAGCTAGAAAGATACATGTAAATTGTGATAGTATGTGTATACCTGTATATTAGTATCTCAGTTAAGAACAATGTCATAGTACGAGTCAGATAAGACACAAGACCATAAATCACGTTACGTTGTGCATTGGAAAATGGCGACACATTATTCGGCCACTCGTTTAGGAGATTCGGTCCACCAAACTGATGAATTTAAACTCTAATATCAACCCAAAATGCAATGGACTTGCCTCTAATCATTACTGCAATATTACTATGCCGAGTATGAACTGGTTAATGTCTAATTCCTCCTTCAAATGTACATGAATATAAGGAACATGATTAGGATTATGTCTTGATTGGAAAATCGGTATAAGAGGTCCATTGTATTTGATTAATTTGTCTGTGCGCTATCATGCTTAATCCTGCTCCAGTTAAAGCACGCAAGGTATCAAAATGATATCATACTCAAAACCTATGCCTTGCACCTTATACTAGTAGGTTCTCAAGCAAACTTTGCTCGAGTTCTTCTCTTGTTTGCGACAATGTGTGTCACCATCGATAGACATTCTCTATGCATGAGGAGTCATGACCAAAGTTTCAACCTTGTTGTGAAAACTGTCCATCATCCTTCTTGTCCTCTTGCCCTCACTCATGCCACATTCTGTACGGAACTTTGAACATGCTAACCTCTGAAGACTTATACGAGTATTACGTAATAGAATTCCTAAATTATACAAGTAATAAGAAGTATAATTAGAATTCTATTAGTAATAATGAAGTATAAGTCGAAGAGGTTCCCACCCAGCATCTCATTTGATCGATACTCTTCAGTTCTGAACCCTCTTTTTACAACACTGTACAGAAGTCAAAACTGGTGGGCCCTTATACTGTATGCTGATGTTCTGCTTAATTGCTTGACTTGAGATGTCCATACGTATAAGAATGCTCCGTGCCTTTGGAACAGCAATGATTGTGCTTTATTTATTGCTTGTCTGTATGATGAGAAGGACCAGTGAGCTAATTGTCTGTATTGCACCCAATACTGCATGGTGTTGCTGGTCTGTCTATTTAAAGCCGTATTCTCTTTGAAAAGATGCTTACTGCTCACTGACACGGGTATTTATAGCCAACTGGGACTGCCTGGAATTTGTACCTACTTTGAATTTCATTATGTGACTTCACTGCCTTAAACACCTGGGAAATGCTAACCTCTTCGACTTATACTTCATTATTACTAATAGAATTCTAATTATACTTCTTATTACTTGTATAATTTAGGAATTATACATCATCTTTAAGCTTAGAGTCTGCTCTTTAAGAATCTACCCTCAACTAAATATCCATATCTGGCGACTTTTTGTTCGGTTTGTGATGCAAGGTCACATATGGTCATACAATAGAAAAATTAGATTTTATATCTTTTAATAAATCAATTATGCAAATTTACGCCTGAAATTGTATTTTCACCGAAAAATCCATCAAAACGATTGAAGGATTGCTAAATTTTTGTGTCAGAGTTCCTCAAGACACATCAAACAATTTTCTTGTAAAAAATAGCGCATTCAAAATCAGTTTCTTTTTGTTATTGTTTTGTTAATTTCTTATGTATTTCATTGTTTTTTCGACCTTTTTTCTATTGTTTATTTTTTTACCAAAATTTGTTGCAGGCACTATTTCAAGCTTATCTACATTAGAATTGATTAATTTCAATGGATAAAAGTTGAAGTAATCTAATTTATATCAATTAATATCAATCCTGGGGGGTGGGGGTGATTCTACCATGAACAAACTTGAAACAAAATTCATCAATATACTGACTCAATATATTCACTTAGCTCAGTCACTTCTGGTTCTAGAGAAAATATGTGACGATTCCTTACTGGGGTGGGTTGCCTCTCCCCCTCCCCCCCCCCCCGGCCCCAAGTTGGGGCATGGTGATGCCATTTGATGGAATTGATATTCTATCCCCCTAGGGATGCTATCTGCCTAGTTTGATGAAAATTCAAACATGTTGTTCTCAAGAAAAAGATGAACATTTACAATTTAGGCCTCAGTTAAGGCACCCCTGGGGCCCCGAGGTGGGGCATGGTGCCCATTTAATTGGAATGTGATTCTATCCACCTAAGGCTGTTATTTGCCAAGTTTCGTTAAAATTCATCATGGCATTTTCAAGAAAAAACTAGAAATGTCGCTTTGGCGACTGGTATGCCTCCGCCATAATGCGTGATTTTCCCAATAGGTCTAGATAGTACATGTGGACAATGTGCGATTACATTTTCACAAAATTGGCAAAATATTGAAATGACAAGTTTGTCACAAATGTGTTGAATGTTCACCTTCCTTGACCTAGGTTTAATTGGATGAATAGGAGAGCATGTATCTAGGGATTTAAGGACTTTAACTCGACTTTGACCCATTCATACATTTAGGCATCGAGTAATTTTCAAGGTACAGGTGTGGAGAAAAAGTGCAATTTCTGAATTGAATAGTAAATTGTTACCATTTTCAACTGGCCCTTGACCCTAAAATTCATAAGATAATCACTTTCAAGTAGAACATGCATAATATGTACTAAGTTTCAAGATATCTTGAGCCACTTCCGAGATATGGAGGAAAAAGTTAGTTCAGCACTTTCACTTGATCTTTGACCTTTTGACCTTTGAGGCAAAAAAAGAAGAAAAAAAAAACTTTTCTATTAGGTTTCTATTAGGTTACACATGTATGCATACACCAAGTGTAAAAAAAATAACCCTGCTGGCATTGCATGATAGGAGGGAAATAGTAAAATTTTGAAGTGTTGCACTTGACCTTTGACCCCTGACCTTTGACCCCATGAACCCTACATTCTCTAGATAATCACTTCCAGTCAGTATATGTATATACTATATTCCATGAAGATACCTTGAACAATTTGCCAAGGTATGGAGAAAAAAAAAAGAAGTTTTAATATTTTTACTTGACCTTTTGACCTTTGACCTTTGACCTCATGACCCAAACTTTCACCAGAGAATCTTAATTGGGTAATACATGTATACACTAAGTTTCAAGAAAATATCTTCAGGCATTCAATAGATATGGTGGAAATAGTGAAATTTTATGTATTTGACCCTGACCTTTTGACCTTTGACCTTTGACCTCATGACCCAGACTTTCACCAGAGATTCTTAATTGGGTAATACATGTATACACTAAGTTTCAAGAAAATATCTTCAGGCATTCAATAGATATGGTGGAAATAGTGAAATTTTATGTATTTGACCTTGACCTTTTGACCTTTGACCTTGAGCATGTGCACCCAAAAGTTGATAGGCACAACTTCACCCCCTAATACACATACATGCCAAGTTTCATTAGGATACCTCAACAGGTTTTGATAGTTACCTTGTCCACAAAATTCATTACGGACGGACGGAAGGACGGACGGACGGACGGACGGACGGACGGACGGAAGGACGGACGGACGGACGGAAGGACGGACGGACGGACGGACGGACAACCCGAAAACATAATGCCTCCGGCACCACTTCGTGGCGGAGGCATAAAAAATGAAAATGTACAATTTGGGCCCCATTGGGACCCTTCCCCACATCCATCGCCTGGTTACAAAGGGGGGGGGGGGCACCACTGATCCGTCATGAACAAAGTTGAAACTACCGTCATTGATGTACTTACTCATGGTATTAACTGAGCTCTATCACTTCTGGTTCGAGAAGATTTTTTTTTTTTTGTTAGATTTCTTAATTCTTGGGGTTTGGGCTCCTCTGGGTGCCCCCAGTTGGCGTACGGTGCCCATTTAAAGAAATTGAGATCCTATTCCCCTAGGAATGCTACCTGCCAAGGTTGGTGAAAATCGGTAATGGGGTTCTCAAGAAGAAGATGAAAATGTAAAAGAAAAAAAATCACACCACAGACGACGCACGACGCACGACGGACGACGGACGCCGGACGAAGAGCGATTGCAATATCTCACTTGAGCATTCGGCTCAGGTGAGCTAAAATTTCATGTCTAGCGATTTTCTGTTGGCTTTTGATGCAGGGTAATATACAGAGCGTATCAAAAAAAAAAAGGTAATCCAACTTTGGAGGGGTGCCATTTCTTAATTGTCAGTTATGAAGAACACAATGTTAGTTGAAAGGAAAGGGGAACTCTTCCTCTTTCCATCGATACCTAGTTATGTTGACAATTGTCATGCATTACTGAGCACATGGACTTTAAAGACAACAATGACAAATTGCACTTTTTCCAAGTTTGAGTGTTATTGTGAAGGAACAATGCATGTCTCACTGCATGGATGATATCTGTCAATGAATTGCCAAATATGCCAGCCTGTACTAATGCAGGTTTGTGTTTAGGTTTTGTGTTTTGGGTTTGTGTTTAGGTTTTTTCCTAACCTTTAACATGGCTTTTGTCCGAAAACTTGGTCGCTCCCACAGAGGCCAACCCACACAATCAATTTTTCTCTGTTCATATTCAACACATAGCTCCCAGTGGCAAACCATGTCTTGAATATTAACAGAGTAAAATGGATAATGGTTTCGCCTTAATGGGAAGGACCAAGTATCGACAACGTGGCCGTGTTGAAGGTTATGAATCATAAAACTTTAGAATAAACACTAAAACACGAATCTCCAGTCGTGCAGGCTGGCCTGGTGTTTAGACCACTTTCATTGACAGATCTCATCCATGCAGTCAGACATGCATTGTTCCTTCACAATAACACGTAAACTTAACTCAATTATCAATATTTTACCATGATTGAACAATTGGACAAAATACAGTAAAGTATAATATATAAAAAATAAGTGACAGAGGCGGAAACGGTGAATATTCATAAAAACGGCTATCAAATTTAAAAAAAAAAACACTTTGTTTTTAAAGCCTTTTAAGTTGACTGAAATTCGTACTGCTTTTCAATCACAGGAAAGGGTATTCCAAAGAAAAGGGCCGTTGTAGATTAATATAGAAGATTGTATTTTGGACATTCGGTTTGATGGGGTTTGGATAATTTGCGCTTTCCTACTGTTATAATCAGCAATTAAACAATTAAGAGAGAAAATATTATGGTCATTTACTTCAGGAAAAGAACATTGTGTTAAAATAATAAACATAGAAATTACACTTTCAAAGGGAATTCATTCTTAAACTGGTCGTATTATGATCTCAGGAAATAAAGGTTTGGTTGGGCTAAATGTGAAGAGTTAATTTTGTAGCAAGCACAATGTTGGCGTAATCTATGATTCCAATCAATAATTCTCTTTGCAGTGAAGCGAAAATAATACTGCAATGTCTTAGACCCCGTTTACAATGCGAGGCTCGGCCGCGGCTCGACCGCGGCTCGGCCCAGCCCCGCTTCAGTGTAAACGCGCAAAAGGCCAAATGCGGGGCCAAAGTTGGCCTCGCATTTGGCCTTGCTCTGGAGGTGGTCTCGGCCGCGGCAGAGCCCAGCCTTTTCTCAGTGTAAACGCAAACTGGGCCAAATGCGCGGCCAATTTTAGTCTGGCTTCCAAACCCTCTGCCCGTACTATTTCGCTATTCAGGATATTAACCCCCCAACGTCGAAAGCTAGTATAATTTAAGTTGGTTTTGTCCCGCACTGTAAACGGGGTCTTATATAAGATGAAATAAAAAAAAATCATAAGAACAATTTATATATATACTAGGTGTTTCAAAAAACTTTTCACACTTTTGATCATTAATAGTTCAAAAACTATTAATCCGATAAAACTGTCATTGATATGAGTAATAGATGAATAGTGCACACTTTTGTTGAAGGTGATTTGGATGTGAAAGCATAAATCAGTTTCATTACATCTAAGATTGATTTTGAAGTAAGGTTTCAGATTTTGGTCAAATTTTAACCCTCTGTACAAAAATGAACTTTGCACAGGAACCATTGATGTGTATGTGAGTGTGTGCTGACAATGGCCCTGAACAATGGACATGCCTGAACCACCTGTTGACTATGCGTCAGTCTCGCGCTCCCAGACACATGAACGCTTAATCAATAATTCATGTGGATTGCCCTGGGCACTGCTAATCTGAATTCATGCACGGTAAAGGGTAAAATTCATGCACATGGAAAAAGTAAGCACATGTTTCCATTTGCTTTCAAACACAACATTTCATTCCAGATGGCAATCATTTTCAAATTTTGCTTCACATATCACTAAATCTGGGATATAAATAAGCATTAATGGTCTAAAGTTCTTCATTTTAATACAACTGTCTACTAATAGTCAAATTTGTCGCTTTTTCGATAAAAAGAGATCATTTTTGGTAAAGAGTTCAGCAGCATTTTTCATTGGGCCGATTTGTTTCACAGAAGATTTATTTAAGGCTCCATAGACACAAGTGTATACTCTATTCTTTGCTTCCTGTCACCATGTTTACGACAGAACAGAAGGTATTCATTGTAATTTCGTTTATCAGAAGTAGGGAGAGCACTGTCGCCAGTCAACGACAGTATGGGCATGGGTGTTTGACTTTTAATACACAGATACTGCCAGAGGCTGAATAAAGACTTGCTGTGATAGTGGAATTTCTCATGAATAAATAAGGAAGCATTCAAACCCTGGCCATTGTTCAGGACCATTGTCAGGGTGTTAACCACACACTCCCATACACACCCATTGACCCTGTGCAAAGTGAAAGGTTTGTACAGAGGTTTGAAAATAGAGCAAAATCTGGAACCTAACTGTGAAAGTAATCATGGATTTCATGAAACTGATTTATGCTTTCATATTTAAACCACCTCCAACAAAATTGTACACTATTCAGCTATCACTCATATCAATGACAGTGATATCTGATATATAGTTTTTGTATTATTAAGAATCAAAAGTGGAAAATGTCTTTTGAAACACCTAGTATATTATAGAAATTGTAGTTTTTAAAGAGCGTTAGTGCTTTTTAAAAGATTCGGTAATTACATAATTTACATACAGTACATTCACAAACCTGATCCACACATGTTCCTCCGTTCTGACACTGGCGACCACCACAGTCGTTCACATCCTCCTCACAAACTTCTCCCTGAAAACCGGTGAGACAAATGCAAGCGATTCTACCATCCGGCGTCTCCCTACACCTCCCACCATTCAGACAAGGGTTAGAGGAGCATGCAGGTGTTTCTATCAGCTGGCAGAAGGGACCAAAGAACTCGGTCTCACAGATACAGTGGTAGCCGTTGATATCATCTTCACATGTGCCGTTGTTTTGACAATTGTGGTGCATACAGTCATCTGTATTTATCTGTATCAGAGAAAATTTCATTTCTTTCCAACAAAATTACGTCAGTATACGGCTCAATTACCTTTTTACGTCAAATATAGAAACGTGTCACCGTTTAGTAACAAACACTGAGATACAATTGTATTTGTTTCTTCTCATTTGCTAACACACTCATGGAAATTAATTCAAATCAATCAATCAATCAATCAATCAATCAATCAATCAATCAATCAATCAATCAATCAACCAATCAACCAATCAACCAATCAATCAATCTATCAATCTTTCATTCATTCATTCAATCAGCCAATCAATCAATCAATCTATCAATGTTTCATTCATTCATTCAATCAACCAATCAATCAATCAATCTATCAATCTTTCATTCATTCATTCAATCAATCAATCAATGAATCAATCAATCAATAAGTCAATCATTCATTCAATGCACTACATAAGAACGCTGTGAATTGAAATAAAGCCATCAACAAAGATTTTGTATACAGTGTTCATCATTCAGCTACACTTTCTTTCGAAGTAAAATTTTCGCCTTATCATTATGTGTTGAGCTAAGTGAAGGCTGAAATTACTACACACTTTCCATTTATACAATCCCCATGCACTGTGAAATAAAGTGATTTAATTTTCAATTGTTAATATGACGTTTGAACAGCTCGAGTTTTTGAAATTTTATTTTACGTAGTAAATTGATAATCTCCATGGTGAATGCCAAAATATGTTGTTGTTGTTGTTTTTAGGAACAAACAAGAGGACGGTTAAAAATACTATATATAAGATGGTTCTTTGTTTCAATGAATTACGCCGCATTTACATGATACAAGTAACATTAAATGGGATGGCTAGTAACTGATCAGTGGGAATCAGTGGGAATGCTGGGGGATGATTGTTCCGGTCCTTGTGGGATTCATTTAAGAGTACATTATATCTTTTGTTGTGTGAACATTATTTGCTTCAGAATGGTCTTATATTCAAGTAATGTGCAGTTGAAAGCAAATAATTTTCACACAACGATAGATAAATGAGTCCCACAAGGATTGGAACAACCATCCCCCAACGTTCCCACTGATTCCCATTGATCAGTTACTAGCCATCCTTAAACGTATTCCATCTGTTGAAATCTATGGCCATGAAATAATACTGTACTTTTCGCTTGGGTCATCCATAACTGGTGTCTTTATTATAAATTACATTTAATTCTTCTTTGATATTCTGTTTTCATACTTTGACGACTCACTTAGGCTGCATTCACATAGGAGTATACTATTCGGGTATTCGGGCTCGTTTTTCGAGGGCACGCGAATAGCTTGAATCGAACGATAGGATTTCCTCACACCGGTTCAAATAGGAGGGCACTATTCGAAAATACCGAATAGCTGCGAAAAGTATAGCAAAGTGGGAATCGAACTTGTTCGATTTTCTTGCAGCGTATACCGTCTCTCGTTTATGAATTAATGACAATTTTGGTCTGGATTTGCCCTTTAGTAAAAATAAGCATGTAGACTGACATTCTGATGCAGTTTCGAAATTGTTGATAAGATTTGCTAGGATGTAGGAGGAAGAAATCCTCACGGGATGGGATGGTGAGTTGACGGTGCGGATGATGGTGTATTCGGGGCCCGAATAGCGAATACCGAATAGCGAATAGCGAATACCGAATAGCGAATAGCGAATACTTCTATGTGAACGCAGCCCAACAGTCACCAAAACTTTCATGTGATGCACGGTAGTCTCCTTCATGTCCCCATGTTCTCACCTCACAGTTTATCCCCTCAAAGCCAGGCGCACATTGACACAGGTAGGAGCCCGGTCGATCCAAACATGTACCGTTGCTGCGACACGGCCCTGACATACACTCATTCACATCCACCTCGCAATGGATGCCAGCAAACCCCTCACTACAGTGGCAGAGGTAGCCATCCACCATGTCTTCACAGTTGCCTTGGTAACAGGGGAAGCTGCTGCACTCATCAACATCAATTTCACATCTGTTCCCAGTATAGCCCGATAAGCAAGTGCAACTGAATGTAAACAGGTGAAAAGAAATTGCAAGATATAGATTAGGCCTTTATCATTTTTTTTTGTTTCATTCAGGATGCAAAGGGAAGACAAACAAAGTAAATGCGCATGAAACTAGGATCATGAAGTGAACGTTGGCTGTCTTTCTGTTGCACGGTTCTCCATCCAAAATTTGCCATGGGTTCATGCAGAGTTGTTTGCCGTGCCAAAACAAACACAGAAATGCAACACACTTAAATGACTATACACTCTTGTAGTTCA
The DNA here is from genome assembly GCA_033980235.1 of Diadema setosum. Taxonomy (NCBI): domain Eukaryota; kingdom Metazoa; phylum Echinodermata; class Echinoidea; order Diadematoida; family Diadematidae; genus Diadema; species Diadema setosum. Next base: position 34,375,049 of record CM067075.1, on the reverse strand, counting down.
TTGACTCACATCCACAAAACAGTGGTAGGAATTACATGTATCAAATCAATTAAACCGTTGAGGACGGTTTGATTTTGCTACAACACGCAATTCCCATAGACACCTGCCCGAGTATACTCGGGACTCGTCCTCAACGGGTTATCACGTCGTATTGATAATGCACTTCACTTTATGCTACAACGTTCAACGACAACATCCGCATGTTCAATGACGTCATCATAATCCTTTTCCTTACATTAATAGTTGGTTTCTAATGTTCTCTGTTTTCTTCCTGTGTGTTCCTACTTTTTGAGACAGATGCAATTCATCTAGTCTTGATGAATTTCATATTAAACGTCACTTTCCTGCTACCTTCAAAGCATTTGTAAGCACCCTAAAGGCATTCCTGGTAACTGTCAGGTAACTGTCACATACTTGTCTGCAATGGTATGGGAAGGCATTTTTACAACGTTCAAGACATTTTCTACTAAAATTCATTCGAAACATATTACACTGACTATCAATCTATCTTATTCAAATTCATGATTTTCTTCCGTCGAGATGTTTTCATTGCAACTGATTGACAAATTGCCCTACATCGACGTAAATAGACACTGAATTGATCAGTGTTTTTTTTTTAGTAGTAGCCATGATAAAAAATCATGGGCGTACATACTCCAGCAGGATTTGAACCCACGACCTCCTGATCACCGGACAGGCGTCATCTCCACTAGACCACCGAGCTTTCGCCCGAAAGCAAGTGTTGGTTCTAATCCTTATAGCATGCAGCGGGTACTGCTTTGTTATTCAAATTCATGATTTTCTTCCGTCGAGATGTTTTCATTGCAACTGATTGACAAATTGCCCTACATCGACGTAAATAGACACTGAATTGATCAGTGTTTTTTTAGTAGTAGCCATGATAAAAAATCATGGGCGTACATACTCGAGCAGGATTTGAACCCACAACCTCCTGATCACCGGACAGGCGTCATCTCCACTAGACCACCGAGATTTCGCCCGAAAGCAAGTGTTGGTTCTAATCCTTATAGCATGCAGCGGGTACTGCTTTGTTATTCAAATTCATGATTTTCTTCCGTCGAGATGTTTTCATTGCAACTGATTGACAAATTGCCTTACATCGACGTAAATAGACACTGAATTGATCAGTGTTTTTTTTAGTAGTAGCCATGATAAAAAATCATGGGCGTACATACTCGAGCAGGATTTGAACCCACGACCTCCTGATCACCGGACAGGCGTCATCTCCACTAGACCACCGAGCTTTCGCCCGAAAGCAAGTGTTGGTTCTAATCCTTATAGCATGCAGCGGGTACTGCTTTGTTATTCAAATTCATGATTTTCTTCCGTCGAGATGTTTTCATTGCAACTGATTGACAAATTGCCCTACATCGACGTAAATAGACACTGAATTGATCAGTGTTTTTTTAGTAGTAGCCATGATAAAAAATCATGGGCGTACATACTCGAGCAGGATTTGAACCCACGACCTCCTGATCACCGGACAGGCGTCATCTCCACTAGACCACCGAGCTTTCGCCCGAAAGCAAGTGTTGGTTCTAATCCTTATAGCATGCAGCGGGTACTGCTTTGTTATTCAAATTCATGATTTTCTTCCGTCGAGATGTTTTCATTGCAACTGATTGACAAATTGCCCTACATCGGCATAAATAGACACTGAATTGATCAGTGTTTTTTTAGTAGTAGCCATGATAAAAAATCATGGGCGTACATACTCGAGCAGGATTTGAACCCACGACCTCCTGATCACCGGACAGGCGTCATCTCCACTAGACCACCGAGCTTTCGCCCGAAAGCAAGTGTTGGTTCTAATCCTTATAGCATGCAGCGGGTACTGCTTTGTTATTCAAATTCATGATTTTCTTCCGTCGAGATGTTTTCATTGCAACTGATTGACAAATTGCCCTACATCGACGTAAATAGACACTGAATTGATCAGTGTTTTTTTAGTAGTAGCCATGATAAAAAATCATGGGCGTACATACTCGAGCAGGATTTGAACCCACGACCTCCTGATCACCGGACAGGCGTCATCTCCACTAGACCACCGAGCTTTCGCCCGAAAGCAAGTGTTGGTTCTAATCCTTATAGCATGCAGCGGGTACTGCTTTGTTATTCAAATTCATGATTTTCTTCCGTCGAGATGTTTTCATTGCAACTGATTGACAAATTGCCCTACATCGACGTAAATAGACACTGAATTGATCAGTGTTTTTTTAGTAGTAGCCATGATAAAAAATCATGGGCGTACATACTCGAGCAGGATTTGAACCCACGACCTCCTGATCACCGGACAGGCGTCATCTCCACTAGACCACCGAGCTTTCGCCCGAAAGCAAGTGTTGGTTCTAATCCTTAGAGCATGCAGCGGGTACTGCTTTGTTATTCAAATTCATGATTTTCTTCCGTCGAGATGTTTTCATTGCAACTGATTGACAAATTGCCCTACATCGACGTAAATAGACACTGAATTGATCAGTGTTTATTTAGTAGTAGCCATGATAAAAAATCATGGGCGTACATACTCGAGCAGGATTTGAACCCACGACCTCCTGATCACCGGACAGGCGTCATCTCCACTAGACCACCGAGCTTTCGCCCGAAAGCAAGTGTTGGTTCTAATCCTTATAGCATGCAGCGGGTACTGCTTTGTTATTCAAATTCATGATTTTCTTCCGTCGAGATGTTTTCATTGCAACTGATTGACAAATTGCCCTACATCGACGTAAATAGACACTGAATTGATCAGTGTTTTTTTTAGTAGTAGCCATGATAAAAAATCATGGGCGTACATACTCGAGCAGGATTTGAACCCACGACCTCCTGATCACCGGACAGGCGTCATCTCCACTAGACCACCGAGCTTTCGCCCGAAAGCAAGTGTTGGTTCTAATCCTAGCTAATCCTTATAGCATGCAGCGGGTACTGCTTTGTTATTCAAATTCATGATTTTCTTCCGTCGAGATGTTTTCATTGCAACTGATTGACAAATTGCCCTACATCGACGTAAATAGATACTGAATTGATCAGTGTTTTTTTTAGTAGTAGCCATGATAAAAAATCATGGGCGTACATACTCGAGCAGGATTTGAACCCACGACCTCCTGATCACCGGACAGGCGTCATCTCCACTAGACCACCGAGCTTTCGCCCGAAAGCAAGTGTTGGTTCTAATCCTTATAGCATGCAGCGGGTACTGCTTTGTTATTCAAATTCATGATTTTCTTCCGTCGAGATGTTTTCATTGCAACTGATTGACAAATTGCCCTACATCGACGTAAAAAACACTGATCAATTCAGTGTCTATTTACGTCGATGTAGGGCAATTTGTCAATCAGTTGCAATGAAAACATCTCGACGGAAGAAAATCATGAATTTGAACAACAAAGCAGTACCCGCTGCATGCTATAAGGATTAGAACCAACACTTGCTTTCGGGCGAAAGCTCGGTGGTCTAGTGGAGATGACGCCTGTCCGGTGATCAGGAGGTCGTGGGTTCAAATCCTGCTCGAGTATGTACGCCCATGATTTTTTATCATGGCTACTACTAAAAAAACACTGATCAATTCAGTGTCTATTTACGTCTATGTAGGTCAATTTGTCAATCAGTTGCAATGAAAACATCTCGACGGAAGAAAATCATGAATTTGAATAACAAAGCAGTACCCGCTGCATGCTATAAGGATTAGAACCAACACTTGCTTTCGGGCGAAAGCTCGGTGGTCTAGTGGAGATGACGCCTGTCCGGTGATCAGGAGGTCGTGGGTTCAAATCCTGCTCGAGTATGTACGCCCATGATTTTTTATCATGGCTACTACTAAAAAAACACTGATCAATTCAGTGTCTATTTACGTCGATGTAGGGCAATTTGTCAATCAGTTGCAATGAAAACATCTCGACGGAAGAAAATCATGAATTTGAATAACAAAGCAGTACCCGCTGCATGCTATAAGGATTAGAACCAACACTTGCTTTCGGGCGAAAGCTCGGTGGTCTAGTGGAGATGACGCCTGTCCGGTGATCAGGAGGTCGTGGGTTCAAATCCTGCTCGAGTATGTACGCCCATGATTTTTTTATCATGGCTACTACTAAAAAAACACTGATCAATTCAGTGTCTATTTACGTCGATGTAGGGCAATTTGTCAATCAGTTGCAATGAAAACATCTCGACGGAAGAAAATCATGAATTTGAATAACAAAGCAGTACCCGCTGCATGCTATAAGGATTAGAACCAACACTTGCTTTCGGGCGAAAGCTCGGTGGTCTAGTGGAGATGACGCCTGTCCGGTGATCAGGAGGTCGTGGGTTCAAATCCTGCTCGAGTATGTACGCCCATGATTTTTTATCATGGCTACTACTAAAATCTATCTTATTATACTGAATTACCCAGTATAAATTACCTTGTATCTTGATAAGCCGTTTCTATTGTAATTCCAGAAGCATTTCACTCATTTCAAAATATATAACCCAACTATAATAGAGTTAGTTTATGTATTTTGAGATGAGTGAAATGTATCCGGGTTTATGTAAATTTGATTTAAAGAAATTTTGAAACAATGATGATATCTTTTTTTTTAATCTTTGAAGCAATGTATTTTGTGAAATCCACAAAAAATATACAAAAATGCTACTAGGGAGACAAAAAAGGAGATTTAGCCTGAATCCTTTCCTGTCCAAAGATTCTTTGTTGTTAAACTATGCTGTTGCACCATGATTACTTTTATTCTACAGTATGACAATAATAGAGTCAAAATCCAAATAATAAGTAATCATGTTTATAGGGCAGCACTGAACTCACCTAGCCTCAGCAAGATTGCTGGCACATACACCATTATTTGAGCAGGGGTCATTAACACAAAAGTCTATGACTTCATCACAGAAGGAGCCAGAGTAACCTTGGTTACACTCGCAGACAAAGGAGTCCATGCCATCCATACATGTTCCGTTGACACAGGGGCTGGAGGGGGTGAAGTAACAAGTTCGTTATTGTGACATGAAATGTTGCTCATTTTAGTACACGTTACTTCGTATTCATCGCATTTGCTGAAACAAAATGAATGCGATCGCGCAATGCACATAAGATGCTGCCGAGGAACTAAATTCTTTTGAATTTGTGTGTTGCGGGTCGCTATTGTCTAAACTTTAATCCTTATTTTTCTCAAACATAATGACTTTTACATGGCTTTCTTCTTGTACTCTGTCCAATGAGAAACGAAAGAGGACATGCTACCGTAATTTTCATGGCAGGAACCAGCCACCTTACATTGACGAGTGAGCAACCACTGAAAAAGCCGTTTACCTGTTACACCTGTGTTGTTGTTTCTTTTTTGGTTTTGTTTTTTTCTACAGTAACGAGTGGCTGAGAAAACAAGTCCTGCCGTTTTGATTCTGGACTTAAGTACCTAGAGACGCCAAACGAATTTTTCAAGCTTTCAAGACAGGAAATCATGTAAAAGACATTCCTTCTTACCTAGACAAACATTCATTGATGTTCTCACCACACAGTATTCCAGCAAACCCAGGTGCACATTCACAAGAGAAGCTTCCAACCATGTCCAGGCAGGTCGACCCATGGAAGCATGGCTCACTAGCGCACTCGTTGATGTCTACTTCACAACTAGGACCTGTTTTTGCAGGGATGCCATAATGAGAAAGAATTTGCTGTCCATTATCACCAACTCCGTTGGTTGTCCAATATATTTTTGAAGTACTTTGAACGATTTAGACTGACTAGCGCATTGCAGAAGCATCTCATTGGATATAAAGTCCTGTTGGGCAAAATCTTTTTTTTTTCTTTTCTTTTTTTTTTTTTTGCTTGTTAGCTTATCAAAACCGGAGGTAGGCCCTCCACTTTTGTAAACGCTCCACCGGCCCTAAAATGTACATTAGAATTCCTGTCTGGAATAATGAGATCAGAGACGCCTTGCCTGTACAACATAATAGGCCAATACATTTGTGACCATTCGTCACAAAACTACCGAAAGTCGCCAGATCCTAAGGAAGCAGACTCTAGTGTAGGCCTATGTGTAATTGTGTATAGCTCAATTAAACAAAAATGGTTACAGTTCGTTATTCCGAACGTCCGTTATTCCGAAGGTTTCTAATACCGAAGATTCGTTATTTCAAAGGTTCGTTAATTCGGACATGTGATAAGGTTTGTTATTCCGAAGGTTCATTAATCCGAAAATGAAATAAGGTTCGTTATTCCGAAGGTTCATTAATCCGAAAATGAAACACAGCTCGTTATGTCGTAGGTTCGTTACGGACCGTATTTCATTGTTGGATTAACGAACCTTCAAAATAACGAACCCTATTTCATTTTCGGAATAACGAACCCTATTTTATTTTCGGATATACGAGCCTTCGGAATAGCGAACCCTATTTCATTGTCGGATTAACGGACCTTCGGAATACCTAACCTTCGGAATAACGCCACAAATGTTCGGATTAACGAACCCTTTTCCATCTTCGGATTTACGAACCTTTAGGTATAGGGAATTTATGGGTTTCGGATCAATAAACCTTTGGAATAAAGAATCTTCTGAATAACGACCTTTGGAAAACAAACAGCACACCAAAACCAAAAAAAAAAAAAAAACAAACTTTTTTTATACCAATCTAATAATGGAAAGAAGATAATGATACACTTTTGAAATGAAAAGTGATTACTACTGAGAAAAGAGGATTTGGATTTAAGAGTCTAATCAAGTGCTTAATCTCACCGAGAAGTGCTCTGGGCAATACAACGGGACAAAAAAAACCCCCAAAAACTTCTCAGCTAAAACCAAAAAAGCAGGGATAATCAAAATTTCTTCTATTATTATAAGCACATTTTCTGCATGAGCAATGCTAATTTTCGAAGCATGAGTATTAATCTTTCAAAACTTATAAGAGTTAATAGTCCAAGTGTGGATCTATAAAGAGGTTTGTAAGAAATGAAAAGGGTCCCATAAAGACATACCTAATCACAATATTCAACAACAACAACAACAACAGCAAAACGCTTCGTAGATATGTAATAACAAGACAATTTGCCATTTGTTTTATGATAATACATTATAGAATTATGCAAAAGAAGATTATTTGCTCGTTTAGAAAGAACTATAAAAAAAGTTGACTAGGTTGATTCAATTGTGTCGTATAACTTTTTGTAGGTTGTGTGATGCACCGTGACATATAATAAATCATCAAACATAGAATGTAGTAACATGGCATTCGGAGACAGATTTCCAATTCGCAAGGCTTGTTTATCCCTTTTAATATTGGTTGCTTTTCATAATTTAATATATACATATATTACAAAAATTAGTGCACCGAGGAATTGATGTCCCATGTTTTGTTATATTAGGTGTTTAATTAGGTTGGAATCAGGTGCGAGCATGGTTTACAAAAAATAGTGTGCACAGATATTCGAAGCGGTGAGGTTGTTTAGGACCACTTTCCATGGCAATGAATGGCTAAGACATTACGCTCTGGTTTTCTATACCTTACGGCCCGAATTCTCAAAGGTGGAATAACTTTATTACACCGCTTATTCCGCCGATTTATTACGCCTCTTATGCAAATTAGGCCCTCGTGACGTAAAATGACGCGATTTCTTCCCCGAAATCTATTGTCAAAGGTGGAATAACTTATTCCCCGGAATAACTATTCCGCGGAATAGTTATTCCAGCTTTGAGAATTCGGGCCATTGGCAATACGTCTCAGAAGCGCCTCAATGTGAACATCAAATATTTTTTTAATTGTTGTAGTACCAGCTGTAAATAATTCAGCTGCGGTATTACTTCCTCCAGCTCTTACCTTGGTAACCACTTCTACACTGACAGGAATATCCGTCAATTTCAGAGACACAAGAGCCCCCATTCAAACACCTCTCCTCTCCCTCACAGAAGTTGAAAACCTCGGAACAGTCCACTCCCCGATATCCAGGGGGACAGACGCACTGGAATCCTCCAATCACTGACAGGCAAGTAGCACCAGCGCTGCATGGCTGGGTGGCGCAGAAATCCTTATTTTCGTTACAAGTTGAACCTGGTGTAGCAGAGAAATAATAGGTCAGATGTCAAGTTATGCTGCTACAGAAATGTCTGATTAAAGATAGGCAACACGCTGCAAAAGAGTACTAAAAGGTAGCGTTTTGAAAATGTAATTCCGTTTAAAGTGGAACTATGTAATCATCTAAATATACGTTAGCAATCCAAAACCATTGAGCAATAAGCCAGTTCGGAGTTCCACTCTGCGCATGAGCAGAAAAAAGGTCATTCGGACCAACAGGCACGTTGGTTTTTAAAGTCACTGGGATAAGCGTCTGTGATGTATTATTATGTATAATGATTATTCATGTAATCCTTATAAATGCTGCTTGCCAGCACATCCACCTGACAGCAAAAGTGGTATTTGGCAATATCGATAGAAAGAGGTTGTTCTTACATTCAATGTAAGATAATGAAATGGATGCTTTCCCAAGTGTTAATTGACGGATCATTCTGGCCATCTGGTCTATGCGAGTTCATTCTTTGTTTAAGTAGGATTGATGAATACCATAAATCGTTGCGTAAAGCTTATGCATTATGTCGCTCTGAAAACGAGTGAAGAGCCCCTTAACCGACTGAGAAAAAAGAAAGGTCATTCGGACCAATGTGCCCATGAGCTAACTCCTAACTGGCTTATTGCATATCGGTGTGCTAATAATCATTCTGTATCGCTCACCCGCAAAACCGTCTGAGCATGTGCAACTGAAGCTGTCAAATCCATTCACACAGCCCGCTCCGTTTGAACAGGGGCCATTGGCACAGTCATCCTGACTGACCTCACAGTTACGACCTATGAACCCAGACTGGCACTTGCAGTTGAAGTCCAGCCCTGGATCCTCTCCAAGTGAGCAAACCCCACCGTTCTGGCACGGCTCATCATCGCAAGCATTCTTCTCTCGCTCGCACAGCTCCCCGGCATAGCCCGGGGGACACAGACACTCGTAGGTGTCACCGAGGTCAAAACATGTTCCGTTGTTGAAACAGGAGTGACCAATACACAGGTCCATGTCTATTTCACACTGTTGACCGGTGTACCCTACATGTAAAAGAAATGATGTGTAAATATTGCGTGAATATTCAAGACTTAATATTCCGCAGAAGAAAAGCATGATATTATACTATAGACTATAGGATTTTCCAATGAATTTCAAACTCTCCCCAATCAATTCTTTAACAATTCGAGCAAACATTCTTGACCGAAATGAGATCGCGACAAAACAAAACCCAAAAAACACCCCCCAAAAAACCCAAACCAGACAGCTACAGCTCATCTGTAGCCAAAGGCTAAGATGCGCCAAAGTTGAATATGCAGAGGAATAACTTTTAGCTAGCCCAAGGAGGTTTTATACATTGGAGTTCCAACTGGCTGTGATTATTCAAACAGTTGTCAGATTTCTATTGATGTACAAAGGAATTCCACAGGTGCACTTGTGCCTTTGATGATCGATTTTCCTTGCCGCCGTCTTGCTTAGCATTCTTAAGATTAATTTTGAACGTTATCATAATTTTGGCCATATTTTGCTTATCTATTCATTAAATGAAATGAAATTTCAATTAATGATAAAGCATGTAAAACAAAAGACATTTCCGTCCAGAACTTTGCCCAAAAGTGTAAATCTGAGCTGTATCATGTGAAAATGTTTAAAACTGTACCATCCTGGAAAGCTCACTATCACTTTTCCGCTTAGTTTCCACAAATGAAACTAATATGAAATAATCTTCAGGTATAATTCTTTATTGATAGATATGTCAGATTAGTGCCCGCATATGCCCAGTCGAGTAATTTTCATCTTCATTTCAGCATTTTTTGCTCAATTTTTATTCGCGCATCCTCATGTCTGTACCACCTACCTTTTATAGGAAGGGATAGCTAAAGTAATTACCATCACAAAGAAATATCTTCCTTTGAAAGTGGCTAGTGATTATGCAATAAGACACGAGTCAATTGTCTTCCGATCTGCGCGGCAGATCCTGTTTTGCACATGCTTCAAATATTTTTGAGTGGTGGCTTCGAACATCTAGCAAAGGAACCAAGACGGTTGTGACTCCATTCTCTAGAACCTCCTTGGCTAGCCTGACATTTCTCTTTCTACAATTGTACTGTACATGCTAACACATGTGTGTTTCAATATTCACCTTCTGGGAGAGCTGAGCACTTCGCACAATATCTACAGCCATCGATTCATTCCACCAATTTTCAGAGATTTTACTGGGGGCATACAATCAGAAATTGCTCCTTACCATGAGAGCAAGTGCAGATAAAAAGATCCAGGCCATCGAGGCAGCTTCCTCCATTCCTACATGGCTGACTCTGACACTCGTTGATATTCCGCGAACAGTTTACACCGGAAAAGCCTGACGCACAGTCACATTCGTACCCGGGAACCTCGCCTGGCATCTCTCGACAGGTGCCACCATTCTGGCAGGGGCTTGCAAGGCACAGCTGGGTGTGGAGATGGCACCGGCTGCCATAGTAACCTTCCAAGCACTGGCATTCGATATCGGTGGCAGAAGCGACACACCTTCCATTGTTCAAACAATAATCGTTGTCACAACTATCAATACTGCTTTCGCAGTTAGTTCCTGCAAAGGAGATTATAAAAGTGGTGAAATGAATGCTGCCATGGCAGAGTGCCAAAGTACGCCGGATTTGCAGACCATAATTTATTCGTTTGAAGGGATTTATGCTTAAAATAAATGTACAAGAAAACAGGAATCAAATTCTGGAATGCCCCTCCGCATGAATTGACAATAATTATACAGAATGTAAAGCAAAAATGAAAACAAAAACAAATACCCAACAGAAAAACGCTGGTAAACAAACAGAATTAATCACCACATAGATGAAAATGTCACTTCAGAAATGTCGTGTTGATTTAACATGATAAAAACTGGAATTTCTAGTCTGGCAAACCAATCGTTAGCCACGTATTATGTATATTAATAGACCTCTATACTGGAAAGGAGATGATAGGAACTGTTCACATTTATTATGGAAAACCATACAGTATTACAACTCCTGGATCAATTAAGTCCGCAGCGATGCAAAATGAATTATGTCTTACAAAACCTGTACAAGGTGGTGCTAGAGTGCTATCGACCATGGTTCGATTCAGCGGCACGGGAAATTCAATCACTTTACATCCCTTACCAATGGTAAAGAAGTGTATAACAAACGTAATCGCCAGCAGATCAAGGTGGAATTAGTTTACTAATTTACATACTATAACTTTATTTCTTTTTCTTTGGGTGGTGGAGGCGGGCGGGCTCTTGTCTTCCTTAAAGTGCATGATACACATACTTTATTCTGGAAATCCTCTACACAAAAACTTTTTTTTTTTCAACAACAAGTGAATAGGGTCTACTATAATAAAAATAGCAATAGTTCCTGACCGCAAAGGCCGACAGGACAGGTGCAGGAGTAGCCGTTGACCTGATCGATACAGGTACCCCCTCGCTGGCACGGCTGTAGCAACGCACACTCGTCTTTATCCACTTCACATGCCACGCCCTCAAAGCCAGGTGCACAGTTACATCGGAAGCTGTCCACAAGGTCAACACAGGTGGCGCCATTTTGGCATGGCTCAGAAGTGCATTCATTTGTGTCTGTATACGGGAGAGTGATATAAACCATAATAACTGTAAGTTGGTCTAACTCTTTTCAAACAAATTATTTCTTTTTTTAGTAATAGTTAATCTTTATCAAAAAAAAAAAAGAATAAGAGAAAATCCATATAGAAGGGCAAAAATACAGGCACTTGTGTGTTTAGTGTAAGAAGAAAAAACTGCCAGGTAATACGTTATACCAGTCATGTACACACTTAAGTCACAAGATCCCTAAAAAAAAACATTAGAATTTAAGCTATGGAGGCCCTACAGCATTTTCTGTAAATAGCCATTGCTTCTTTTCAGGAGGGATCCACTAACATTGCGTCTTTTACTTTCATCAATTCTTGGAAGGAATATACTGACCTTGTGTGATGAACTTCTTGACGTAATTTTTATTCATTAAAAGAATATTAAAGAAAAACACACACTGTGATTTCTTGACACGACTCAATTTCGTCACCATTTTGTGTACGTAAATCGAAATGATTAAATTAAATTTTTGACACTGAGATGGTTCTCAATCATCTCCTCTGTTCGTAGCTGACACAAACCTATGCAATCTTGAACATCCTGCGCCCCACTATTTGGTGTACTCAGGTGACCTGGGCAGAGGTCACATGTAAGCTGCTGACGCCGACTTTGGAATGATCTCATGGGGCAGTACTCACAGGGAGCAAATCCCGTTGAAGAGAATGAACCCGGTTGGCACCATTCTGGGAGAAAGATACACGGAGAGGTATATATTGGTATGAGCCAAGGAGTGCAACAGACGCCTTTTATAAACTTGTTATACATAGTGTTTATGACTTGCAAAGCAAAGGTGCCATCATCGCAGAAAAGCCTCACCACTCCCTCAAAAAATCTTCCAATACGAAATAAAATTAATACTGTTATTGAGCTTATTAATGAATTACCGTGTCCCTTTGTTTTGGTTTTGTTTGTTCTTTTTTGGGAGGAGGGTTGTGTGGGGAGGGGGTGGGGGTCGTGTGAATAGAATTACGCTCTCTTAAATCCTACTTAGTTTCTTATGTACTTTGAAGTGAACTTATTAATTCTGACATGTACAAATTGTATTAAAATAGACATGTCATATTTGGAAGGCAATCAAAAATTACTTAGTTCAAGGGGAGGCACTTTTAAGCCCAAAAGGCATGTTTCCCTTCAAATTTGAACAAGTTAAGAATTTCAAGCTTGCTAAAAGTGCAACCTTTTTCTGAGTTAAGTGTCCCCCTTCTTCCTTGATTCATTTTCCTTTTTGCATGAGGACATAAACGCTTTGTCATTGAGACAGCTGTATCCACTCTGAAAGTGGACTTTCTCTTACTTTCTTTCTCTATAATACTCCCATTATTTACGTTGTATGTTCTTCTTGGAGCAGTATTAAAATACATGTAGAAAATCAGTCCATGCAATCAACAGGAAATCTAGGACTTTGTGGTTGAATTCTATTAACGTTAAGTTAAGCAGTGATGGCACAAGAAATATCATTGAAATCGCAATTGACACAATCATGTGAGGTTTTGGAACTCCCAAGTTTCATAATTTAATGTCTTGGTCGTATTCGTGTATTCGAATGCCATACATTGATGATATCAGCGCCTCAAGGACCGCCAACACAAACACGCCACCTAAATCTTCACCAATATGTCCATTTTACCTTAAGAAATTCTTTAAAATGAGACATTCTGATAAAAAAACTCAGATCTGCTTGCTTAGTTTAATTTCGAGCTAATATTTCGTAGAACCATGTGCAACTTCTGTTTCAATAACCTTCTCAACCTTCTCTATGATGAAGGCTGTTGTTGTTATTTATTTCATGTTTGTCTATTCTCAAATCCGATCTAAAACATGGAGTTAGTTTCAATGTAAGGACAATTTTCACCTCTGAAGCGGTTTTCTCTGGTACTTAAAAGTCACTTTTACATTTAGGCCTACAGTATTTGTGGCAATATTGGTAAAATGGATATAAAAATGTGGAACAAATCAATTAAAAAAAAGTTTTTCTGAAGTGGCCAATCTGAAATCTTACGAAGTCGATATATTACCCTTTCAACCACAAGCTTTATCAGCGCAGTTATCACTGAAAATCATGTTAAAGTTTTGGTTCAAGTACAACATTATTTTCATTTCCATCAAATAAACAGCGAGAATACTTTAGAATATGCAATATATAAGTAAAACATATTTGTAAAAACTTAAATTAACAAAACACATACGGTGATGAGTAACAAAATGAAGATAATAATTGCATTGTTCTTTATATTCACATGACTGTATTATGCATAGAACATGTTGCATAAGGATGGAAATGGAAATAGAGGGTCCCACAAAAAAGCAAAGCTTGTACGATATGGACCCTATAGGAAATGATAGGAGTAATGATAAAATACAATCTAATCTTTTTTTTTTTAATCTGCTCACCAAGGCACTGATCTGATGAAATGGAGGCAGTAGTCTCCGTAGAGGTGCCATCGGGGCAAGGCAGGCATGAGTCATTCATAGCCATCGGCTGGTAGGTTCCTATCTCACACTCCGTACAGGGCACCAACCCCGATGTGGAGAAGTACCCAGCTTCACACACATCTGATGATGAACAAAGATACGACAGTTAAAAGGACATATGCCAGACTTTTGTCACCCTCTGTACAAATGTATTTGTAAGAACGCCACTATCAACGATCATGTTAAAAAAAGTGGGATTCATACCGATCATCTACTGCTTTTTTTCGGGCAGCGACACGACCACCAGACTGTCCCTGGCTGCCGGAAGTGACACGGTGAACCTAGAGCAATACCCTGCAGGCTAAATACCGATATTGTTATTCTGTATTCCCAATCCAACAAGGCTAAGTTAACGAGAGGAAAAGATTAGTACCGGTAATCCTAAGTGGTGAAAATGTAGTACAACAGTTTTGAATCAATTGTTACCCTCTGTATAAATGTGACCGTGCCTCACTAAACGAACAAAAGGTCACACCACTTGGTTTTACGTGAGGACTTAAAAACAGGTGAAATGGGTCAACTGAGTTAATCTGGACTTTGTCATATTTTCTGAAAGAAATATCCTTCTTCTACATTATCCTTTAATTTGGGATCGTAACATGAACGGGAGAATGTTTTTTTCGGGCAGTTTTTCTACAACCCTTTTTGGGGGAGGATAGAATGACCACGTATGTCTATGAAAGAGTCCCCCTTTCATTTCTAGAAATCCTTTACACACTCTTCACTTTCAAGTCTGATAACTTTTAAAAGGGTAATTTTACTGCTTTGAAAATTGGCCTTAATCATGAACAGAATGTGTTAATAAAACATGCTTAATTTCAGCTTAATCTTATAATGCCTTCATTGTTGTTGCTCCATTGGTGTACATCCAGTGTTTTGTCCCTTGCATCGCACAGCTAGCATGGCTTGGTAAAGATTAAATGCTTGAACAGACCCTGCACTTTTCTCAGTTGACACTTTTCCAGAGGGTGTGTTAATTTTTTTCCAATAATCAAATAAGTTAGTGGATTCCATTTGAATTGAGTTATACACCATTTTAGAGCTTAGAGTCTGCTCTTTAAGAATCTGCCTTTAACTAAAAATCAATGTCTGGCGACTTTTTGTTGGTTTTGTGATGAAGGGTCACAAATATTTTTGCAAGAGAAACATTTTGCGGGTCGATATTTCTTACACATAGATTCGTACAGAGGGTGACAATGATGAAAAAATGCCATAGCACATACTCAACTCTCTGAATTACTATTATCTTCTTATCAGTCATCTGTGGAAATTTTGGAAAATTGTTTGTTTCATGAACAGGCAAAAGCACTTATGGTCTGTTCTTTAATGGATTGTTATATAAAGTCAATAATGGGATGAGATGATCCGCTGTTCTTCCTTCATAAGGTGCACCTTTGTATGCATAGCTTACTTGATAAATGAATGGTGGAATGATCATGTTCTTCAAGTGCGATGAATATTCATTTGTCATTTCTTTGTATCAGATATCTCATTTTTGATTGGGTGTAAGAAACTTGGGCTGAATTTCGTTTTTTCCAATGGAAAATCAATTAAATATTGCTCATCATTTTCTCATGTAACATATCCATATTTCATATCCACCAATGAATATTTTTAACTTAAAAAAAAATGAAAATGCCATATTCTTATTTTCCCTCCCCCGCCTGGTGTTAGATGGAGCACTGTATATCTCACCTCTGCACTGGGTGGCATTGGTGGAGCCCTCTCCCTCCGTCGACTGACGGTCCTTACAGGGCACACAGTTACTCTGACCAGCAAGCTCCTGGTAGGATCCCCTAGGGCACAGCTGGCAGACTTTGGTCACATTATCATAGAAAGTCCCGGCAACACAGGGCACTGTGGACAGGCAAGAGACAACAAAAAAAAAAAAAAAAAATCAAAATGTCGAAGGTAAATAATTTGGATATGAACGAGATGTGAGACTTCCATTCGTCGTAATTTATTTCCAGAAACACTGATTAATGATTATGGACGATCTCATCACAGATAACACACACGATGGAAACACACAAATCTCATGGGTGTGATTTCATCTAACCCCTTTACTTTATTACATACTTCTTGCTCTCAAGCTCTAAAACATTGTTCCCTTTTTTCCAAGGACATGAAATTACAATTAGCTCAAGGTACAATATTTTACAGCGCTTAAATTAGGAGAACTAACAAGATATTGTTCAAAATAGCATTGACATTAAAAGTGAAATACAACAAATAAAATCACGGGAATTTCATTAAATTTTGTCATAAGATAAAAAGCAAAGGAGTTGAAAAATCATACGTTTACCCAGAACAGTTAAACTGCGTGAGGACCCGTTTTAATCAAGCATAATTAGGTTTAATGTATATTGGCAATAGTTTTATTTAATTTTACTTTATGTGTTGAAGTCATTGAAGCATAGAAAATTACTCGACTGCCACACTAATTGTAAAATGAATAATTGATTTGATTATCGTCTTTCACTGATTCTACAGCAATGGTAAACCATTCTCAAGATTGGAATAAATTAATTTTAGGGCCTGTACAAAAGAAAAAAATGTCTAGACGAGTCACAAGAAACACAAATGATTCACTTAGTATGTGTGTGTGTGTAAACACATGAATATTGTTTTTTTATCTTTATGTACACATGTATATCACTGGAATGCATGTCAAATCTCTGACTTAATGCTTTAAAAAAATGAAATGCATTCTTAATTGAATTGGATTTAGATATTGACATCCAATTCAACTGAAACAAAGTGACAGATACTGAGAAGAGCGTAAGTTTTCTTTGAATACAAGTAAAACTGTTAATTGGCGTCAGAACTTTTTTTTTACCGCACTGAAGGTCATCGTTGTCTGCTGTGAAACCATGGTCGCACAAAACTTCTGAGTAGCCAAAGGTCAAGGATGACTCGTCAAGCGTAAGATTCATCCCGCTGACATCGAGGGCGGGAAACGTTCCATCATCAATCTCATCCTGCACGACATCGGACATCTTGATCATCAAGTCTTCGGCTTCAATGACTGCGTCAAAGTTGCCCAAGCTAGGGTCCTGGTTCACATTAGTTACAAAGTCCCACTCTACTGCAATCACCAGCTGGCTGTTGACATCTCGCCTAGCTCGATTCATGTTGTCACTCGGCACCAACATCGCCTCCCCTCGACTGTCTGGTAGCAAGGATTGATCATCATTTCGTCGTCGTCGTCGACGGCGTTTACGGCTAGGAGTCAGATCCCCGCACGTGACCCGCACGTTCTCCACAGTGCACTGGTCCGTCTGGGTGCAGATTTCGCTGAAGTCTGTGTTGATGAGAATCTGCAGGAAAGCAGCAGCTATCTCGTCCTGAGTTTCCTGTGTCCCACAGCTACCAGTGAAGTAGAGGAGTTCACTGGGTAGATTGCTCCTCCCTGGTCGCCGAACCTCTTTACAAGAATCACATATTGATTGAACAAATAATCTCAGGCTTTGAACTCTTTTTATGAGTGTTCATTCATGCATCGTTGGTCTGCTTTGCAGGTATGAGTACAGCTGTAAATTAAATAGTTTTCTAGAGTGAAGAGAACCCCCCCAAAAAAAACAACAACAAAAAACAAAAAACAAAAACAAACAACAACAACAACAAAAACAACAACAAAACAACAACAAAACAAAAAACTTGTAGTCTTCTTGTGAATTCTTTGAAAACGACAAATTTACCGATAAGTCATAGCCATAATGTAATTGAACATTTACGACCGTTACTTTGCAAGACAGGCTGAACATGTCTTTATAAAGTATGCTTGCTGCAAGACCATCAAACATGATTGACATTTTCAAAAGTTGTGGAACAGACTAACTTTTTTTTTAAACGGACATTGCCCTTACAATCTATTGATAGCTGATGACTAAACATCGGGCATTTTGGATAAAAATATCAATCTTCAATATAGTGGTTTGAAATTATTCTTAAATTGAGACTATTCGCAATTTACACAATACATAAACACGCTAGCGTGGTTTCGTGAATACCCTGAATGAGTGGTAGAATGTGGGAAGGAGGAAGAGGAGGGGGAGGGAAGAAACAATAAAGATATTGGGACTAGAAGGACAAAGAGTGAGAAGAGGAGTGGTGGAGAAAGGGACGGAATAGGGGTTGAAAGGGGAAGAGGAGGGGGAAGAGGAGGGCGAGGAGGAGGGAAATGGAGCTTGTAAAAGAAGAACCACAGGCAGACGATTCTGATTTTAATACCGGAGCAATCGGGAACATAGGCGTGAGGACGCCACAATCCTGAGGTGCCGCACACGTAGAGCTCTGGAACACTCATAGTAGGGCGAAGTCGAGGTACGTCAAATTGTTCGTTGCAATGAATGCTGCAGAAGCGACCGTATGCCCACTGGTCACACGTCAGGGCCCCATTGCTGGGAACATCCAATTCTTTGCAGGTTACAGCTGGAACAAAATAACGGGTACAAAAAGTGAAAAAAAAAACCAAACAACCATTCAGAATATCATACATTCCATCTTCATAGTAGACCTACTGGGGGCAAAAATGGTGACCACTACCTTTTGGGTTAAACAATTTTTTTTTTTTCGATTGGTACATAACATTATGCCCTTAACTGAAAGTGAAAAGCCACAAAAGATCTTCTTTTCAGATTCAGTATTAGCAAACTGGCTTCAATACTATATACTGTAAAGATAAAGTGATTAGTTCTTCATGACAAATGCAGTTCAAGTCCTATTGTGTGCCGAAGGAAATAACATCTTGGATGAGCATCAAGGAATGAAACCGATTTCACTCCTTCATCAGATTGTCGAGAAGCTGTTATACAGTGCACTCCCGTTATAACGAACACGGTTATAACGAAATTCCGGTTACAACGAAATAATACTTAGGGCCGCAACATTATCAACTCTATGTATTTTTATTGTTTATTCATTCGGTTATAACGAAATTTCGTTATAACGAAAGAAAACTGCCGGTCCCGAGGACTTCGTTATAAGGGGAGTCCACTGTATTTAATTCATTGAGATCTGACATGTTTCTTTAAGATGAAAAGCATTATTAAGATTGGTTGCTCAGAAAATTGTAACAAAATATGCTTCCGTTGTAACAAATTCAGCTGTGTTTGACTAATAAACGAAAGAAAAAGTAATAAAAGTTGCGCTTTTCCACACAGGCTCTTATGCAACTATCCGTTGCTACTGCTGATGTTTCGCTTGTTTGTCAAATGAAGCCCGTGTGCAGAAACTATATCCTGGCAGATATGTAAAAGTTCTTTATATTAACAAAAGATGGAGTAAAATCTGATGATGCGTTTTCAAGAAAGAGATGAAATGGAGAAAAAGTGAGCCCCATTTCTTTTCCCAGCTGTATGGCTACGTTCGGTAACTTTTTGCACAAACCCCCAACTGAAAGCAATTAAACGAGAGATCTAATTACGCAAGATTTCGACGAAGAAGTCACAGCCCACTGTCTCTCCATTGTCTGTGTTTGTGGCCTGGTAGTACACCACATGTCGACCCCATGGGAGCACCGCCATGTCGTTGTCATAGTTACTGGTGATGAGGAGGTCATCCCCTGTTACCTCGATGAAGATGGGTGAGTCCCATGAGACTTCCGTTAGGGTATCACTGGTATTCAGCCTGATGTCAGGGGGACAGAATTCTACTACAGGTGGGATCTCATCTGTGAGGAAACAGAACGGGATCATTAATAACGCGAATTATTTCAATGAACGCTATCCCGTGTTGATGCAGATTAAATTGAAATACAAAATACAATCACCAAAATGTTGAAGCGCTGTGAAAATCAGACAAAGTATGAAAAATTGTTACTTTTGAAAGCTTTTCTTGTTTCCATGTTTCCTTGAAACAGTGATATTAATGGAAATCATCCACTGCACTTTAAGAAAGGTGATGTTATTCCCTCACATATTTCCGACTGAACTGCTCACATTTTTTCACTAAATTGTCTTATTTGCAATGAAATAAAAAGGAGAAAATTAATTATATTTGTCACAACAAATTATTGCAGAGTGTTAAAGCTTAACATCAATGGCTTTTAAGGGGAAGAGGTTGTAGTTGCTACATCAGTGACTAGTAGAAAATTGATTTTTGTTCTGTGATATCATTGGTAGAGTACAGATATGTCGATGTCATCTCATTTAATTTGCATGTGTGGTTGCATTCCATGATATGTTTCACGCAAGCGTGCAAAAGTAGAACTCTGTTAAATTGCCTTTCCTTTCTGATTTCAACGAATTTCCAAAAAAAAAAAAATGTTTGAGTTTACTCTATCAGAGCCAACTTAAACCTTGGATTGACTCTTCACATACACCCTCTTCTAGTTATTGGTTTGTCCAACTAGAAATAGTTATACCTCGAATGTAGATGGGGAAGGAGCAGGTAACATTGTTTCCCGCAGAGTCAGAGAAGGTGAAGCTTGCTGTGGTCTCTTGAGTGAAGTTGTAAGGAGAGGTGAGGTCAGCTGGACTGGTGACCACTGTGAGCTCATCATCCAGGTTGTCCTGTGCAGTGGGAAGGTCAAAGGTCACCTCCACTCCCCAGTCTTCTGTCTGCGTGACGGACTTTGGTCCCGGACATGAGGTCAGAGTTGGTGCCACTTTGTCTGAATGTACATTGAGAATAGATTGGAATATGTTATTTATGGCATTACAACCAATCTATTGAAGTAAATAATTGCAATAAGCACTTTGCTTTTACATCATATTACTCTCTAATATTATCGTCCTGATCTATTAGAATTAGAAAAAAAGTTATTCCAATATGAAAGAAAAATGCTCCTAATCACGTTACAAATCATCTTTCTTAATTTTCTTTTTCCGTGCATGCATATCAAAATATTGAACAGATTTGGAAATAAAAGACTTTTTTTTTCTTAATAAATGAAATTTGTACCCTACCTAAATTTGGGTTAACCCGTTCCATACTAAATTCTGAAATTTCCATAGACTTAATACACAGGTCACCAGGTTCCCGTATGGAACGGGTTAAGAATTAGATCTACTTTTTTTCGCGATAAATGAATGAATGAGAGAAAAAAGAAGAAGGATGTTTTCTCACCTATGCAAGCAACGTCCAGACTGTCAATGCTGGCGTCCCACTCACCATCTGTTCCACACCTTACAACTGTCACAGCACCCTCTATGGTCAATCCATCTCGACAGAAGAACGTGCACTGTGTGCCATGGTAGATCTTGTCCTGTTCTGTGCAATAGGCGGGATTGACATTTGTCCCAACGGGCAGGTTCAGAGGGCCGCATCCAACAACTGCGTAAAGTAAGTGGGGGGATAATCACAAATCACCACGTAGTACAGTACGCCATTCGGCACCAGTCAAGTAACGGCTAGACACAACCTCCTTATCGTATGAGGTAAAGAACTTTTATCGAACACTATAGATTTAAAGAATTAACTATTATTGAAAAAAAAAATGTTTCCGTTTCTTTAGCTCAGAGTCAAAGATATCTGAATGAAACTAATGTCTTCTTGTAACATATTTCAACAAATCTGGCGTATAGCTGAATTTCATAATGAGTTCTAAATAATATTTTCATATTTTGTTTATACAGTCTACAGACTATGAGTACGCGGCATTTTTTTTTTTCCATTCAAGAATGCAAAACAGGAAGGCTGCTTGTCTGTCAACTCACTGTCACAAAATGGTATTTCATCTCTCTCCCAGTGCATGTTCTGTCCGGTGAATTCACAGCTTGTGTCACGTGGTCCGATTAGAGTGTACCCTACAGAGCACCCCACCTCACACTCACTACCCCATGCATTGTCACATGTCCCAATCAGGTTTCCAAAGACTGGTGGTGATAACGGCTGGCACCGCCTCACTGTTAGATGGGGAGTGGAGAAAACAAAATATTTATTCTGTACATTCTATACACCAACTTGAAAAACAATTTAACTTTTTAACCTGACACGATTCTATGGTAGGAGGCAGGGACAAGTTTCATATCCCCGCAGATTTTTTTTTTTTTTTTTCATTCATTGACACCTTTATGTACACCTACGATCAGACATTCTCAATTAATAGTCCGGTTTCCAACAAAACAGGAGCCAAATGTTGACAATTGTAATACATTCTGCAACGGTAGGCTATTACATACCTTTATCCCCGGGAAATGTATTAATCACGAAATGCATGTAAACAGACTTTTCTTTTCATTTACCATGACACCGATCACTGAACAGATGAATCTTAAAATAAAGCATGACCTTGGAAAGTCAAACAAAAATCTAAAGTGGGCTAATCCTTCCACACACTATTATTATACACACACTGCTCTTTGCATGATGCATTCATTTTTTTTCTAATGTTTTATTGTATTCTGCAGCAGCAAAATCAAACATTGCTGTCAAACAGCCGGAAAATCTGTACATGAAGAATAACGTTATAACATGACTCGAAACATAAATTCTTGAAGTAAAAGTGATACACCCAAAAGATCGAAGGTATATTTTATAGATGCTTGTTTTTTACTTGAAATAGTGTGCAGACAATGTATATTGTCAATATTGCCTATAACTTGTCATTTGACGCAGACAATGACACAATGCAACTTCCCCTCCTGTAAATAATTATGGTGGATTAGGGGAAGCATACGTGTATGTAAAAAAAAAAACACACACAAACAAACAAACAAGCACCATATTCACCTCTGACAGAAACTTGGAACGAACACGTCTGTGTGTTTTTGGCGGCATCTGTAGCCACGCATCTCACGTCATAATCTCCCTCGGTTTTCAGACCCTGCTCCAAGTCGCACTCAACGATGACAGCGTCAGGACTGTTGTCGTCTGCGGCGACGAGCCACGTGACATTTCCCATGAGTTCCGATCGGCCGACGTAGACAATGAAGTCAGCAGGGCATGCTGTGAATACTGGTGGCTCAATATCTGATATTCACATATTATAATTGAGAATAGAGGGAGCGGAATGGGAGAAATGGGGAGGGAATGATATGGAAGAAATTAATGACAGACATTTGACACAAACAAATGATACTATATATTATCACACCTTTAATTTAGAGGACATTTAGAAAGTCTGACAAGAAATTTGCTCGGCGTTTTGTGGATGAAGACTTCCTTTACTACCATTACAAGGAAAACAGGATAAGCTTGACTGGTATCTAACTAATTGATCTTATACATCAAATAATCATAAACGTTACATTGTTTGGCGAAAGGGCTTCCTCAAAGTCAAAGAATTTTTTGACTTTTTATTTTTTTTAAATCTAACAAGAATTGCAGACAGCTGCATTGATCATGTTGATGGCTCACTTTAAAGGACAAGTTCACCTTCATAGACATGTGGGTTGAGTGAATGCAGCAATATTAGTAGAACTCATCAGTGAGAGTTTGAGCAAAATCGGACAATCCGTTAAAAAGTTATGAATTTTTGAAGTTTCTGCTCACTCACGGCTGGATGAAAAGACTACTATAGCTTGTGATGTCACATGAGTACAACGATATAAAGAAAGAATAAAGAAAATTCAACATATTTCCATTTTTCTCGCATAACAAAAGAACACTCGACTTCTCTCTTTCAGAAGGCAGAGGGAATAATATTACCCTTAACATACGTCAGTAGCAAGTCGAAGAAATGTGCACTTTATTCAAAAAGTAAAGTTTTGTGAAATTCTCTTTTTATTTTCCTTATATAGTTGTACGCATGTGACATCATACAATGTAGTAGTCTTCTCTTCCAGCAGTGACTGCGCAGATACTTAAAATATTCGTAACTTTTGAACGGATTGTCCAATTTTCCTCAAACTTTCATTGATATGTTCTACTAATATTGCTGCATTCTCTCAATCCTTATGTATATGAAGGTGGACTTGTCCTTTAACAAGGCAACAAAGATGGTTGCTCGTCGTATACATATGATTGCAATTGGGCAAATTATCATGACGTAAGAGTCACTCTTACATTAGTGCTGTACGAACATAATTGATACCGTCACCGGAATATCAACGAGTCGAATATACCTGCACATCTTAATAAGAAAAGACCATGATAATCATCTGTCTTCAAGTTCAAGACCAAATTCTCACTAACCAACGCAAGTTGCCAGAGACGCGTTGCGCAACCACTGCCCGGAACCCAGGCACACGGTGTGGGTGAGAGTCAGGGGCCTGACCTGGAAGCCTGACGTGTCACATCGCAGGAGGCAGGTCTCTCCAAACGTCGGATTGTTCAAGCAGTTTGGAGGAGAGATAAGAACACCATCAGGAGCGCTGAGGGGCTCGCAAGCCGTGGCTGTGTAATTTAGAAATAAAATTGGGGCGAGAAATCAATCTCACCATTTTCACTAAATATCAAAATCACGTGATCTAATGAATATAAACTCCGATGAACGAAATCAAAATAGATTGCTTTAATGTTTGGTGATGTTCGGAGATGAAACAAAAATCACATTATATAGATATACTTGTTTAATTTCGTTTTATTTATTTTCCGTATAAAAACAACAACAAAACAATAATCGTACAGTCAACAGAATGATATTTAAAATACGGCTAGATTGCCCTACTCAGCTGTGCCTACACGACACAGCTGTTCTACCTAGGGGTCCAGGAACAGAGTAAATTATAAATGCAATAGAAAACATCGAATGCGAAAAACGAAAAACCCAAAACAAAAAACAAACATTACTATAACTTTAAAACAATATCTTTAAAAAAAGTGGGCAAGAATTAAGTAACACCCCACCCACCCATCCTATTTTATAAACTTAATATTTATCTAGATATGAACATTATGAAAAAGGAATGCGGATAACAGGTACAGTTTATTTTATGCCACATTTAAATCAAAAGTATTTCGGAATAACATCATTAATCATTTTATTAAAACTGGTTACACTTCTCCACCACTTTACATAAAAAAAATGTATAGAGGAATGTCCTCAACGTGTCATAATAGGGACAACCATTGATAGAACTAGTAATGAGTAAAACTGCACATGAGTATTATCAAAACGAAATTTGTAAGTTTTTAAATATTTGGTGTATGTCCCAATGTTTTAATACTTTATTCAATGAATAAATGTAAACAATGAATCCTTATTTTTGTACATGGTCTGCAGCGGGGAGTAAACTCAGCAGAGTCTTTTATTTCGAATTGAGACGTTATGTTGAGATGATCTCTGACAACCTCATCATGACAAAACAAAAAAAAAACACAAACAAACAAACAGTCTGATTACCAAAAATTCGTCTCTGTATGATGTTGTGCAATATATTGTAACAATTTATGTTTATTCAGGTTATCTGTTGGGGGGGGGGGATAATCTTACTTCAAACTACCACTAATAATCAAATCAACTTGCTGGTACATGCACGCTCACGCCCACCACACACAGCAAATGCAAAAGAAAAAAAAAATGAATACTTCTGCAAGCAAAGTCGGTCCCAGACCACGTGCCATCGGCCTGACAACTCCTGTGACTGTCTCCCTCCCCATAGAAGCCATAGGGGCAGTAGAAAGAGCATAGGGTGCCAAAAATCTCCACCCCTGGTGGATCTTGGGAACAGCCTGACTTTATAGCCTGGGGTGGCGTAGACAGTGCCAGGCAAGTACGGGCTGTGACACAATTGAAAAAAAAAAAAGAAGAAGTTTACATTTAAAATAAACATTAAAAGAGATGGTATAGTATTGAATGAATGAAGGATTTGGCTTTCAACTTCTGCAAGATAATTACAAGCCACTTTATTAGATGTTAAAAAGCTTACAAATAAAAGAGAATTTCAATGTTTACTAGATGAAAATCGGTTTTGAAATGGCTGAGATATCCAAAACAAAGAAAAAAAGAACAATCCTAATTGAAGGTGGGTCTCGCCTTTTATTAGGATCGCTTAGTTTGGGATATCTCGACCATTTTGTTTTGTTTCGTTTTGTTTTGTTTTCTTCGAATCTGTGTCGACAGCATGTGTTATTGCAAATAAAATTTTATTTCAACTGAATTGAATTGAATTTCAATATTAATTTTCATTACATAAACTTTGAATGCTCTTTCATACTTCATAAGAGGTTTCTCATCACCCAGCGAGTTATCATTAAAAAGTTGGAAACCTGAAGCCCCATCTCAACCAAATCTGTACCAACAAGGTCCATTCATTACGTGTATACAGTGTTGGTATGAGATTAATGTAATAGTGGAGCGGCATAGCTTGAAAAATTAGAGGAATTGTGCATTTTATGATAAAAGCACCAAATTTCGCACACATGTTGACAATGACATTTGAAATAAATTCAGATATTGGGCCATCGTAAATAGCGCCCTCAGCGGCCATGACAGCCATTTTTCAAAATGGCCGCCATAAATGCCATTTTTCGTAAAAATTTACAAATCTCAGGAGGAAAAATCAATAAGGATTTGCAAACAAGTGGGAAATAACATTTAAAATAGATTTAAACATTGGGCCACAGCAAATTGCGCCCTCAACGGAAATGGCAGCCATTTTCAAAATGGCCGCCATAAATGCCATTTTTCGCAAAAAAATAAAAAATTTCAGAAGGGAAAACCAGTAAGATTTTTCAAACGAGTGGGAAATAACATTCAAAATAAGTTCAGATATTGGGCCATCGTAAACAGCGCCCTCAACGGCCATAGCAGCCATTTTTTTCAAAATGACAGCCATAAATGCCATTTTTCGTAAAAATTTACAAATTTCAGAAGGGAAAATCAATAAGATTTTGCAAATGTGTCGGAAATAGCATTCAAAATAAATTCAGATATTGGGCCATCGCAAACTGCGCCCTCAACGGCGATGACAGGGATTTTTATAATGGCCGCCATAAATGCCAGTTTTCGTAAAATTTTAAAAATTTCAGAAGGGAAAATCAATAAGATTTTGCAAACGAGTGGGAAATAACATTCAAAATAAATTTAGATATTGGGCCATCGCAAATTGCGCCCTCAACGGCCATGGCAGCCATTTTTTTCAAAATGGCCGCCATAAATGACAGTTTCCGTAACATTTTACAAATTTCAGAAGGGAAAATCAATAAGATTTTGCAAACGAGTGGAATATAACATTTAAAATAAATTCAGGTATTGGGCCATCACAAATTGTGACCCCAATGGTCATGGCAGCCATTTTTTCAATATGGTCGCCATAAATGCAATTTTTTCTCTGAATTTACTAATTCCACAAGAAAAGTCAGTAAGATCTTGCACTCAATTCAAAAATTTCGTTTGAAATATATCTTGCGCCTATGTATTCCATTATTGTAAATAGCGCCCTCAATGGCCATTGCAGCCATTTTTCAAAATGGCCACCATGGATTCCATTATTTTTTATTTCCTGATTTCACAAAAGGAAAAGTCAATAAGATTTTGCACACAATTTGAAAATCATGTTTGAAATAAATATTTGTATTAGATTATTATAATAAATATTTGTATTAGATTATTATAATACTGCCCTAAACGGCCATTGCCGCCATATTCCAAAATGGCTGCAATTGTCATAATCATTTTGTTTAAAAAATGGTAATTTCAGAAAGGAAAGTCAACAAATGTGTACATAAATTGAAAATCATGTTTAAAATCAAACAATATATCCGGTTGCACTAACTCTAGAAATTGTTCTTTCGCAAATTTTCAAGAAGAAAAAAAATGCTAATAACGGTAATTGCAGCCATTTTCCAAAATGGCTGTCATAGATGCCATTTTTCTTTTATCAAGATGTCCTAATGCCGGAAGAAGACAATAAACATTTTTTTGCGCAAGTTGACAATTACATACAAAGAAGTTTAAACATTGAGCCATCATAAGCTGTGTTCTCAATGGCTATTTCAGCTATTTGTCAAAATGGCTACAATACACTCTTCTTTTTCTTTCTTTTTTTTTGAAAATTTGCTTAACTTTAGAAGGAGAAGACAGTAGAATACTCACAGAGACATTGTTTAATCTGAAATATGGTGTTAAAGAAATCATTTGAGGAACAACTAAAATAAACAAGGCAAATGCTTAGCGATTATATCTCACCAATGATGAATGCATATTTTAGGTGGCAAACATGAAAAATTTCCGAAAAAGAGTAATATGAATATCCAGGGATAATGGCGCTATGTATCAACTTTGACAGTAACACCATATCATTGAATATATGGGACTATATGAATGTAATGTAATCTAAATGTAACTTCCTAAACATTCTTAAGACGTTCTTAATGGCCTTTCATTTTATGAAAAAAAAGTTAATTTACTTTATGCTATGCTTCCATAAAAACACATACATTTGATATCCATACTGTTAGCCGTCACACGCGAAATACTGCAATTAGAACTAAACTGAAAACATGACTTTAGAACTAATCCATCAATGAAACCTTTTTTTTTTTTCAATTTAAATTTCTTTGAACACCAGATTGCATTAGATTTAATTGCTCTTTAGCAGTATTCTATTGCTTTCTCCTTCTGGAATAGGCAAATAAAAAAAAAGGAGTGTTTGGAAGCCATTTTGACAAAGAGCTGCCATAGCCAATGGGGAAGATGTTTAAATGGTGGCTCAATATCTTCATTTCAAATTCAAATTCAAATTCAAACTTGAATTTATTTGAATGTCTTTTGTCAATTTCCACAAGAAATTGTATTGTCTTCTGGCATTATCATATTTTCAAAAAATAAATAGCACTTATTGTGGCCATTTGGAAAATGGCTGCCATGGTCGTTGATGGTGCCATTTGTAATGGCCTCATATATTATTTTCTTTTGAATATGAATTTCAACATATGTACAAATTTCATTGATTTTCTCTCTGAAATTAGCAAATCTTTCCAAAAAAAAAAGAGAAAATAAAAGAGAAGCAGACATCCATGGCGGTCAGCATGGCCCTTGAGGGCGCCTTCTAAGAAGACCTTATACTTAAATTTATTTTTGAGCAGAATTTTCAACTTGTTTGCAAAGTCTTATTGACTTTTCCTTCTGACATCAGCAAATTTTTGGAAAAAATGGTGGGGGGGGGGGCACCCATGGCAGCTGTTTGAAACTTAATGGCTGCTATGGCTGTTGAGGGTGCACTTTTGGATGGCCTATTATCAAATTCAGTTTGAATGTAATTTTCCACCTTTGTGGAAATTCTGATTGACGTCTGCAACACTTTACGAAAAAAAAAGACATTCATGGTGGCCATTTTGAAAAATGGCTGGAATGGCCATTGAGGGGGCAATTTGCAATGGCCCAATAAGTTTACTTTTGAATGTAATTTCCCACCTGTTTGCAAAATCTCGTTGGCTTTTCCTTCTGATTTTAGTAAATCTTTTCGAAAATATAGCATTTATGGCGGCCATTTTGAAAAATGGCTGTCATGACCGTTGAGGGCGCAATTTCCGATGGCCCAATATCGAGATTTATTTTAAATGTCATTTCCCATTTATAACCAGAATTTCATTGACTTTTCCTTTTGAAATTAGCATTTTTTTAATGAAAGAGTGGCATTTATGGTGACCATTTAAAAAAAAGAAAGGCTGCCATAGCCATTGAGGGCGCAGTTTTCAATTGCCAAATATCTGGATTTATTTTGGATGTAATTTCCCGCTTGTTTGCACAAAAGAGAAAAAAAATGGCTTTTCCTTCTGAAATTTGCATTTTTTAACAAAAAATGGCATTTATGGCGGCCATTTTGAAAAATGGCTACCATGGCCGTTGAGGGCGCAATTTCCAATGGCCCAATATCTAGATTCATTTTGAATGTAATTAAAATCTATGGGCAAAATCTTATTAACTTTTCCCTTCTGAAATTTGCAAAATCATCGAAGAAGTGGCACATTAGACAGCCATTTTAAAAAATGGCTGTCATGGACGTTGAGGGCGCAGTTAACAATGGCAAAATATTTAAATTCATTTTGAATGTAATTTCCCACTTGTTTGCAAAGTCTTACTGGCTTTCCCTTCTGAAGTTAGCAAATGTTTTGAAAAAATGACATTTATGGCGGCCATTTTGAAAAATGGCTGCCATGGGCGTTGAGGGCGCTATTTCCGATGGCTCGATATCTAGATTTATTTTGAATGTAATTTCCCATTTGTAACCAAAATCTTGTTTACTATTCTCTCCTTAAATTAGCAAATTTTACCAAAACAGGGCATTTATGGCAGCCATTTTGAAAAATGGCTGCCATGGACGTTGAGGGCGCTATTTACGATGGCCCAATATCTAAATTTAATCTGAACGTGATTGTCAACCTGTGTACGAAATTTGGTGCTTTTATCACAAAATGCACAATTGTTCGGCTATGCCGCTCCACTATAAGTATATATCATATTGATGAACTAGCAATTGTAATAACACAGAAAAAAAAATCATGACGCGAAAACCATCTTGTGTCTATTTTATTATTAATGAAATACCATCTTTTGTTTTTAAATGTTAACACTCATTTTGAAAAAAAAATGAACAAAAATACTGCTTTCTTCAAACTGACAGCACATTAACCACCAACTGGACAAGATGCAAATGAAAAAAAAAAAAAACCCACACACACACACAACTCAATACCCTTGTTTAAATAAGGGCTCTATTTTGACTTGTATGACATCAACGTTATCACATTTACTACTGAAAAAAAAAATCGGAAAAGCATGTTATTCCACTGTATATTTTCTTCATTACGTTGGTGTTAGAATAAATCAGTGTAGGAATACATCACGCCGAACATATTGCAATGCTAAAATCAATCAAACAAACAAATAAGCAATACTAACCATTGTACTATCGGGAAACAGTCAAAATAATGTTACTTTGAGCAAAAAAAAATAGAGTCACAATTTCTTTGCAAACATCGTTCCTTACGCTGGCAAGTTGCATCTTCTCCTTCCCAGAAGGCAGGAGCCTGACCATTGTCCAGTTCACAAGTCCTGGTCTGTGGTCCGACTAATTCGTAGCCCTGGTTACAGCTGACCGAACACTGAGAGCCATAGATTGGGTCAGAACAATTCACCAGTGATCCCCTGGCAGGGGCTTGGAGTCGAGGGCATCGACGCACTTCGGTACAGAATGAAATGTTGCTTTGATAAGTTTTGGTCAAATAGCATATGTTCTCGATTGTGAATGACAATTGGCAGCATTTGACTTTTGTGGAGCAATACGCCTGAGAGTATCGGATCACTATTGTTCTCTTTAAACTCTCCTTAAAAGTCGGTGAAAATGTAAGATTTTACTGTAACCTAATTTTATGTGCTAAGGTAGCTGATGACCGTATTGGAAATCATTGACGTATTCGTACACACGTGAAAATAGTGATTTTTTTTTTTTACCCTGAAACCCAAGCGAGGTGAGTAATGCTAATCATATAAAGAGTTGTTCATATCTCTGTCAAATATTGAATGAGAAAAGAACAGAAAAACAGATTTACATTGCTGTGGTTTTGTTGATATAGAAATATGGTGCAAACATCTTCCTGTATTCACTTCTTTATGACAGTTTTGGATAGAATACTTCACAACAAGTAGGCAGCACGCTCACACTGGAACCGGGAAACAGTCCTGACCTAAACGGTATCGGATTCATGAGAGCATGTATTGTAACGTCTAATTCGTGTAATAGCGACTAATTGCAAGTTCTCCTATTCTAGTTAAAACAATACCAAAAACAATTTTGTTCCTTTGCCAGTGTTCAAATATCAAAATAATCTTCACATGCAACCTTTTTTTTTTATCGGGCGAAAGGCATAACCAAGAATTTGCAAAGAGTGGCAAACACGCAAGTTTCAAGCTTTGAATTCTTTTTGCTCTTAAATGCCGCGCTCAAGCAAAAGTTTAAAAGCTGGAATTGTGAAATAGTAATGGTCATGCTCAAGATATGATAGCACTCTTAAAATCAGATAAACTCTCGGAAAGCTGTTCTGCTACTACCATTCAGTCCTATGTTGATGTCACAGCGGGCGCTATTCCCAGTGGGGTCTGTTGCCCTGTATGACGTCACCGTGGTGCCTTCCATGAAAGTTGAATTTGGACCAGGGAAGCCATCCACCCTGTATGGTATGGTAGGAATGAAGACATTTTTTATCTTGAAAACCAAGTTTCGCTATTTTTTTTTTGTTTCAAATAACTGTAGCATTTCCATACCTCATTAATTGTATAGGGTAATAATGTCCATGAAAAAAAAAAAATGTTTAGAACTCATGCTATTATAGCAGAGTTACCAAGTCTCACCCATTCTGCGTGAGACTCAAGCATTTAGGGGCAATCTCACGATCTCACGCATGACACCCATTTTTCTCACGCATCGGGCCAAGTCTGCAACTTGGGCCTGTAATAATGAGTATAGCTCAAAAGATTAAAGTGATAGTTGCAAATGAAGGTATATTTCCCTTTTGTCTTTCAAAATAAGTAAAAAAAATAGTCACTTAAGAATGCACCTGATCACAAATTGAAAAAGCTCCCTACCGTGGGAGGCCACAGGGGGGAAAAACCCCTCCCACACCCTCGCTCGAGCACATTCGCATGCCGAGAGGCCGAGTCATGAAAATCTCACTCATAATTTTTTTTTTTGAACTTGGCATCCCTGTTATAGGTCTAATAACGTTGATATTTTTTGTACTTATTTTCTGCCGATGGCTTGGATACGCCCACTAAGAACCCTTCCAAAACATGATCATTACGATTGAAGAAAGATATCCAGAATGCTCATTCCCCTAAACTGAGCAGAAGCTGTACATTTCCTTTTTATAATGATTATTAAAAGGCCTTGCGAAAGTTATGCTCAACCTTGGGAAATTTGCATTCTAATGGCAATGTAGACCGTTTTGTAAAAAATGTTTTACAATTTACGTATTCTCCATTTCCTACAATCTAGCAGCGAAGCACTTTTTTTTCCACCAGTTCCCCTCTATTAAGTTTCATAGGCAGGAATTGATTAAGTTGTTGCTAGGCATTTTCCTTCCGTGTCAACGTAAATACACCAAACGTGCGTGCCCGGATTGAGTCAAAACATGATATGAATTGATAATTGACATGGAATAAAATGAAATGAAGTTATTCTTGTTGCTATTGTCTTAATTGCGCTCCTTGTAAAACAAAATTATGGATTTCCTTTTTACCATTCAATCTTCTAACCAACGCTTTTTTTAACACAATAATCACTACACTACTTTAGCTGTTATTAAACTGCAATACCTTTTCACAGTGACATTTCCTGAATTATCGGTGGCTGTGGGAACGGAAAAGTCAACGACTGTGCTGCTTGTTCCCATGGGTACGTCCACATTGAGGTAACGTGGGCATGGCTCATCAAAGCTTGGCTCCTGGTTATCTATAGAAGATGAGAAAACAATCAGTCATTGCATCATCTGGTAAGGCATGAATAACAGATATATTTCATTCTTCTTCATACATGATATACGGAACAATGTCTTGTTGTTGTTGTTGTTTTGTTTTTTTATAATCCTGATAGATTCGGATCCAGGATTTTTCTTAAAACAAAATTAATCCTGGAGTAGTTTGAGAGTTTTACACACTAGAACAGAAAAAAAAAAATGAGAACAGAAACCACAGATCAGCATCTCCTAACGAAAGGTCACCTATATACATAAGGTGAAATGAGATCAAAGTAGAATGCCTCATCTGGGTCTTGAGAATACTCCAAAGTATGGGGAAATGCAGTAATTTTTCTAATTCTTTAAGGTTCATAATACAGACAACAGATAACTTTGAGAACAATGTAATCCTCTCTTTCAACACATCAAGCATATGAGTTGGGACGTTATATTTTTATTTTGTATGTTTGTGTGTGTGTGTGTGTGTGTGTTTGTGTGTGTGTGTTTGTGTTGAACGTTAGATGTGCCACACTTACCTCTTTCTTTTTATAGACCAACACAATATTCGAAGAAGTGAGTTTGTGTAAGTTTTATTAGCCATTCTACGGGAAAGCATCGAAGAAAGAGTTTTAGGGTATACTACCTTCGCAGAACACGGGTCTGCTGTCACTCCATACGCCATCTGCGGTGCATGTTCTTACGTAGGGTCCATACTGACGGAAGCCATTGTTGCAGTTGAAGTTACAGAGTGTGTTGTAAGGAACCTTCGCATCACTGGCGGTGCAAATCTCCGGTGTTATCGTACCATGCTCCAGACTGAACCCAGAAGGACATGTTACTGGCCCTGATGTTGAACATTTTGCGTATGATTATGACACCATGTAATATTAGACTATGACATCCACAGAAAACCAATTTAGAGGCGTCCTGCTAGCCTGCAGCTACACTGTATCTATTTGGAAATGTCTCGAAATCAAATTAGCATTAAAGATGATTATGGCAGCTCAGTGTATACCATGCTCTGGAATAACTGAATTTAATGTCATTCGATGAATCTACTATATCAGGAAATTACTTTGTATATCTTCACATCTCTGCATTAGTCGATATTTATGTCTCATTCAACTTCGGTGCCTGATAAAATTACAACTGGAAGATCAACAACTAATTGGCACTTCGTGAAGACCCAACAGGAACATGAAATGTCATATAATGCTGACAGGAACCTCAGTATTCACGTTGTCATATCAAAGTTTAAATATCAATACTTGTCAAAAAATGTCCTCTACCGTAAAAAGCTTTTCAAGTGTAATCGAAAGACACTGCAATACACAAAGGACTTACTGTCACAAATGAGCTCTTCTCCACTCAGTAATCCATCTTCCTGACACACCCGGGTAACAGACCTGACGCCGCTCGACGCCAGGAAACCGTCATCGCACACAAACTGGCATTGCTCTCCGTAATTCACCGAGGAGAATGGGCACCCTTGCACTGAGCTGTTCATGTGTGGATTTACTTCACAAGTCACAACTGTGAGTATGATAGCAATATAATCATCAGAACACGTTTGTACTGTTAATTTAAGTTTTGTTGATATTAAACAGCTGCTTTTGCCTGACGTGACTCTGAGTTCGGAAGAATGATATTTTGCATGTTTGTACAGATGTCGTATACTGTTTTGTTTCCTGGTTGTTGTTGTTTTTTCCTTATCCACGCTATCAGTTCATGCTTTGTAACAGTGCACTCCCGTAATAACGAAGAACATGGTTATAACGAAATTCGGTTTACAACGACGTGAACATGTAGGCCCAAACATTATACTCTCCATTTTTTGTTGTTGTTTTTTATTTTTCACTTGTTCGGGTATAAAGGAATTTCGACAATCGACAGCAAAAATGCTGCCCAAACAAACAATTAAAATCACGCTAAAAGCCTCTGGTGCAATTAATGTGAAGACAAATTATTATGCGCTGACTCTGTTTTGATTATCGTAACAATTCACATCCTGGATGAACGACATTGAATTGCTAATGTTTTATCAAATTAATGTTTCATGTTAAACTGCCTCTTGTAAACACTGAACCACTGCTAACAATGCTTGGTTTTCTATTTCTTTACTGGAGCAACGTGGAATTCTTTGCATGCCTGACTTTGCTTTTCTCATACTTTGTGTTTGGATCAAGTCAATGAAGTGAACCTAACTTTCTTTTCTCATTTGCTCACTTGGTTTTGTCTAATATCTGAAATATATCCTGCATGTTGACAAAAACATTGAATATGAAATGCCTCAGTCAACGTTTGTCCTAGTTGCAATATATATGAGAAACGACATTGTCATATTATAAATACTGAGAAGAGAGGGAGAAACAATGCAGGAGACATCCATCTTAGGCTAAATAATTATACAAACAAAATTTAGTTATATACCACAAACGTTTTACTATTCTGTGTATAGTTATTATAGGCAACAAAAATAAAATAGATGTTTCACTTAAGGGTGTAAGCATCACTTGTAGATTGAGTATTTGTTTACAATCAAAACGGGTATCAATTTATTCATGTTAGACCAAAATTCATGATAGGCAAAGAGAAATGGAAGGGAAATGGTTCTTACTCTCGCAGAGCGGCAATGGACTGTCCCACGCACCAATGGTAGTACCCTCTTCCTGCTGCACGCACCTCAGATTGGCAACAGTCTCATTCGATGAGAGGTCAAAGCCCGTGTTGCACTTTACCTGACATGTTGACCCTAGCACAGCCCCGCCCTCACATGACCCTTGTCCTGATGTCAAGGTGACTGCACCATTGCCAGGAGTAAACAATGGAAGGCATCTTACAACTGTGAGTGAAGCAATAGAAAGAAATAATTCGTATTGATCAGCGTTTTATCTCTTTCCGAAAAAAAAAGAAATGTCTTTTGACCACACACCACTTCTGGAATCGGAAGAATGCAGCCAGAGGGCCTATCAATGGCTCAATCATTACGTGTGTCTGACTTACAATGGTTAACCCAGAATTGGGTTAGGAGCCTTACAGACCATCCGAAACAGTATTTTCGTACGCTTTCCCAACAAGCAGGGTCGTTTTTACATTAAATGAAATTGGATTCCAATGTTTAAAGAGTGTGTCACCACTCATTTCCACGAAAATATCTCGAACCGCTTCTCAGATCCCTGTGAAGTTGTCTGTCCCCTTCCCCTCCCCCCCCCCCAGCCCTCCACACACACACGCACATACACAACCACTGAAAACAAGCAAATGAATTGGTGCCTATAGAGTTTACTCAAGGTGCCTACCAATGTCTGAACACTTTGCTCAACAAGCTATCCCACCCTCCCCTCGCATTTATGGATGTAGTTTAGAAAAACAATTGTCACAGCAAACTAGCTCACACATATATCCCTCGTATTAGATGATCTCTAACCTTTTACATGTACATCAAATGAACATGTGTCACTGTTGCCAACAGCATCAGTGGCCCTGTAAACCAGGGAATGATCGCCTTCCACCAACGTGGTCGGTCTAGATCCAGTGATAGGGACCGAGTCAATGCTTTCCAGTTGGGCAGTTATGAGGATGTCAGCATCAGTCGCCTGAAAGCAAAATATCAAATATTCAACAGTACTGATAAAAAAAAGGAGACAGAGCAGCTCAGTGTGCACAGACCAATCAAAATATACAATTATAGCTTTGTTTTGGTGAAAGTACTGTATTCCCAAAATACTTTGCCCTTGCTTTTCCTCGTCGTTTAAATAATCTGTTTTATAAGAAGCAGATTAAACGTTTGACTGACGAACTACACAGGCACAATTAGCGAATAGCTAATACACACAGTAATGCTAGTCTCACTTTAAAGGTGATAGTGTGCTATGATGACATACACAATGTAGAAGTATACTAAACGTAATCTGAACAGAACCAATGATTAAACAATTGACAGAGAGACAGGCAACATGTGGCAAAGTATGTATACATGAAGTATAAAGACATCAACGCACCTTTTTTTTTTCCTACTGCAATACGTTGTATAATTGTGAAAACTTAAATAGGTACATAGAAGTTAAGACGTGATCGCAGCAGCTGCTGAAATGTCTGCATAAATGGCTTCATCTTCTTAAAACCTTCTTCACCTTCTTAACTCATTAGCAAAATCATTCGCTCGCACGCACGCACACAAAATGCGCACGGCAGATTGTACGCTCTTGATAAAGAAAAGCGGATCATATCCAAACTTCCATGCCAGTTACGTCTTCGGAGTTACATATTTTAGCTATAATGGAAATGCAAAATGCTGCGAACGTTCAAGTATCACCGTATAAAAGTCTTACACATTTTAAACTATATTAACAGTTCATAGCTGTATTTAACAAGTCTTATACCTGAACAGGTTCCAGCTGGTCCCAGTGAATTGTCCCGACAGAGTGACCGGACTCGGCAAAGATCAATTGGTTAGGTGGGCAGTCAATAACAGGTGGCGTTTGATCTGTTACAAAACGGGAAGAATAAATCGATGAGTTTAGTATGATTGATCCGTGGAGGACTGCTGATTTTGCTACAACAGGCAATTCCCATAGACACCTGCCCAAGTATATTCGGGTTTCGTCTTGTAAGGAAAACAAGGTTAGTGGGGTAGGAAAGTTGGGTGGGGTTACAGGGAAGTGATGCAGGTGATGCGGAAGTGAAATGTGTTGGCTGTGATGGGGGGTTTGGAATGATAAGGAATTAGGGAATTTTGGAAGTTATATAGAGATTGCAAAGTAATGGGGATGGGACCAATGAGATTTGAGGAATTACGGGGGTCTGGGATGCATTAAGATGGGTAGTAATGGCATAGGACAGGGCGGAGATACACATGACATGGCAGTTATTGAGTATGGACAGTTTTAGGGGAGGGAAAGTGATAGAATCGGGGAAGTGAATGGTGTTTGAGGGTTGATAAGTGAATGTTGTGTTAATGTGATCAGTTTGGAAGAGATAGGGATGGTGGAGTGATGAGGTTGGAAACTTGTTTGGGATGGGAAAGGGATGAATGGGGACGTGATGTACTAATGTACAGGGTTGGGACGTATAGAGTAAGTCAATGATGGTGGCGGTGCGAAAAAATGCATGGGTAAGGTTCATCAGCTTACCCTCACAGATCTGCGGCACACCATCCCATCTGCCATCGGCAAGGCAACGCCTGGAGGCAGTTCCCATTGGCGTGTAGCCAGAGTCGCAGAAGACGGTACAGATGGTTCTATAGTCCTGGCGAAGCGTTGGATCGCTGGCTTCATCATCCAGTGTGCAATCTACCAAGTGGCCGTTTACTGGAGCATCTAGTGGCAGGCATTGAACAACTGAGAAGGAGAGGGAAAATATCAAAAGACATGAAGGTTAAAACGCCTCTGCACCGCCATTTCTTGTCAACTTACCTGTTAAAAACGTAAAATCAACAACAGAGATAACCTTTACGCCCATTCGTAAACAAGGCACACACACAGACACACACACACACACACACACACACACACACTAACACACATTGTGTACCATCTGCGATCATTTTGCTCTTGACGAGTTTGCAAAATACATTGTACCTCGTAATCATTTATTTGTTAAGAAGTAGGAGCTATAACTGAAATCTTCTCTTTTTAATGAAATTTTATTATTTGAACCGATGTGACATGATTCTCGCAACATTCATAATGAATAGCATGCCTCTCCCACCCTGTAGATTCTTCCACTTTACAATTAACGAATTCATTTTTTTAAGTCACGATGTATAAGTTTGAACAAAGGTATAACATGAAAAATAAACTTACAATTGTCGTAAAAAGCATGTTTGTCATGCTATAATCTCAATAGTATTTTTGTCTGTGTTTTTCCATCTTAACGAATTGTTTGTCTTGATCAAAAATATGTATTCATGTCAGTCTGGATTTTTATCTAAAAACTATACTGTCTATGAAATTACACGAAGCGAAGTTTGTCTTTATTCTTCGTACAATGTACATGCAGATTTTTCTTGCAGCTTCCTTCTTCTATTTAACCCCCATCCCCACTAGCAATAGATAATGCTGACTATAATCTTAATTTCGTTACATCAGTTAAAGCACATTGTGCTGATCATGAAACACATATATGAGAACCTGAGCATGAAATGGGCCCCCCACTCCAGACGCCAACTCCCTCCCCGTCATGAAGACACTCTCTGGTAATGGGCGCAGTCTCGCTTGGCTGGTAGCCAAGGTCACAGTAGAGGGTGCAGACCGTGCCGTACTGTTCCCTCTCGTGAGGACAGCCGCTCTTTCCCCCGTGGAGAGGGGGTGGTAGGTTGCTACCAAGGCAGGTAACAGCTGAGAAAGAGATTATGGGAGTTGAACAATGATTCATTAACAATGAATTCTTTGATTTCATTTTTTCTTTTTTCCTGTTATATATTTCGATTCTTTCATTTAGATCCTCGAAACACGCATATACCGTACATGACACCTCAGAATATTAGTCACAAATTATCTCTTCTTTAAAAAAAAAAAAAAAAAAAGTGGCCTAAAAGTGTTGTAAATGATCCTTTGAATTTCTTTTCTGGTTTATGTTCATTTTTGGTGAAAAAAAAAATAAAAAAAATGAATAAACCTGGTCTATGGAAAGATTGTTCTGACAAGCACCTTCGCAGGTTGGTAGTGGCTGCTCCCATGCACCAGATAACCCACAGGTGGTGGTGGCTGACCCCTGTATGACGTAGCCCCGACTACATTCGAATTCGCAATCATTTCCAGCTGGGACTTGAAGACTTGTGGCACACGTAGAGGAGTTATCATGGAGATCCAGTGGACCAGTCAGGCTGGGCCTGTCACAAGTTTCAACTGATAAGGCAAGATAAAGACATTGCATTAAACAAATGAGGGGTAGCTTATTCCCTGAAGAGTGCATTGCTTCAGAATAACACTACGCTTGCTTTGCTTGGATGTTTGATATTTTCAGTAACTAGCGGTGTTCTGTAAATAAAGAAAGTATTCACTGGGGATTCCTTGTTCTTGAGGAATTGATAATCAAATGAAATGACGAAAGGTTATCTAAATTGTTGTACTAGGAATGGCTGTCAAGTGGTCGAGACTCTATCATGTTTGATGATTCCCTACTAGAAAGAACACAGTGTCCCACAGTGTGTTCATAATGTGTTCACAGTGTGGTCACATAGTCGACTATGTGAAAACGCTTTCACACTGTGGTTTGGTTTTCACAGAGTTTTCACATGGTTATGTTCTGTGTCACACTGTGAATTGATTAAAAATGTGTTCGCAATGTTAGAAGGCTCGAATTTTACAGTGCGAAGAGATTTCACACAGTGTTCACGTCGTGTTCACACTGTGTTTCTCACACTGTGGGCCATTGTGTTATTTCCAGCAGGGTTGTGACAGCCAATACAAAGGGATGGACACCAAAGTAAAATGACCGTGTGACATTCTCCTGTAGAAGTATGTGTGGTACAATTATTTTGAGTTTAATTGAACCGATATGCAATCTTTTGTTGACAGTATGAAACTAAAGTACCTGTATATTAAACAATTGTATATAATGCATTTTACATCTTCAATTCCTCGTGATTTCAGTTGCATGTGTTATGGTAAATACATATTATTATCTGGTTACCGGTTCAAGTTTCAGGTTTGGATAACCCCCCTCCCTCATATACACTCACACACTTTGTTGCTGTTGTTGATTAGTATATTGTTTGTCGGCTATAAGTCATTATGTGGTATATTTGATAAATAATGGTTATTTCTCTTTTTGCTTTAATGTGTCATATTGATAATAAATGTCGACTGCAATTTACCTTCTTTTACAATGATTTTATACCCATGGTGTATAGTTTTTATTGTGCATTTATGCTGTTGTTGTTTTTTATATGAATTTACAATATGTATGTTATGTGTACACCTTTGAAAATCAGCCGTGCTGAAAGGGCTATCAACCCTAATACTGGAAATAAATAAATAGATAAAAAGGAAATAAATGTGAAATAAATAGATATGAAGTAATTATAAATAGCTTTTTGTTTCGTAAATCTATTAAAGTAAGCGTGTATAAAAATAACCTGTGGTTAATGAAAGCTTTGAACTTAAATCACCAATAAAACAAATACACGTTTTATTGAAAAAAAAAACAGGTTTTGCTCTAGTGATATATCGCTTAATTTCGTGAACAATGTCATAATCGTCCAGGTGACTTTGATAAACATCCACCAATATATAGCCTGCAGGCCTATTGCGATCATGTACGGAAACTCTAATTTATCACTTAACTTTTGTTTTTTCATACGTACAATGAATACGTATAATATGCTATTTTCCTAATTTCACTAATCGATTGAAAACAGAGTCATCAAGAAGGTAAGGCAATACATTTGTTTACTTCTCCTTCTTGATTTGTGAAAGTGCATCACAAAACCAACAAAAAGTCGCACGTTTTATTTTACGTGAGGACTCAAAACAGGTGAATTGGGCCAACCACGTCATTTTTTTTTTTTTGGTTTCCATATTTTCTGAGAGAGCTATTCTTCCTCTACATTATGTCACAGATTGGACTCATAAAATGAAGAGGGAAGTGGGTTTTTCAGCAGTTTTTCTACCACATCTTTTTTGGTAGTATATTGCGATCAGTTATAGGCCGAATATTTCGCGAGGTTTTTATTTTTGCGAATTTCGCAAGTCAGGTTCTATTCGAGAAATTGAAGACACGCGAAAATAATTGACTCTGATCTCGATGTGTATAATTTATGACGTACGCGTGAACATCTCTCCGTTCAGTACAGGCCTCCACGATCGCGAATTTAACCACTCGCGAAATCGTCGGGATTTCCCGATTCGCGAAAATTTAGACTCGCGAAATATACGGCGTATACATTATATGTTTTGTTCAAATGAGATGAAAGTGAAGACAAGAATATGAAAATCTCTGATTAGATGACAAAAACTCTACTTTTTCTTTAACTTCCAAGTGTATTAGCTTTTGTAAACTTCACAGGAGGTAAACAATATTTTAGGAACAAATTAACACAGTCTTGGAAAGGATGAACAAGATTAAATTATTTTCATTTGAATGTTTTTCACCCTTCATTTGAATTTCCACTAAAGCAATGTTTATTTTAGTCAGAGAGGTTCGCCAATATGTCACAGTTCTATTTAACCTTGGAGATATCCCAATATAATGGGGTTTGCAAACAGATGAATATCATTTGCCCCTTACCCGAACTCTATTTACAAAATCCACGTTCATCTACAGTGGCCCAAAATTTTGGAATTCCCTTGAGAAAAATATAAAAGATTCCATTAGCTTGAAATCATTCTCTAGTAATTTAAAGAACTATTTGATTAGCTCATATGTACCCCATGAATAGTTTGACTGTTTGGAATTGTCGTTCTTTTTTCTTCACCCTGTATCGAGATTGTTGACCTGCCCTTCGCTCTCTCTACTCCCCCTCTCCCCCTCCCACCCTCTCTTTCCCTACTCTCTTCTGTGTGTGCACAATGTATGTGGATGCATACATGTGTGTGTACGTGTGTGTGTGCGTAATGTGTACGTGGGTACGTGTGTGTGCTTGTGTGTATGTGTATGTGTATATGTGTGTGTATGTGTATGTGTATGTCTATGTCTATGTCTATGTGTATGTGTATACATGTGAAAGCGTATACACTGTACTTCATGTAACCATCCGATTCGATTGAATGAAAACTGTATACTTTCAATGATTAGCTTGTACGGTACATGTATCGTTGTATTGTGTTATAAAGTCATATATAATTAATGTATTGTAGTAATGTAACGTAAGTGAGGGGACTGCAATCTACAAGTTCGCTTTTTAGCAGCCCCTCAATTTTCATTTCCATGAAGTTCTTTTAAGAACCAATATGTATTATAATGTTCCAATATGTGTAATCATGTCAAAGTGTATTACCTGTGTTTGATTGGAAATGAAAATAAAAAAAAAACATGCATGTGCATGTTGTGAAATGAAAGAAAGCTGACATCAATGACATTTCATTGAGATAT
Source organism: Diadema setosum (assembly GCA_033980235.1). NCBI lineage: Eukaryota > Metazoa > Echinodermata > Echinoidea > Diadematoida > Diadematidae > Diadema > Diadema setosum. The sequence continues at coordinate 34,331,565 of CM067075.1, read as the reverse complement.
ATCAGTGAGTCACAGTTTTTAATTTTGACCCCCGATTCGCCCAATTGTACATTGTGACGTTCAATGTTTTCACCCACATAATTATGTATATGTTAATATATTGCCTAATCGATTCTTTGTCTTTCAAAATGTGCGTTAAATCATATTCGTATTTTTTTTTTCAATTCAATTCAAAGTTTATTTCATTTTTCGACAAAACATATGTTTCACTTCTTTTGGTAACAGAGAATGAGGTAAATAGAACATAGAGAAGTGAAAAGACTGTACAACACTTGAGGACCTATTATAGTAGTCATACATAGTATAGTGCAAAAGAAACAGAAGTGATCAAAGTGAAGTACATGTATACCGTTGCATAAAGTGCGAAAAATGGAGGGACCCACTGAAAAGACAGAGCTTGTAGTGTGTGGGCCCCTCTGAAAAAGAACATAGATGGAAAGACAAATTTAATCATCTTAGATACAAAAAAAAAATAACAAAGTGGAAGAAGTCTGGAAGCCCACTGAAAATTAGATTACCAGATATACACTTTCATAGATGTGAACAAACATGAAACAGGACTAGACAACAAGATAACTACTGAGGAAAAGGTTGTACAGGACAAAACGGATTGGACAAGACTGACAAACTGAAGACAAAATAGCAGACGAGAATGCACGACAGAAACAGAAACAGAACAACAGAAACAGATCTTCGGCAGAAGCATGCCAAGAGAAACAAAAGATAGTTGTGGGGAAAAAGTAATATTTTGACGCCTGAAGAAAAGACAAGGAAATAGAAAATAGAGGAACGTATGAACAGGAGTAACATACGGAAAGTCAACTTCAAGACGCTATGGGCAAAATGGCATAGATGACAACATTGCGAACATCCAAAAAAAAAAAATACCATTAATTCTACGAAGAGGCATAGATGACAACATTTCGAACATCCAGAAAAAAAAAAATACCATTAATTCTACGAAGAGGGGACAAAGTGAGCAGGTCAGAAAGAAGGCCAAATGGTTAATTTGGTATTGTAGATTCATACGATTGCAATAAAAAAGATTTCAGTCTCCTCTTAAAAGAATATAATTTTTTATGGATGGAGCGTTTTTCATGTGATGATTGAAAGAATTCCAATAATTTGGGCCTACATAAATAAGTGTGTTTTTGTCAAAAATCGTTCTTAAAAGAGGTAAATGAAATTCATTGGAACGCCTAGTGGGATATTCATGAAATGATTGATTTTTGAGGAACATAGAATCAAAAATAGACGGAAGCAAGTTATTACAATACTTGTACATAAATTGCCCTAAATTAAACAAAAACAAATCTGTAATTTTTAAGAACTTGTTGGAGGCAAACCACATATTTGTATGAGAACGCACAGGGGAATAACAGATAACACGGAGAGCTTTCTTTTGTAAAAGGAACACTCTCTCTACTAAGTTCTGATGCGTGTTGCCCCAAACTAATATTCCATAATTAAGATGAGGCAATATTAACGACGAATATAACATAAGTAATGATTTTTGTGGAATATAAAATTTCAATCTATTTACAATGCCTATATTACGTGAAATTATATTGCAAACATTATCAACATGTGATTTCCAACATGTGATTTCCAACATGTTATTTTATAACTCAATGGAAATCATAAATCAGCAGTGCGTTGTAAGTGCCTTTTTATTATCATGTGTGATACAATCTCTGAACTGCCTGTAACGTTTTGTAAGGGCTGATCAATTTAAAATTCATATAAACCAGTATTTTAAAGTTTGTCTAAGCATCAATTGGTTCTAAAAATGGTGGCAATGTAAAAAAAGAAACAACAACAACCCTGTGAGATATGATTGTTATATTCCCCATTAATTCCTTCCTTTTTCGTAGGAACCATAGGGACGTCATCCAGAAATGATATCCTCAAATTTTGCACTGAGGTGATTAATAGGGTGCAGGTTCGCTGCATGGTATTGGGGTTTGGATTGTCAAGTGACAAAATGTTCGGGACGTCGCACCTTCACATTCCGGTATAGTCCCTTCCCAGAATGCTTCCTCACTTCCTGGCTGAGCCACACACCGGAGCACGTTGTTATTAATACGGAAGCCCAGAAGACATTCAAAGTAACAGGATGTACCATAGGAAAGTTGACACACACGACCATTAAGGAAAGCTCCATTTTCTGGTGGATCTATCACTGGACATTGGAGCTCTAAGAGGAGAGTAAACAGGGAATTAAGTGGGTAGGTTTGACAGCGTTTATTTCCTCTTGACATTATCACTGGTATTCAAATAATTGTGTGATATTTACAAGTTTCAATTATTTCAAGTGCGTTATCAAACTGTTAGATATAAAGGTAAACCTTTGTGCCGTTAGCATTATTTGATGTAAAAATACATGTATATGTTGGTTGGAAAAAAGAAACCCACCAACTTAAAGGAATTTTATGTTTGAACATTAAACATTCAAATCATGGTTCTTGTTTAATTCACAAAGAACACGACTCAGTGCACTTAACTCTTTATGTGTCATGGTGGAAACCCCCTGTGTGCCACGTTATTCTGAGACACGAAAGTAGTCATGCTTTGAGAAAGAACTCTGTTTTTCCAATTTGTATAACTTCTACAAATTTATGTTAAGATGGGCATAATAGAAGGCAAAGTTAAAGAGGAATGCTAAGCTTTTTTTCGATATAAATTTTATGACGACTCTATTTTCAATTTTTCTTTTGAATGGCCAGTTGCTACATTATTGTAAAAGCATGACTTTTGCACATTAAACCGTGACAGAAACTTAGAATGTACGAGCAAATCTAGTTGGGAACATCGCTTTATAGTCGATCACCACATAGAATGCAAGCCGTATATGAGAGGAACAAAAGCTCGAGAAACGCTTTCAGTGTTCCGCGGGATTAGCAGCAATTAGCGGTTTATCGATCGGTCTTGGGAGCTTTGTTTGTTGAGCAGAATATGCGAAGTTGGCACGCCGTCGACTGAGTCGGAGGTGCGAACGTGGCACATAAAGAGTTAAACGGAATGGTAACTCACTTACCCCCCCCCCCCCCACCCCCACTCCCATTTTTACATGTTCAAGTTTCCACCGATATTTTATTGATGAGTTAAGGACATCTAGTCATGGCGACGTACATGCCATATTGAATGTTGATTCAATCTCACAGAACTTGTGCTACAAAAGTTTATCTGGCTACATTTGTTTGTTTCTTTTTTACAATGGTAATGGACGATCTCTACTTGATAGGCAGTGCTTCAATTGCAAGGGTAAAAGCAATGTTCGGTCGTTACCTTCACAGACAGGAGGTTGATTGGTCCAACTTCCAGAAAGTCCGTCCCTCTGGCAGGTGGTGTTACCTACCCCTTGGAGACGGTAACCAAGGCTACAGCTGAAGATGCAGGTCGATCCCAGTAGGTTGCCATGGGGACAGCTGGCCAGCAGACCGTGTGAGATGGGGATGCTGGAGCAGTGGATGACTTCAAATTGGAAAACGATAATAAAGTTGTTTTGCATCTTTTAAATAATGATAATGATAATAATACAGGGTGCTTATAATGCGCCAATTCCACATAGCTAACGTGCTCAAGGCGCGGTAGAAGAAGTAACCTATGAGATACAAAAATCCTTACACAAACATGCACATGAAAATGAATGAAACAATAATGATAATGAAAAAACAAACAAACAGCGGGATAACAAGATTCGTGACATCAATGCTCTTTGAGAGAGTCATGTTCTGCGTTTCACATGAACATCAAGATATCTATTTCTAATAGTACACGTCAAGAAGATAATGTCGGTTATAGAATTATGTACATGATGTATTTCCACTTAAAATCGAGCGTCTGCTATTAAAAATATCTCACTTGTCCTAAACGCAATCCTTGGTGTCATTGTCGAGTCATATCAAGACATCAATTCTGCCTTTGGTCAAAATTTGCTGGGAATGGGAGAACACTGTATATGTTGCTTCACTGACTTTATATCTTCTATCTGTATTCAGAAAGTAAGGAAGATCTACATAGCTGTACCAAGACTTAATGTCACTCCTTGTCTCGTGTTTTTTTCTCTAGCAGACCGCTCTGTAAGAGTACTTGTGTAGGCTGCATTCGACAGCATGCTCAACATCCTTTACTGTCTGCACAAGGTGCTCCCTGGCACATGCTGGACTTTGTGTACTTTTCCATCATTACAGATGAGAAATTGTGCTTCCAGTGAATACAAGATTCACCAGATAATTAGTCTAACAAAGAAGAGCTAATTGTAAATTTTGATTTTTTTTTAACGATAAACAATGCAATAAATGAATTTTGATCCCTGATATCACGGACGGAATATTCTAGATTAGCAAACGTTAGAATATTGAACACGAAAATAACGGCAACGTTGTGAATTAGGCATGTTAGGTGCAATATCTGTTGATCGAAAAAAGTTACTGTCATAAGAATTCTCTATGAAAAGAGAGACAAGCTATCTTTAAGTCCTCCACATAATTCCAATCAAAAAAATATTTATAGGCTCACTGTCTTTCTGTTTTACGGCCAGAATGGGATGTCTGTGTGTTTTTTTTTTTTATTTGGATGATGGCACCATCGAAAAAATACAAACTGTGAAGATCATCAACACACACTGACATTAGAGGTACGAATTTCTTGTTCATAACAATAGCTTGGAAATTCTTATCAACTTGTTAAATAACATTTTTTTTAAATAAAATATGAGGATTTGAGGATTTATACAAATTGAGGATTTAAATAACCTTACATTTTACCTTGTACTGTGATTGCGAACGAACATGCACCCATGTTTCCGCTATCATCTTCCGCAGTGTACATGACTACATAATGTCCCTGGGGTAGTACGGAACCTGGGGTTGGGCCGTCATGTCTGATAATCGTGAGATCGTCGCCTGAATTGTCTATGGCTGTGGGTGGGGTCCACGAGGCAATCACTGTCTCCTGTCTCTCAGCCGCATACAGAATTTGTGATGGCGGGCAGTTTTCAAAGGTGGGTTCAGAAGTATCTGTGCATCAAGAAGGTGAAAAAAAAATGGAGAGAACATTACATACAAGACTAGAAAAAGGATAAAATAAAGAAAATAATGTAAACGAATAGGATGCTGATGATAAAAATTGAAAGGGGAAAATAAATGAACAAAATGCAAGCAAATAGGATAATGATGATAAAGATACAAAGGGGAAAATTAGGGCAAAGAAGTAAAAATGAGGATGGAGAATGACAAGGACATGGTGACAAAGACAAGGGATCAAGGAAGAAGATGGGGGAGGGATCAATTAATAGAGGGAGTAGCTTTTGCAGGTGAATGAGGTTACCAAAAAAAAAAATAATTATGCTAATTGCAGACATGTCCACCTTAAGGAAGCAGGTGGAGCGAAGGCTGTGGGAAAATGAAGAAGTGAAGAAGAAGTACATAGAGAAGAATTAAGGAAAGGAGAAACATACATAGAGGGAGAACGATAAAAAAATATAAAACATATGATAATAACAAGGACACAGAACACGGCTCGGGATGAGGTGCATGGATAGGCCCTACACTTCAGAGCCTCTTTTTCTTTCACATAACTATTATTTACATAATCCCTAGTCCGTCTGAACTGAGCTATTCATTTTTAAAGCTTAAAGTCTGCTCTTTCAGAATATGTTCATGATTTAAATACCAGGTGACTTTCTGCTGATTTTGTAATGCAGGGGCACAATTAACTATTTCTATTTTACGTTGTAACACCAAAATACGCCGTTTTTATAATAAGAAAAACCCTAAAACTAATTTACAGGATGTATTGAAGATGGTATGTACATGGATGAATGAGTGTATGCAAATATGTAAGTTTTATCGAATCGGATAGATTTGTGTGTGTGTCTGTGTGTGTGTGTGTGTGTTTCCTCTCCAACTCCTCATCTCCATAAGACACATAATTATAATATGTTTTTTAACCATATGTCTTTGTTAAGTAACTCTGCAGTGAATAACTTGTCATGTTCAAAACTTGCATGTGTTTAGTTTTGTCATCTCATACCAGAACAGTATAGCAAACAATTGTTTTGAATTGATTTTGACTCACCTTCGCAAGTCGGCAGTGATCCAGTCCAGCCGCTCGCTGTGCACACTCTGTCCCTGGTCTGTCCCGGTGGAATGCGGTAGCCGCTGTCGCATGTGTACGAGCAAACGCTTTGATATACGTTTCGATTCGTGCATGTGACTTGGCCATATCCAGGGGGAGAGGTCACCACTATTGCTGGGCAGGTCAATTCTAAGCCAAGCAATAGTTGAGTAGAAGAACATGGTGTCATATTAAAAAAAAAAGAACAACAGACCAAAGAAGTCCACACAAGCTGCGAGCAATGAGAGTCGTTATCATACATAATAATTATAACATGACATGATATGATATTGTATAATTTGATATAGATCAGATATAATAGTACAATAATTATGATAATTTTTACGTTTCTTTATTTCAACAACAACAAAAAATAAACATAAACACAAACATCGATATTAGAATACTATTACAAACATATAGGTTAAACAGTGTTGAAAAAGACACTACATGTGGGTTGGGTATATAGCAAAGTAAAATGACAATCATACGTACATATGTTTACATGCATGCTAAGGCATGTATACCAACCAGAAAGGAAGTGACCTTTATTTTCGATCGATCTAGAACAATATTCATTCAATTTCAATCATTAATGTGTTCAAGTTTAAACGTAAGAATTGGACAAGACAAAGAAAAAAAAACAATCAAAACACAGAAACACAAATAATAAAATACAGAATATCTTAAAACACAAGGGATACGTATTGATAATCTTGACTTCAATGAGTTTGGGTGTAATTATTGAGGTTTTTTGCTAACTAAATTTAGATATTTTAAGAGAGACCGTATTATGATCGCACAGGGGAGAGAATTCCACTGGATATAACCACTGTGAATTATAGATCATTGATAACAAGAAGAACGAGATTGAAGTAGTTAAAAATTATTCGCGGATCGCGTATCTTAATAATTATAAATTTCTTTATTACAAGTGAACGAAATCAAAGAGAGTCTTTGGTAATGAAATATTCTTACATAAATAGAGAAAAATTCCCTCTTGATATTTATAGATATCATTCAACTGCAAATAATCATTTTCAGGGATGAAGAAAAGTGGGTCAGTATGGGCAAGAAAAGAGGCATGGAATATAATTCGCATTGCACGTTTTTGAAATACTAAAAGTTTTGAATGTGACATTCATGAACATTACCCAAAGCAATTATTCCATAACACAAATGAGGTAAAATTATAGCATTATAAATTGATTTCAAAAGAAACTTTTGGAGAAAACTATGTTTACACATTACACCAATATTTTTGATAAATTATTATAAACACAATGAACATGATATGACCAATTCAATTTATTGTATTCATGGACTCCAAGGAATTTCAAGGAAGAAGCCTGCATGATTTGAAAACCCCAAATTTAAACAGATACATTGTCAATGGTTCATTTTTTTCTTTGTGTATATTAAAGAGTTTGTTTTTTGATGTATCACTTGATAATTTGTTCATTCGTAACCAATTTGTAACATATAAAAATACTTCATTGAAAACCTCTCATTGAGAATCAATGTCATCATGAAAGAACAAAATGCTTGTATCGTCAGCACATTAAAACACATTGTAAGATATAAGAAATATTTTGTAAATTATGTATGTACAGAAGAAAAAAAAATAAACCGGAGGATCGACCTCCCGGACGCATTACGTCTTATGTTTATGTATTCTGAAACATCCTTATAAATAAAATACAAACTGCTTACGATAAATAAAAAAAGAAACTTTCAATAAGTTTAAAAAAGAAATCAATTCCAAATTCCATACTGACTTAATTTAGCTAAGAGAATGTAATGATCAAGCGTGTCATATTCCCGCTGTCTATTGCATAGATTGCCTTATGAATAAAATCAATCAAAGCAGAAGATGTGGAGTGTCCCTTTCTAAATCCGTACTGATTTCTCTTGGTAATGTTGCATTTCGGCAAATATTCAACCAGCCCATATTAAAAAAAAAATAAATAAATAAATAAATAAATTAAAAAATATATATATATTAAAAAAAATCAAAGACTTCAGGGAAAGCAGATAAAACTGATATATGATGATAATTTGTCATTTCATTAGGGGATCCACTTAAAAAAGAAAAAAAATGATAAAACTGTAGCCATCTTCAGTTTATTTGAAAAAAAAAATCATACTCATTAAATATTACACATAAAGGCGAACATATCAAATGAATAACTCTTAACTCTTTATGTGCCATGATGTAAACCCCCTGTGTGAAATATCCTTTTCAAATCTATGTAAATTTTATCTAGTTTTGTTACCCTGGAAATGTAATGAGCAAAGTTGAAGAAAAAAATCAAGCTTTGCTTTGATGAAATTGTACGACAAATGTATGGTTGCTTTTCTTTCAAATGACAAAGCTACATTATTGCATAAGAGTCATGACTTTTACACCCAAAACATGAAAGAAATTAGAAATTACAATCAAATCCAATAAGGAACAACCCTTGATAGCCAATCACCACATAAAATGCAAGCTACATGTGACAGGAATGCCATTGTGAGAAACACGTTCATTTTACTGTGGCATTTGGTGATTTATCGATCGTTTGGGGCGGGTTTGTGCATTTGAGCAGAATATGCGCACTTGGCACGATGTTGACTGAGTCGGGCGTGCGAATGTTGCACATAAAGAGTTAACAATTCGAACATCAATACTGTCATATCCAGCACTGACATCATTCTTAGAACTGATTACTATACCAATTATTAATTTACAAGCATTTTTTCTTCAATGCGGTTGACTCAACGTTTTTAACATGATGAAGATCATGTTCATCTGAATCATCAAAAGAAAAATTGATATTATAGCCAATGTTAACAAAAAATGCATTCAACAAATAACAAATCTCTTTTTCATTTATATCTGTTTTATTATAACACTACACGTCCCATGTCTTTTTTTTTATTTCCACTACTGTCAGATAACTTTTCCTTATAATATTTCTTTTCAACCTATGTTAGTAACTTTATTTCGATATTTCTTATCAAGAACTTTAAGATAGTCATTCGTGTTCTAATTATACAGTTGATACATTTTACATTTTCCTTATATTATCTTTTGCCTTCTTTTCCAACACGTTGAAGTCAATGAAAATTATTCATTGTATTTAAAAGAACTTGTAAAAAAAAAGACAATTCAGGTTTTGATAACATATCTAATGATTTTATCGTGTCTTTCCCTAAGTAATAAAACCGTCAGTAAACAAATTGAACTTATCAGTATTATACTGACACAGTAATGTTAACAATCAAAATGGTTATGGTAATACCATTTGTGACCCTGCATCACAAAACCAACAAAAAGCTTCAAAATGATGTATAATTCCATTCAAATGCACTCCCCTAATCTCGCTAAACACTGGAAAGAAACACACACTCTGGGAAAGTGTGAACTGAGAAACGAGGCTGTGTAGCAGAGTCTATCCAAGCCCTTAATCCTTACCAAACTGTGCTAGCTGTGTGATGAAAGGGGAAAACACATGATGTAAACAACCGGAGCAACAACAACGAAGGGATTATTAGACTAAGCTAAAATTGAGCACGCTCTATTAACACACTATGTCCGTGACTAATGCCAACTTTCAAAGCAGTAGCAATATCCTTTCAAAAGTTATTGGGACTTGAAATTGGAGCGTATGCAAAGGATTTCAAGAAATAAAAAGGGGCCTCTAAGGCAATCCTGATCATTCTATACTCTCCCCCGAAAAAAAGGTTGTAGAAAAACTGCTCAAAACACACTTTCATATTCATGTTATGATCCAAAACTAAAGAATAACGCAAAACAAGGATAGCTTTTTCAGAAAATATGAAAAACCTCAAGATTGGCTCGGTTGACCCATTTCAGCTTTTTTGAGTCCTCACGTGAAATCAAGGAATGCGACTTTTTGTTCGTTTTGTGATGCACGGTCGCATTTTAAGTTAAGATCCCAAACCTTCGACAGTCATAGGCGTATATCCTTACTTAGGCCTTACAGTTTGAATCTTATGAATTTGTTAACGAAATGAACTTTGCAATGCCTGGAGTTTAAGAACCTGTAATTATATAAAGAAAATATAGACAACACATGTATTACACAAGTGATATGCACAGTATAAACGTGCACCGAAAGCTAGGCTACCAATGTTTCAAAAGTATTGTGAACTACAATCGCTCCTATTTTTCCCCACCGACACCGCAAATTCAGGGATTGTAACTATTATATTGAGCGTAAACTGTTATTAAGCATAAGCTCATGTGAAAGTGATCTGTTGAAATCGGGAAATAAAATAACTATATGAAGATTAGTGACAATGCTACTAGGCATTATTGTCGATATTGGTTCATTTGAAAATTTCTCTAATTACTAGTAATCACTGTTTTCTGTGTTGGGGTGTATGCGTGCATCATGTTTGTATATTTTTTGAGGTCCTACCTCAACAATAATCCGCTTTTCTGTTTGTTCCACTACATAAATTAGTTCCAGATATGAATATGACATGATTGTTTTATATGTATGTATATATATATATATATATATATATATATATATATATATAATGTAATTTATGGAGGCTACACAAACTAAATGAAATTAAATGTAATACCTATATGTATCACTGTTTAATAAAAGAGATGATAAGATGGAAGAGAAGTTTTGTATGTACAGTATTTCCTACGACACATCCATTTTTTTTTTATCAAAGACATTGTGACATTATGAAGATGCCTCATAAATAGAAAGAAATTCTCTGATTTGCATGTCGTATATTGCGTTTGTTAGTTTGCAAAATCATTGATGAAAGAATTAATTTATGAGTCATATCTCTAGATTTGTAGTCTAACAAGTGACTGCAAGTAGGGTTACGTGCACGATTACGTGTTACTTTATTGCCTATCTACAAAATACATCGTGTTGATAAATGACTTTCCCTACCCACGCAGCGAGGACGTGAGCCTGACCACGCAGCACTCCCACTGTTTTCGACACACGATCTTGTACTCGAGCCGCTAGTGAGGGTGTACCCTTGAAAACAGTGGTAACGGCAGGTTGATCCGACTAGATTTCCATTCGTGCATGACACATAACCGTTTCCGTGTAGTGGCCCGGACAGCGTAGAACATCTGATTACTATAGTGTAATGAAAATGAAAAAGCAAGCTAATAAAATAGATGATAACAGCAGATAAACATTTTGAAGAGACTAATCATTCAACAATAAAGGTTAAATCTTATCTAATGGGTTCAGGATAAAAAGCAATACTACAAGAAGACAGTGTTGCTGCTCATCGTTCGGTTACAGAGGTATTAATTTTCCGCAAATAAAATTTTGGTTCCTCATACGGGATGTTCGTTGATTAAAAAAAAAGTTAAGAAAGAGAACATTGTTGTGTTTTCAATTTTGGATAACGAACCTCAGAAATAGTAAATGTTCTGAATAATTCTAACGCGACAAATATCTAGATTGATTAATTCTGCATTAAACATTAAACTGCACGTCACGAGTGCGACCGCAACGAATTATAGGGATAAGGGATAAGGGAAGTCGTACAGCCAACGACTTTGACACTACAAAAAAAAAAAAGAATGTCCATGAGCTACAAAACTCACGAGTTCGACATTACAGCATGGACCATAATATGTCAGTCTCGTGGGCCTTGTTTGTTTTGATAGTGCCGAACTGGTTGGTTGTATGACTCATGGACTGTAGGACCCGTGAGCTCTATGACTCGTGAAAATAAGAAAACAAAAACGAAACAGATTTTCTTCAAGGCATCATCGAAGTGATCTTCTTAATATCGGGTAAAGCCGAATTTCTGACAACTACCGTTTCACAAGTACCAGCAACTGCACTGTGTAATCCTTTTATTAGGCGATTGTTATAGATAGATTAATACGACTCCAGGAATTATATTAAATAATCAAGCCTTTTCTCGAGCTTTTCGACCGTGGGGTATAACAGTGTCAAAACAATAAATAAAAAAAAATCAAAGCAGCAAAGCCCACACAAAACTCACAGCCAACAGACAATGGCAAACTTTTGCGATTCTTCTCAGTTTAACAGATTCAAATTCCGGTTGTTCTCCTTAGACGACAACTTCGTACATTTGGTGTCTGGAAAATTGCATTTTGTTTTATACTTACAAGTTATAGAAAACTTGATATCGCATGTAGAATAGTTGGGGACGGTGTCCCTCGCCTGATACGTTATCACATGATCGCCCTCAGAAAAAAGAGACCCCGGTGCTTTGCCGTACCGACTAAAATAAAGACAAAGCAAAACATGAAAAGAAATCATGACGCAATGCGTTTTTGTCAGTACCTTGCTGTTAAGTTTATAAACCATTATCCCTTTAATATGAGCGCAAGCTAAAACTCTACATACAGAGCATTGGCCTGTAAAAAGAAGATTATGTATATGCGGGAAAAAAAAATTGGGTAAACATTGACCGAAACTTCTTTGCAAAGGGAATCATTTAAGATGATTTCATACGAAAGGGGAAGGGTTGACAAAATCATTACTAAACTCAGATATTTGTTTTTTCAAATAATAACATGAATATTAATATGAGCGCAAGCTAATAATCTAGATACAGAGCACTGGCCTGTAAAAAGAAGATTATGTATTTGCGGGGAAAAAAAAATGGGTAAACATTGACCGAAACTTCTTTGCAAAGGAAATCATTCAAAATGATTTCATACGAAAGGGGAAGGGTTGAAATAATCATTGCTAAACTCAAAGATTTTTTTTTTTAATTAATAACTTTGTCAACAGTGAATATTCATGGATATGATTTTTCAAATATAAATAGTGTTGCTTGAGACATGATAGATCATGTAATAAATAATTATGATGAATGAATACATTATGATGTGAGGAGGAGAAGGAAATTGTCATGCGGATTCAATCTCTTCAGGTTTTGTGTTTGTATTTTGTCTTCCTGCGTATGCCTTTTCTTTTGTCTAATGTACTTTATTCGACGTAGTATTTTAGCCTGCTTTGCTCTTAAACTCAATTCAATACCTATTATACTGTAGGCTAGACACTGCTCTGGTCCTTTTTGTGTGTGTGTGTGTGTCCTTTCCTTTTATGTAGCCCTCTTGTGGTCAATAACCGCATAAGCCTATCCCACCGATAAGCTTATCCCACCGCGTAGCGTACGATCGTTATGGTTGGCAATGGGATCGCGACACCCCACAAATCGCGACACCCCACAAAATAATTGCTACCTCACGAAACTGCCTCTACGAACTACGAGCCGTTTCTGAAATTGAGCTACAGAGGGCGGTTTACTGTTAATAACTTGGGAGAAAATACCGCCCGGGCAGCCGCCTAATTGTAGGCATACGTAGCAATCAAGAACTGACCTGACTTGATTTTGACATTTTCTAACCCGATTTGGGTGCCCTTATGATTTATAAAAAAAACGATTTGCAAACCCAGTGTTTGCTCTGTCTCATATCTCATTGCTCGTGGATACATAATCTGGATCTAAATGCTAACCTGTTGAGGGTTAACATGATCTTTACAAATGTACGTCCTCGAGTATGGGAACCACGAGGTAGCTTTTCACTCGTTTGTCATCAATAAGGTAGACTAAATCCAGGACACTATTACATGTATGTAGGTATCGGTAAATTCATCCTTAATTCATCCTTAAGATTTGGGCTTTGCTGAAAATCAAAGACCGTGATGTTTCTTGTATTTCAGATTTCCCGGGAGACTTATCACCTCAACTGTCTTCTTTTAGCTTCTTCCAGTTGGAGAACAGTGCAGCACTGACGCATCTTTGTGCTGGTCGACTGGCTTGTGTTACAGTGCAGTTAAAAAAAAAAAAAAAAAAAAAAAAAATCACCGAGTTTGAGTCACGTTCTAAATACCTCTCAGAACGCGTTTAATCATTCGACCGGAGTGAAGACTCCCGACCATAAATCGGCGAGAGTTGTTGACAGTGGTGGTGTGGGAGGGGGTGAACCTATAAATGTTATTAGTAGATGTATATGAAAACTAAGAAAAATGTAAACATTCTTTAGATTCATTGGATCTTGGGAGAAGTTTTCACCGTAAATCTTCTTGTGTGTGTTTGAGTGTGTGTGTGTGTGTGTTTGCGTGCTGAGTGTGTGTGGTCAAGCGGGCTCTGCGAACCCACTGACCCTACTCCCTTTGGATTTTATGATTATATCTGTTTCTTTGCTACTCTCGTTTATATTTTGATGTGAAAATTGTAGATTTGGTGATTATGACTACCATTTGTACAAATGCAAAACAACAACAACAACGAAACTCTTTCGAAATTAAAACTCCTCAGTCAACTCTTACTCAATGGTGACATGGGACGACGTTGAATCCGAAGCGGTAGGTTCCTTCCATGTTACTCTCATCGGCACCGACGTAGTGCTCAATTTCCCCATTGTCAGGGGACAATCGATGTCAAATTCAGGCGGGATCGTGTCTGTTGAAAACAGTATAGACTTACCAGTTTACTTTGTATATTATATTTCATTTATGGCAGTAAAAAACACGTTACGTTACGTTACGACAACACGTCATACACATTGATGACTGTGCATAATGACACCGGTTCGTAGTTAATATTGGTTTATTAAGCTTTGCGCCAAGTGTTGAGGAAATGTTTTCCAGAGGGCATATATATATATATATATATATATATATATATATATATATATATATATATATAATATATATATATATATATATATATATATATATATATATATATATATATATATATATATGTATATATATATATATGTATATACATATATATATATATATATATATATATATATATATATATACATATATATATATACATATATATATATGTGTACATCAACTGTTTTAATAATGAAATCAAGTCCTTTGATGGTAAAATGGCAATAGGTCAACACAGAGCCACTATGGCACATGTCAACAGGTAAAAGCATTACTTAGATTCTCATCGAACTTTAATTCCAAAATGTACATGTCAATCCATGCATAATCATGAAACTTTGTCTAGTTGAAGTAAAGAGTGGACATTCCTCTCTCTCCTCTCAAGGACAAAGACATTACTCTTCGTGCAGTAGTAACAAGTAAGGTCCAGCAACAATTTTCTTCATATTTAATACTACTCTTTGTGTCTCAATAATCTCTATAATACTGAACTGAAACCATGTCTGAGAAGACGCGCGGTCGCAGAGTCCCTTTAATTTACTCTCTATTCATCTATGATATATGTTATGTATATACTTAATCTTAATGTATGTATTTAAAGTATGAAAAATTAACGTTGAAGTTTCAAATGACTGGAGCTTTGAGAAAAAAAAAAATATAACTCACCCATGGGGACTGGAGCTGGCGCTCTTCGTCTTCTCCGTCGTCTCCACCACAAGGATTCTAGTAGAGGAGAGCGTTACATGTGAATGACATCAATGCAAAATGATTTGTAAATAGAAAAAAAAATGATCACGCAATCAGGAAGAACGTATAAACATGTTATATCATATTATTGAAAATAAATTGATATTAAGTTAAGTGGAATATGTATGAAACTCTTTATCATTGACTTTGCATCACAAAACCAACAAAAAGTTGCCAGGCATGGATTTTTATTTCAGGGCAGATACTGAAAGAAAACACTCTAAGCTGTAAAATGATGTATAGCTCAAATGAAATTGACTCTCCTAACCTATTTAGATATTGGAAAGAAAACAAACACTCTGTGACCTGAGAAGAGAGGCTCTGAAGTGCACAGTCTATTGAAGCACTTAATCCTTTCCAAGGCGTGCTAGCTGTGCGATGAAAAGGACAAGACACAGGATGTAAACCACGGGAGCAACAACAATTATTACATTGAAATTGAGCATGTGCATGATAATGCCAACTTTTGAAGCAGTAGCATTATCTTTTTAAAAAAGTTAAAAGTGAAGAGTGTGCAAAGGATTTCAGGAAATGGAAAGGGTCCGCTAAGACATACGTACCGGATCATTCTACTTTCTGTGCTAAAAACACACTTTCCCATTTACATTATGATCCCCCCCCCCAAAAACAAAACAAAACAAAACAAAACAAAACAAAACAAAACTAAACAAAACTAATGTAGAAGAAGGACATCTCTTTCAGAAAATCATGACAAGCTCAAGATTGACTCCTTTGACCTATTTCACCTGTTAGTCCTCACATCAAAATCAAGGGGTGCGACTTTTTGTTGGTTTTGTGACGCACAGTCACATAAAACAAGGACCATGACATAATTTATGTGCCATTTTTTATATGATTTAAATCTGTTGCAATATTGACGGTAAAACAGAAAATCGAATGGGGACCGATGACGTTATTTTATTGTTCGGAATGCACTGAGGTTATTGGGTTTAGTTATATTTGTTGGTTTGGTTGGTTTTGTATGTATCAAAATATAAATCTGATCGTAATATGGAAAATAAAATGAACGTTGATACAATAGATCTAAATGAAGTAGAAATGTCGCTATTGCTTTTGCGACTAGTATGTCTCTGCCATTAAAAGTGCATATTTCTCCCCATAATAGGGAGCAGCTTCAGAGAAAAAAAAGTAAAATTAAAGTATTTTCTCTTGACCTTTGACCTTTGACCAGATGGCTCAAATGATTATAGGTAAATTTTAGTTTCGAGAACGTACCTTCAGGCATTGCATACAAAATATGCTGGAAATAGAGATTTTTTTTTTTGAGAATTTGGCCTTGACCTTAAACCTTTTACCCGGAACACGTGCATCATAATTAAACAGAATGCGAGAGAATGAGAAAAGAAGGCTGTATTTTATTTACTCCTGAAAGATATTCTGAAGCGTTCAAGGAAACTTCTTTGACATTGCGCGGAAGATGATTTTATACAGTTGATACTCTTCAAGTAAATATTAATTTTGTTTACAACTGTTTGTTAAAAGCCCAATGGCTTACTTCTTCTCAAAAACACAAGTTCAAATTTATCACCAGAACCCACTGCGTAATCAAAAAAGGTGACAATAATATATAAATGAAATACAAGGATCTCAAACAGTCCTTATTTTCAAAGAAAAAAAAAACAGAACTTGAAATATTGGGTAGCCGACCCCTCCCCGTTAGGGTCGTTTGTCAGATAGGGAAGTGTTTGGGCTTTGGTATGATACCAAACACGAAAAATACTATTTAATATTACAGAAATAGAATCAATAAAAGGTGGTCGATTCCTCAATTTTTGTTGAATGTTTAGATTTACTATCAGTCCTTGAGAGAACAAATAAAAGGTAGGCCTAACTGATTGATTGTGATTTTGAATTGCTCGGTGAATTTGTTAATGAAGATATGATAATAAGTTATTACGCTCTTTTTTACTTGGCTATTTCGTTGCAATGGACATAGTTCATATGGGGCATCAAAATGTCATACCCAGATGTTAACTATTTATCCTCTCTTTCCTCTTAACCCTTTCTTACTTTTCTGGTTTTAGGAATTAACTTTATTTCTAAAACTTATAAATTCTATACGGATGTAGCAAATTTTCTCCAAGCATCTTTGGTTTTGCAACATATTGTCCATTCAGCCGTATATATCATATGAATATTATAAACAATATATATTTCCGGTGGATTAAAATCAATAACTGACCTGTTTTCACACCATGATTATAAGATGTTGAATTTCTAATCACTATGGTATATTTTATGGTTATTATTCTTTATATTTTGTATCAAAATTTTGTCCTCTAGCGATTGCTTGAAAGAGCTTCACGTATTATGTATATTTCCAGCTATATCAGAGTGTTGGCATGTTGGAAACTCTATGAGGTACTATTTGCAAAATGACGTCATTTTGCAAATAGTATGTTATTGGCAAAAAAAAAATAATGTCAGAAAGCATTTCTGAAATTGTGGGCAGGTTTGCACAGTCACTCAGTGAAATGTAACAATTTTTAACAAACAATTGTTATGTCACAAAGTATTCTGACATCTGGCACTGCATGCGTCGTTCCGTCACTCTAAAATGTCACAATTGCTATAAACATAGTGATACCACAAAGAAATTTGGGCATTGCATGCTGCTTTGTACCGTCACGCTGTGAAATGTAATATATTTTTTTTTAACAATTAATTAACAATTAACAATTAACAAAACAACTGAAGCATCACACCTTCTCACTTTGTATTTTCCCCATTTTCCCCCTCTTTCATGTCTTTTGTTTTAATTTTTGATCCACAATAAAAAAACAAAATCAAATATACTTTGGTTAAAACTACTGGACTCGGTATCTCCAAAAGAACTATTAACTTGAGGGCTGCGCCCCTCAATAAATAGTTCCTTTGGATTCACCTCAGTCTGCCCATAGCTTAACCAGAAACTCTCAAGGCAAAGTATATTCGTATACTATATAACTCTTTCCTGATTGAGTATAGCCAATTCATGGTCAAGGCCCTTCAAGATAGGCATTAATGTTGTTGCTTTTTACTCTAACGACAGACAATTTCTTTCGATATATATGTATGTGTATATACAGTACAGGGCAAAAGTTTGGGGCCACCCTCAGATTTAAAAGAAAATCATACAAAACACTGCATTCTGCATTCATTCAAATGTATTGATACTGAATGGGCTATGGCAGTTCCATTACATCACACAAGCATGTTTTCAACCGGTTGTGAGTGCACTGCTGTGAACCCAAGTCGATTTCGTAATATTATATTTAAATTTTATGCATATCTTTCAAGCAAACGTTCCCCATGGCAATTTGTTACCGATTACCGATATTACCGGATTTTACCGGTAATATAACACCAAAATTTGACTAAGATCAAATACTACCAATTATTACCATGTTGTTACTCAAATGATATTACCTCTGCAATAATGAAAGTGAAATTATGATAATGAAATTCCTTGCTTTTTTATTTTGAAGATAAGGATAAGATATAATGATCCTCGAGGCCGACAGGATCTGTTTCTGATGAGGAAAACAATTGAAAAAAAAGGTGCACCTCGTAACGCTATGTTCAAATCCAAAATATTTCTGTTACAACAGAGTGATAGGGTAATGTGGGTAATGTTGAGTGGCTTGAAATGGTTATAACATTGGGAACTTGAGTAATTTCAGTAACCTATAGCAATCGAAGCGAAATTTTCAGGTCCCTCAAATCAGTGTTATCACCCTCTCGAAATCCTCATTTTACAAAGTATTTGGGTAACGCATGAAAACATTGGTAATGATTTGGTCTTAATCAAATTTTGGTGTGATATTACCGGTAATATCCGGTTATATCGGTAATCGGTAACAAATTGCCCAGTGGGAGCCTTTGTTTAAAGACATGCATTTGAATATATTACCAAAATCTGACTGGGGTGCACAGAAGTGCACTCAAAACCAGTTGGAAACATGCTTGCGTGATGTAATGGAACTGCCATGGCCTATTCAGTGTCAATACATTTGAATGAATGCATAATGCAGTGTTTTGTGTGATTTTCTTTTAAATCTGAGAGTGTCCCCAAACTCTACTGTATATATATATATATATATATATATATATATATATATATATATATATTTCTTATTCTGATTCCGTATAACTTCTTCTTTTTTCCGAAGCACTTCCTATGAACTTATTTTGAGTTTAAAGTGGATGGCAAGTAAATGATTAGTGGGAATTAATGGGAATGCTGGGGGATAATTATTTCAATTCTTGTTGGATTCATTTAACTCTTTATTTGCCTTGGTGGAAACCCCCTATGTGCCACGTTATTTTGAGACACGAAGGTAGTCATGCTTTGAGAAAGAATTCTGTTTTTCCAATCTATATAACTCCTACAAATTTCTGTTAAGCTGGACATAATATTGAGCAAAGTTGACGAGATATGCCAAGCTTTGCTTTGATATAAATTGTATGACAAACCTATTTCTATTTATTGTTTTAATGGCCAGTTGCTACATTACTGTAAAGGCATGACTTTTGCACATGAAACCTTGAGAGAAACTTAGAATTTACACATAGATTTAGTTGGGAACACCACTTGATAGTCAATCACCTCATAGAATGCAAGCTGAATGTAAAAGGAACTAAAGTGCGAGAAAAGCTTTCATTGTACTGCGGGATTAGGCGATTTATCAATCAGTTTAAGCGGATTAGAGTGTTTGAACGGAATACGCGAAGTTGGCACGCCGTCGAATGAGTGGGTCCCGTGCGAACATGGCGCATAAAGATATCTATTGTTGTGTGGAAATTAGTTGCTTCAAAACGGTCTCATATTCAAATAATGTACAGTTTATTGCCCCATCACTGTACGGGCATGCTAACCTGGAAACATTTAACTGCACATAACTTGAATATGAGACCATTCTGAAGCAAACAATTTTCACACAACAACAGAATAAAATGTACTCTTAAATGAATTCCACAAGGATGGGAGCAATCATCCTCCAGCATTCCCGCACTGATTCCCATGGATCAGTTACTAGCTATCCCCTTTAACTATAAGATTATTATGAACTCATGAACTCTCGCCCTGGACCATAACTTAGAGCACGCACTTTATTGAAATGCCCGTATGAAAACCTCAGCTACGCAGCTTGGACTCGTAAGTTCCTTGACGCCATGCCTTCCAAAATATCGAAAATCCTTTATAAAATCTAGTCTCGGATCACTACCAACATTTAATCATCTGTAAAGCTCTCAGGACAAGGGTACCATAAACATTTAACAATGCAGTTTTGTTATCTTTGTAAATAACACCTACAAACTTAATACTGCATCATTCTTCCTATAGTATACCATTGCTTGTGTCATCGTCTCAGATGTATATGTACATGTAACATAAACGTGTACATGACGTGATGTTTCTTTTGCCATTATCTATGTTTAATCTCAATTAACCACATTTGTCTACAGCGTGATAATCAAAAAAGTATCAAAATGCTAAATCTATTCCAATATCTTCCTTGAAGTGCATCAAAAAAAAAATCTTGAACAAAAGAAAAATACAATAATTTGTCAACCAAAAAAAAAAAGAAGATAATTTATGTATTTTGCATCCGAAGAGCCCAGCATAACAACACTCCTTTGTTGCATCTAGAGTCAACATTAAAAGAAAACAAAATATGTTTTTTAGGGCTCTGACGGGAACATCCCTTATATCGAAAGACTGTAGGTTGAGTATGAATTGCTTTAAAAGATAAAATTGGACTGGATTCAAGCGGGGTTTTTTTTTTCTGATGAAAATAAACAGCTTTTATTATCCCTCTCGAAGATTGAGCGTGCACGCAATGATATGCCCTGCTGCACAGTATAATGCTTCTATTTTTAAATACAGATTCTTCCCAAGCGACGAAACGAGACACATCTTATTAACAAATTCAGTGGAAATTCCCCTTCAATGTAATCGAATTTTATTCAAGAGTAGCTTTTTTTTTTTGTTTCAAAAAGAAAAAGACGACTATCACAACGTAGATCTTGAAGCGTAACAGAGCGTGGAGATAATAAAAAGACCAGAAGCAGTTTTCCACCACAAGAACAATAATGATTTGTAACAACATTTGAAAGGAACATCATAAAGGGAAACTCAAATCAGTTTTAGAAATACCTTGAATGACAAGATTACAGTGGAGGTTACACGTAAAGAATATGGCGGTATATTACTGCCGCATGTTTTCGCGAAGCAGCATTCGTAGTTACATAACAATGTAACTGCATTCGCAATAGCAACGGTGTAATTAATGACAAAAAACCCCTTTAAGTCGGTGTTCCTTGTGACAATTTAACTTGTAGAACACTTTTCCTTTAAAGGGGGTGATTGTGGGATCATTTAAAGCGTAGGGATGTTATTTGGTGTAATTTCAGTATTGAAAATCATATAAAAAAGAAACACAAACTAAATAAGTTGAAAGGAAAATCTCGCTGAAAAAGAGTCATCATTCGCATTAAAATGTAAATATTTCATCTTTTAAAATGAGTCATATCTCTTAGATAATTTCTATACACCACTGCTTTTGCCATTTAGCATCGTCTTAGATGTACACTATGTAACTTTAAAATGTGTATGTGTAATGTTTTCTTTACCACAGGATATAGCTAATCCGAATTAACCACATTGCTAAAAAAAAATACTTTATAAAATATGATGCAGAAATATCTGAATTATTCAATATACAGTAACAAATTCTCAAATTGAATGGAAAATGAATATTGAGCAAAAAGAAAGTACAACTCTGTGTCAAAAAAAAAGATATGTTCTTTGTATCCGAAGAGCCCAACATGATGACACACTCCGTTCCAGCATTTAGTATTAATATCGATAGAAACAACTATGTTTGTCAGGGCTCTAATGGAAAAAATCCCTTATTTCGAAAGACTGTGCGATGAGCATGAATGACAATTCATAAAAAAATTAGTCTATTGTAATGTGCACCAGGGACATGCCCCGCTGCACATAGAATCCTTCTATTGTCACGTTAAATGAAAGGACATTATAAGCCCGAAGAATACCTCGACGAAGAGCATGAATTCTTCTATTCGAGCTGAGAAATTGGGTTTATCTTACAAACAAAATGCTTGGAAATTCCCTATCAAATTATTAGTTGTTGTTGTTTTTTCTACAGATAGATTGGTGTTTTTTTTGACAATTTAATTTGTACAACACTCTGCATTCAAGGTCTAGGATAGTTACTTTTGTTTCAATCGCTATTAAAGCAAAATAAAAAATTTGCCAGATTTGGATTTTTACTCAAGGACTGATTACAAAAGGACATATTCTATGCTTTAAAATGATGTATAACTCAATTCAAATGGACTCACCTAACCTACCTTAATATTGGAATAAAAGCACACACCCTGGAAAAGGGTGAACTGAGAAAAGAGACTCTGAAGAAAAGGGTCTATTCGAGCTCTTAATCTGTGTTAATATCAGGCCGCGTTAGTTGCGCGATGAATGGGACAAAAACAAAAAAACAAACAAACAAAAGACAAAAAAAACAAAACAAAACAAGATGTTACCCATCGGAGCAATGATAATGAAGAGATTATCAAAATAAGCTGAAATTGCTTCAATTAAAGTATGTTTTATGAACACATTTTATCCATGATTCATACCAACTTTCAAAGCAGTAGGGCCTAGCATTGTTGCTTCTAATGTTATTAGAGTTTAAAGTGAAGAGTGTGTACAGGGTTTAAAAAAATGAAAAACAAAAGGAATCTATTAGACACATCTAATCACATAAAAGTGTTTGAAAAAAACAACTGAACTGAGATAAATTCTATGTAATGATTTCTTCACCATAGAATATGGCTAATCCGAATTAACCAAACTGCTACAAAACAGAATATTTCCTAATCAATTGTCAAAAAAAAAAAAAACTATTGCAGGACTTACTGAAAAACAGCCGTTGGCTGATGTTAGTATCGTGATTACATAAAATGAACCAATAAAGAAAAATCAGTAAGACATGATCATATTAAACGGAAATTGCAGAACCTATTGAAATAGAAAAAATGCCTTAAAGTGTATCTGTACCCAGAAATTTAGTTCTCTGACATTGTAGGTTATTGTACTGGTAATATCCCTATGAAATACAAGAGTGCAACATTACTCAAATACAAAGATATAGCAATATATAATGAGACATAGAGTAATCTCTAAAATGCCAAAAATTACATGCGCCTTTACCTAAGAGTAGTCGTCTAGCCTTTAATATCGACTACATTCGATTGTTTAGTTCGATAATTTTCTGTACGATCAGTTTACTACGATACTCTAAAAACACGTAAACGCACGCAAATGTCCACGTACACAGCCGGGTTTGTGCTATACGGCGCAGCGCCGGGCCACTGACCAGGCAGCCGCGGCAGCCTCTACTCAGTATTAGATATAGCTGTGTGCAAACGGAGGCGAAGGATGGAAACGTGCACACACCGATTGTCGACGCGCGGCTACTATTTTAAGATCTGGCTACTATTGCAGCACGCACTGGTGCGTGCTGATTTTTAAAAATTAATATTTCACAGTTTGATACATTTGTTGTGATGGGATATAATTTTTTTTTCTAGAGTTCTTAGGACATGATGTCACACCTCTCAAGTTTAAATGTTAAAAAATAGGGGAGAGATTCCCTCTAAAAAAGATGATTCACAAATATCTGAATTAACCAATATATAATAAAACCATTCTCGAATTAAATGGAGAAATGAATATTGAGCAAAAAGGAAAGAACAATTCTTTGTCCAAAAAAAAAAAAAAAAATAGATGTTCTTTGTATCCAAAGAGCCCAACATGATGACAGTCCGTTCCTGCATCTAGTATCAATATCAATAGAAAACAAACATGTTTTCACGGCTTTGATAGAAAAAATCCCTTTATTTCGAAAGACTGTGCGTTGAGCACGAATGATAATTCATAACAATGATTTTATTGTAATGTGCACCAGGGACATGCCCCTCTGCACATAGAATGCTTCTATTGTCATGTTAAGATGTCAAATCAAAGGACATGAAAAGGTTGCACTCCCATGAATTCTTCTATATCCAAGCTGCGAAATGAGGTATATCTTACAAAGAAATTAATTGGAAATTCCCTTTCCACTTGATTTTTTTTTCTTTATTTGAAAGAAAATAATAGACCCATCAATTATAAATATGTGCTTCCTCCGACAATTTAACTTGTACACCACTCTGCCTTCAAGGACTAGGATTGTTACTTTTGTTTCAATCTACGTTATGTGATCCTGCATCACAAAACCAACAAAAAAGTTGGCAGACATGTTTTTTTTTAGTCAAAGACATATTCTAAAAGAGCAGATTTTATGCCTTACAATGATGCATAGCTCAATTCAAATGGAACCTCTTAATGTAAATATTGGAAAGAAAGAGCACACTCTGGAAAAGTGTGAAGTGAGGAAAGAGGCTGTGAAATAAAGAGTCTATTCAAGCTCTTAATCTTTACCCAGCCGCGTTAGCTGTGCAATGAATGGGACAAAAACAACAACAACAACAACAACAACAAGATGTTAATCATGGGAGCAATAACAGTGAAGATATTATCAAATTAAACTGAAATTGCTTGAATTAAAGCATGCTTGATGAACCTACTTACTGAAGCCTTGCCCATCTACGAAAGTGAACTTAAATTTACGATTCTTTTTTTCACTTAAAATGAATGGAATTGATTGTCTTCAAAGTGGTATAAGTTTATAAGTCCATAAAAAGAACATTAATTTTAACAATTCCTTATATTCCTCCTCTTTCTTCGGATTTCCCTGAAAAGTTATAGTTTTCTTTGTTTTTTTCTTCGCACTTGAAGAGAAACTTAAATCCAAGTCCCTTTTCCATGGTTCAAAAACACAAAACACAAGCTTTTGAATGAAAATAGAAGGAATTTGAGGTGTTCCACGTTTATCCCTTGTGCCTTGGAAGCTAAACCCCCTTACTTTAATTTATAAATGCTTATAACCCATGCTGTTTGATACGAAACTCAGTTGCTGAGACTTGTATCTCTGTACAACTCTGCCTGCGGCATTTTGAATTTTCAAAGATTTGGATACGGGAGCAATTCAGTAATAATGTACAAGATGGTTTCCCTTTAATCCAACAGATCATTAATGTTTATAATTAACACAATCTGCTTCGAAGTCGATTATATCCACATTGATGATGAAACACATTTTGCAGTTCATTTTGTCATTCTCTGGTAGGTGACATTCATCGAGAAAAATGTAAAAATGAAAAATCTTGAAATTTACAGGATTAGCAATAGGTGTCCTAAAAGTGATGCTCTATAATGATAGTTGATATCTAATGCAGGCAGTGGGGCCCGGCTTGAAATGAATAATGAAATATAAAACTTGAGTACAAGGACATTGCAATCTTTCGACCAAATATTTATAGGTTACACACACACACAAATACGCGCGCACACACACACACACACATATATATATATATATATATATATATATATATATATAAATGTAAGTGAAGACCTGAATTTAAGAACGACCCAAGTCCAATTTTTGGCCAAATTCAGTTTGACATGGGAAATTGTAGCTTATGCATGGACCCATCTCGTGTATAAATGATAAATCCTAATTACCCCCGGAAGTGCCTGAAATAAATGAGTTAAATCTTGTGTGAATGTAAGAATGAAGGACTTGGGTCATTCTTACATTCATATTATAGCGCCCTCTCTCATCCTTCTCTCATCTCTATAGCAGAATATCATGTATATGATTCAAAGAACGACACAAGTCCATATGATTCGAAGAACGACCCAAGTCCATCACACAAAACGCCTCTCAACAATATTATAATATATGTTCTAATTTGTATATACAATGTTGCCTTCCCGTCACAGTTAAATAGAATATTAGTGGACAAATAAAAAAAAATATGAAGTTTTTTAAAGTTTACTCGAAATGGTCTTCCATGGACTTGGGTCGTTCTTATACTCAGATATATATATAGTGGCACCCCCTGCCTGTATCTGATATTAATATCAAAAGAAAACGAGATGTTCGTCATGCTTCAGACTGAAAAAAGAAATTCCTATTTCGAAAGACCGTTCTTGAATTCAAATTCCGACAAAAGATATTAATGGATTTTCGTGTGCGGCTATACATGAAAAGTTAATGGGAGCGGCTGGTCGCAAAGTACACAAGTGCAAATACTCCTCGCAAAGTCAGACGCGGAACGATTTTGTCCTGTTATACAAAAGAATTCTTCTGTTAACAGGCAATTATCCAGATATGTAGATTCAAGTACATTACATGCATGCATTGACGAGTGGAAAGCATCATTCCTAATTACTTCAGGGTTTTTATGCTACGTTTACACCATGTTCCTGGCGGGCACGGCATTCCCGTATGCCTTAAATGTGGGCAGGGTGAAAAATTCTCCCTTTCCCCTCTTTCATCTAGTCCCATTTGTTTCAGTCCTCGATCCACTGAATACCTAAGCTATCAGACACCATTCTCACGGCGTTTACCCAGGTTATACTACTGATATTTCTTGTCACGTATCGTAATAGACAGCCTCCAAGATTTGTTCCGGCCTATTACGTGCTGTCACGGTTTGCTGCGTTTGAATTACCCCGTTTTTCTGCGGCAAAGTTGCTTTCACATCAGCACCGTGACTGCCGTGAAACCTTTTGGACAGTTAAACCAACAAAAAAAATAATAAAAAAAAAGAAAAAAAAAGAAAAAGAAAAAACTTGACACGGCAGCCACGGCAGTAACGGCCTGTCATGTTTGCACATCAGCCTCCAGCCCACCGCCCCCTTGCATTGTCTTACGTCCATCCTGTTATTGTTGTTGTTTTTTTTTTCATGGTGTAAACGTAGCATCAATCCCCCACCCCCAAATCAAGAACAGGCCTTTAAAGGGAGGCAGTCCTGAGATTTTCACTGTACTGATAATTAAGAAGAGTAAAAAATAAAACCTTTCACCAGTTTATACGTGTGGAAATTAAAAACTGTCTCCGTACGCGATTTTTGGAAAAAATAATTCCTGCAAGCGATCATGTATGAGCCTGCAAAAAGATGCTACGTCATTCATGCCGTACTCACTAAGTTGACAACCGTGCCTCTAAGAAACAATTTAAGTGTTCAAATGATCAGTTGTAATTTTATCATACGATGTGAAAGTATGTGATTTTATCATTTTAAACAAAATATTCCAAGCTTAGTTATATATAATTCATGTAAATTAATTTTGTAAACATAAATTTCTATACATCTTAAAATCAAATAAACCATGTACTTGACATCAAATAGGCACAGTCCTTTTCTAGCTTCCGTCCGTGTTGCATACTATTACTTAGCGTAGAAACCACTCTCGCGCGCGAATTCTTACCATACTAATGTACACAGTACTCCGTCTAACGAGCAGAAAACGGCTGGGAGGAGTTGTGCCTCGGAGACGTCTGACTCTCCGCCAAGACTTGCTCATTAGCATATTCACACCTTTTCAACCAAAATTTACGAGTTTATTGCGGGCTTATTATTCTCCTTTCAAATATCTACAAGTAAGAATAGTACAAAACTAGATTTCCCAATCTTGAACATAAAATCCAGGGCTGAGCTGCTCTGTTCTGCTTTGCTACACTCCTTATACTGTAGGTTTCTCTAGACTAAGCTGTTGTCGCCACCCTGCTTAGAGTAGACAATCGTCCCCCTTATAAATGTTGGAACCCCAACTTTGATCCTGGTCGGAACCTCAAACCGTGCTTTGCTCTGTAACCCCAAACTGTAGGCCTACTGCGTGTTGAAACTCCAAACACCTTTTGAATAACATGATACTTCCCTTCCCTTGTGATTTTTTGTTTCGCCGGATTCTCTCCATGAATCTCGTTGACTAGAATACGTATGATTTATCATATAAACCACCAGCAATATCCTTTGTAATGTGTAACAATGTAATATTTCCTTAATAGTAGGCCTATGGCTTTAACTAACGAACTGAATAATCAGCCCAAAATTAAATGTAAGCATTGTGGTAGGATCGCATTACATGTACTTCCACAATGCCGTCTTGGGAGTTACGTCACGAAAAAAAAAAGGGGGGGGGGAGGACAGTTTTAAAGGCAATGGTCATGTACTAACAACAGTTATTGATGTTTCAACTCGTGTTCTCCAGATCAGTCACCTCTTTGTGACCTCCTGGCTGGAATGTAACAAATTCCACAACCACAATGATTTCAAAATTCTGTTACACTCAACTTGCCTCTTTTGCAAGTAAACATATTTCAAATGTTTTTTTTTTCTTGTTATAGTGGTAATTGGTACATTGTGAAAAAAATATACAATGAATATTATTCATAGTGGTAACTACAGAAATGCAAGGAAAGAACGTTTTCAATAATTGCATAGATTATTTATAAATGGATTTGATAACACTTGACATTGCAAGTACTTAGATTTTTTTGTGCAACAGCTCTTTATGTAGAATACGGTACAATGTTTGAAATCTCGGTTTTCTACACTTTTTTTTGGACAAATACGTTACATACATTTCACGCCACCCACTGCGACAGATATTGCAATGTCAGACAAATTGTATATTATACATTACTCCTCGGAATGACGCATCGATTCAACATTAAAGTTTAGTACAAGTGAGAAATATTTGGTAGATATCGCTCTCATAATAATATGATCAACCATATACGTTACCACAGATACGTTACCCCAGATACGTGACCGAATTTTGCTCATTGGTCTTGTGCTTTCTTGTGATCAAATCTGGTCAAAATTCATCCCTACACATTACATGCTTCGTTTTGTTGGACCTCAGGATTATATTCTTACACCAAAAGGACAGAGAGGTGAAAAAGAGCAACACTTCCACATGATTTTTCTTTCTGCGTCAGTGTCTCACAACTTAATGCCAAGTTTTCCGACAGATACGTTACCACATAATCAAAATGCTGAAAAGAAATTGTAAATGTTTTTACAAACAAATCGTTGTGTGCTCATAAAGTCCAAAGTTCTATTCTATAAAACCCAGCCACTTTCATATTTTATGCAACAACTTTGAACGTTTATTTTACAAGACGAAGCTAAGATTCAGCATATCAGTTTTTTGCTTTTTAGATTTAGTAGATACGTTACGTATAATTCAGGGCACCCACGGTGACAAATAATGTTATGTAAAAAAAAAAAAGTGTTCATAAAACGATTCTGCACAGAATGACGCTTCCATAAAAAATCAAAGTTATGTTCAAATGAAGAATATTCAATAGAAATTGCTCTGTAACTTCACCGACAGATTCATTTACGGTACGCCAGATACGTTACCAAAGTTTGAAAGAGTAAAAAGTAGTTTATGAAACGCTTCCGAGAAAAGTTTCAGTGTTCTGTTACATATTTATTCTAGTGTTTTTCAACATATGAAGAACTACTCAAGATTCATTGATAAGTTGAACAATTATTTATTCATTTTCATTAAAAGGGATGAGCCAAATACGTTACCATAGGTCAAACAACTGTTTAGCATATCGAGTTCATAGAGACTGTACCTACTTCCTTCTAAGTGCCTGCAAAAATATATTTTTTAAACCTTGTTTGCATTATCCATCAAAACTTCATGAATATTTATAGTCAGATGGATAAATACATTCAGACGTAAGATGAGAATATTCTGTGAATGAAGAACTCAGCTTTCACATTTAGGGCTCTTTTCCACTACATTTCATAGTTTAAATATTACGTACAATGTTTAAAATGGTTAATTTGGGCTTACATCATTCATTTTTACATCAATTCATGAGGTAAATAATTAAACACTTAGATGATATCTATTAATTCCTACACAAGTAAAATTATAACTTATATTTTACCAGATACGTTACCAAAGGTGATTCGATGTTTTTCAATAGTTATTTTCCCAGGAAAGCAATTCATATTTGTTTCCTGTGGAAATTCCAGATCGGAGCGTTCCCTTTGCATGATTTGTGGGATTCGAAACTTTATTTGTAAGCGAAATTTGCTAAAAATACAAAGTGAATCTTAAGGTTGTATTTCATTTCAGCAAAAAGCATATTTCAACCTACCACACAGAAATAATTTCTACCAATTTGCAAGGGATGACAACATCTTTACCTCTTGAAAAACCCCAATATCTTTAGGGGGGACAGATGTCTTTTCCTGAACAGAAATTGGATCAAAACAATAAATTTAATTCAGAGTTAGGAGTCCATTACAACATGTAAATTTGTGGTAACGTATCTGATTGGTGATCAAAAATCATATATGATGCTCTATTTCAATTCATTTTTACTCAATGAATGGCCATCGTTTAGAATGTTCCACTTTTTGTTTCATATTTGACCAGTTTTGAAGTTTCCGAAAACATATCTTTGAATGTATCACTTTGTGGTTGATTTTTCGGTTTTACTCACATGGAATTGAACACTTAATCTGAGAATGGCCCATATAGCAATTTCATTCAAACACTGTTTCTCACTTCGTAGATTCTGCCTTGACAATATTATTGACTTATCACCCTTCCAAAAAACAAAAACAAAAAACAAAAACTTTAAACGCCATTTATCATTAGACTTTACCTAATATATCTTTCTCTTACAGTTCACATTCAAATTACCATTGAAACACCATACTGGTCAGGTAAAGTGACCATTTAAAGTATTAATAACACGCCGTTTACCAATCGAGTGAAGAATAAAATACCCTTCAGTATTGACCATTCACCTTTAAAGTAGGCCTGCCTTTGAACACATTTTACCAGTCAAGCCAACAAATGAAATACCATTAATTATAGGGGTATACCATTGAATCCTCATTTACATATTGAATTCAAACATAGGATATTATTTGCCATTCAATATTCACAATAAAAGTACTGCTGATCCACCCTTTATAAGACGAATCCAGGAATAGAATACCATTAACAATTTTGAGACAGACCCTAATCAAGTTTTTATGGTTGCCATTAGGAGGACATTTTTACTATGTCAAAACCCTCAAGCATTCAAAGGTTGCATCAAACAGATTCAGATTCAGCACCCTCGAAATAGGATGAGACCATTAAATCAAACTTTTATCGTCATTAACAAGAAAATTCTTCTCTTGAAATTTCACATTTTGTCGGCCATTCTGGATATCTTAAGACCGTCAAGTATATGCTATAATTGCCTCATCCAGATTCAAATTAATCATCCCCGACACAGGGTGTAACCATCACAATCCTTTTTCAATATTTGTGAGGAAATATGTTGGAGTTTCAGTTTTTAGGGCCTTTCTTTAATTTGATGAGTTGAGTTGAGTTTGTTTTTTCACCACGAGTCACTCACATCAGCCAATGGTTGTTCTACTTTGAGTGGGCGTAGTGTAAAAAACAAACAGTTATAGAATACGATAATTTATTTCATACACAGTACAGGACGCGAAAGGGGAAAAATAGATAAATAAATAAAGCAAAGAGACAAACATAGGCAAAACATAAAAAAACCTTGCATTTACACAAAAACATGGATTATGATACAAAAAAGACAGAAAAAGATTGACACACAATTTTACAGCTCATACAAACAATTACTGTGTATTTTAATCTATCTTATTGTTTAGATGTAAAGAGGGATTCACTTTGTTTTACATTATGACAGATTATTCAACAGTTTGGCCCCAATATATGTTACAGTTCTTATTCGAGTTTCTCGTAATATCAATATTCCTTATCATCCAGATTCTCATCCAGCGCCCACGAATATGGGAAAAAATGGGCGCACCGTAACACAGGGTTCAGCCCTCTGGCGCCGAGATTATAGTTGACTCTGAGCGTATTGAAATGGAATCTTTTCTGTCTGTTTTTCCCTTTATGCTGTCTAAGATCAGTAACAGGGTGTACAACATTCACAATAAGTAGTTGGGGTTGGAGAGTTTGGATTGCTTGTTTGGAGAGGGAAAGGTTTATGAAATGCTTAGATTAAGTGCGAATTTACTGTCGTGGCACGAAGATGATGACACTCTGCAAATTACCATACTCGTAGTTATTGCTTATTCTGGTCGGAGAATGTTTAGAAATTGTTTGACTAGCCATTTTCATTTGGCCGTCAGCTGGTTACGTGTAATCGCGCCCTTCACTGATTTGAACTTTAGGCGTATAAAAGAACAGATAATTAATTATGAAGAAATCGGAAATATTTCATAATGGAATTTTGAACATTCGCACTTTCCAGTAAACAAGTACAAAACACACACACAACAACAACAACTACAACAGATTGGTTATAAACATCACACCATCAATTATAATTGATGCACAACTATACCTCATCAAATTCAGGATTTGGGTAAAAGTGGCAGTGAATTTCTCGATCACCACAATTATGCACCCTGTATTACACTGTCTTATGGAAACTGCTTTGGTGTCCTTTCGTATGCTGGCTCCTGTCTGTGCTAACTTGAAATTATATGGATATGAGTTGACTAGAGTCTGCACATTTACAATAACCAGAGTTCATACAAGTGTGCGAGAATAACCCTTGCTATATTTATCAATTAACGTTCGTGTGAAGATTTCACACACGTTATTATTGCATCAATGCATTTAGCTGCATCTGTCTTATAATAGCACATGAATAATACACATCTGAATCCATAACCAGTCACCCGTGACCGATTATAGGTCTACTTTTACTTAAGTGTGATTTCAACATATCTTAAATATGAATTTCCTTCATTAACCGACTAAAAATACATGGAAATATATACACTAACTTTGATACAGTTTAGCTTTACTGCATGAGTGTGAAAGCTTGGAAATGAGAGGGATTTATTAAATTGTTCATTTTTTTCCTTTAAAAAATTATATTCTGGTGAAGTCATATACAACTTTTTTAATTCGCAATATGTAACTAAGAAAAAATCGCAGGACCTTATCATAGCTATATGAAAAAAAACAACAACTAGTGTCTGTGCAAATACTCCTCTATTTATCTATCTATCTATCTATTTCGCTATCTATCTGTTTATGTTTTAATGCATACAATCCCTCTGAAAGTATCTTGTTGCGGAGGCTGCTTCGTCTTTCCCTGGTTTAGAATAATTACAATATTATTTGAGTAATAAATAAAGATATCTTACCAGCATCGGATATTATTGAGGAGAGCACGAAGAAAATGACAGTACTTTTGACAAGCAGTTTCTTCATTTTCCTGAGTTAGATGAAAGATTTCTGTGCTGACGATACTTTGAAGGCAGAGGACTACAGTTTAAGGCACTATGCTGCATTGCCCAAGGTTTAAATAATAACAATCATGACACACCCACGCAGACAACCCCCTAGCTAATGAGGGAACGGAAGCGACCTTTACTCTAATAGCACAATACAGCCATCCTATTGTGCATTGTCATGGAAAGACATCATATTTCAGTACATCATATCGAGGCAAAGAACCAACAGCTAAAAGGTGGAATTCCCCATACAGCTGTAAAATAAGTTATGTCTCGTCCATGAACTGGACTGAAATAACGCTTAATTTAAACACATTTTTTTTTTTCAAATGTGTAACTTTTGTTGATGAAATGAATAAGTGTTGTGGCATGTTCACTAGCATTCCAGCATATTTTATACACTTGTACATGTAATGAAAACAACTGAGAAACTGCGTAAGTTTAGTGTGCCTGCGATAAGATACTGTAACAACCTGTAACAATAACTTGAAAATGAAACTTGGTTCGTATTCCGAAGGCTTGAAATTCCGAAAATGAAATAAGGGTTGTTATTTTGAAGGTTCATAAGTACCGCAGTCTTTAAGTAATTGGTTTCATGAACTCAATTTAATGAATATGTGCACTTGCCAAAAGAGTGTTTAACATCGTGCAAAATTTGTCAGCACATAGATATGACAGATGCGTATATCAACAGAAAGAGGAACGGTTGTGGACCTGATTGAAAATATATCTTTAGCAGTACGACAAAGGGTGCATACGATGTAGCAATTGCTCGCAAGCAATTGCTTCAACCAAAGCAAAAACTTGTCAAGAAAAGATCAAGCTAAAGCAGCCGCTTAAATCCACGTACCTAACCTTTTGCTTGGCTTTAATACATTTTACTTACCCTGCACAAGCAATTTCTTGCGATTTCAACAAAGGGAGGTCACGAATATACCTATAGGAAAACAAGAACACAGATCGGCGTGAATATTCAAATGTGAAGTAATAACGGGCGTTTATGTGTGTACAGATACATTTTCTGACATAGCCGTAGAACTATAAAATGACACTCATGAATGCACACACATACACACACCCACCCACACACACACACACACACACACACATACACACACACACATACACACACACACACACACACACACACACACACACACACACACACACATGTACTAGCTGATTCCCATCACTCCCCCGACTGTTGCTTAGAAGTCCAGATCTGCCAGATGGCAAGTGCAGAAAGTTCTCATTGCTCTCCACAAAATTTAAATGTCAGACATCCTTTTTCCTCCTATTTAACCTCTGGACATTACCCTTGTTGAAACGAAAACGTTTCTGATATATCTAAGATGAAAATAACAAAAAAAAAATGAAAATTTGAGATCAGTCCCTCAGTTTTTCAACATTTGAATTGAAATCTGGCAGGCGTGACTGCTGCTATAGGTTCTTACTGTGCTGATCTGCGGAATGAATCTTTCGTTAATACTGAACAATTCGATGGCATGGCGACTTAGTTCTAATAATGCAAAAGCATGCAAATTACCAGTATGTTTGACTCACTTACTCAGTTTTTGAGCATTTGTTTTGAGATTTTGGAAAGCAGGTCCACAAAACGAACAATATACATGCCCACGTGTGCTGTACTTTGTGTAAATGTCATTAATTAGTTATTTGTTATCACTGTATGTATTTAGGTCCCATAGAAGAGCAGAAAGTGCCTAGTTATGGGGCTATCTAACTGAAATAAGACTGAGCAAATAAATAAATAAATAAATGGATAGAAAAAACAATCTGTAGATTTATACTCCTCCTGCAAAACTTTCTTTTACGATTATTGAACCAGTTAAGCAAAAGATCAGGCTCGTTCAAAAGATCTTGGAAAAAAGGTAGCAACTGCTGGAACAAGCGAAAAGTCCGTCAAGTTCATACGTCTTTGCGGGCAGCAAACAATTGTTTCTGCTTGTCTTTATGCACACGGATTCAAGCGAAAGGCTAGCACAAGCTATTGCTACTATTTATGCATATGGCCAAATGTCGAGCAAAATGGACAGAAAGTGTTTTAAATACCACAGTTATTGGATAAGCAAAGACCACAAGATTTGTCAAATAATACATTACTATCCATTCAGAAATGGAAAAAAAAAACATAAAAGAAAACAGATGTGTGAAAAAAAAGAGTCCAGGGTAATGTTTGATTTATGGCTTGTATGCAAGAAACGAGAGACCTAAGTTGTTTGTTCGTTTTCTGGGTGGGGGGTAGGTGATGAGGGATTCAATGGCTCATATACTATTGTTGTTATTGTTGGATTGCGCAGTGAGGCGATGAAGGGGCTTGCTGGGACTTCAAACGGATATTCCCCCTTCAATGACATCATAGCAAGGCTGACTGTTAACCTCGTCATTCAGACCCGAACTGTTCATTGTTGAATGACACAATTTAAACTTATTTTCTCGTTTATCAGCATTTGAAGAATCAACTGTACATTAAAGCTATATTTTCTTAATCTCATGCTGATTTCAACATGAAAGCTGAAACGCAACATTTTCCTAAAGATTGCAACGAAAACCTTACATACATTACGTTGGTGTATAAGTTGTTATGTAGTAAAGTTTTGTATGGTATCAGTAACACTACACGTGAAACGTAATTATGGCTTGAAGCAGAATCTACTTATATATTTTACATGCTAATTTTCATCCTTCCACAAGATGTAAAGGAATAATCCTACAGGTTATTTAATGGCTACAATACAATAGGTATTACTTCCTGCGTCTTTTATCCGGGAATCCAGACGATAGACTAAGCTTTCATTGCTTTTCGGAGCGATCACCCTTTCTTGTTTTCGGACGTACAACCTGAAGTCGCACCTACCGAATTCCCCCCCCCCCCCCTCTGCATTTCAGCGGGACCACATTGCTACCTCACCGAACGACGTTTTCTGAAGACGCCATTCGTGTCGATATTTCATGCACACCTGTGTGTTTGTTCTGTCAGTGTCAATCGGGCATACACGCAGGGCCTGCGAAAACTCTTGTTCTTATCTAGCCTCTCTACGCCGCAAACTGACTGGAGCTGCAGCCCGCTGTTCTAAAGGTTTTGTAAGGAAATATATATTTTTGTGTCCACCCAGGTAAACTGGTGTAAGACCATGCAACTGCAAATAGCCACGGTTTATGTCGTCATCCTCCTCCTTTCATTGGTCATCACAGATGCCGGTAAGTAACCTGTACGTGCACGTATTTACCCCCCCCCCCCAAATACAACATAGAAACACACACATGCACAGCATACACACAGGCATACGCACACACACATACATTGAATATAAATCATCTGTTCTCAAGATATTCAAGTGCTTTTATTCATCAGTTTAGTTATGAATAACCTGTAGTAGATGACAAGTTTCAGATTGTGAACGAATACCTCCCCCCCCAAAAAAAAAATACACATGTACATAATATTATATGTATGTATATATAGCAAAAATAATGTCACAACAGAGGAATGCCTTAAATGCCAATCTTGATTTTAACTCTTTATGTGCCACGTTCGCACGTCCGGCTTAGTCGACGGCGTGCCAACTTCGCATATTCTCGTCAACAAACAAAGCCGCCAAAACCGATCGATAAGTCGCTAATCACTGCTAATCCCGCAGCACAATGAAAGCGTTTTTCGTGCTTTTGTTCCTCTCATATACGGCTTGCATTCTATGTAGTGATTGACTATCAAGTGGTGTTCCCAACTAGATTTGCTCGTACATTCTAAGTTTCTGTCGCGGTTTTATGTGCAAAATTCATGCCTTTGCAGTAATGTAGCAACTGGTCATTCGAAAGAGAAATTGAAAAATAGATTCGTCATACAATTTATATCGAAACAAAGTTTGACATTTCTCTTTAGCTTTGCCTACTGTTATGCCCATCTTAACAGAAATTTGTAGAGGTCATACAAATTGGAAAAACATAATTCGTTCTCAAAGCATGACTACCTTCTTGTCTCGGAATAACGTAGCACACAGGGGGTTTCCACCATGGCACATAAAGAGTTAATGAATAATCCGAATTTTCGAGGATCCTTCCTCTTCATCAGGGATGACGGCCAATACGCGGAGCAACTACAATGTATATATTATATATATATATATATATATATATATATATATATATATATATATATATATTGTTCATTCTATCTGAGAAGATGGATGGACAGCCATATGCATTGGGTCCAGTTGGATGTGAGGTGGGACCACTTCACCGGGTTAAACACCCTGCTCTTTGCGATGAATGAATGAAGCGGTCTCTTTTACGTGCATGCACGGGACCTCCATTTTATGTCCTATCCGAGGGACAGAGTGTTTTGCCTCTTGCTAGAGGTGACGGTATGCCTACACACAACATTGCTCAGTCCAGACTCGTGTTCGAACCCGGGCCGCGTGATCGTGAGGCAGACGCGCTACCGACTGAGCCTATACATAATATAAGAGAGAGAGAGAGAGAGAGAGGGAGAGAGTACATGTGTATTAAACTTTCTATCTGATAATACAACGGTTATTATTTGCTTGTCACTTGAGCATCAAGTGCATTTTTTAATGTTGATACAGATTTTGTTGCTTCTATGAAGTCGCAGTTGCTTGGAATCTTGGGACTTGGGATATTGTTAAACTTTGCAAGGGAATAAAAACAACAACAACAAAGCAAACAAAAACAAAATAAACAAGCCGAACAAAACTCGTGCGTAACCGGTAAAACAGTTCACCCAATTTATTTATCTGAATTCATTCCATTTTTTTTTTCTTATATTAGAGATGATTATATCTGTAAGGCAGCACAAGGATGTTGATTACCAATTTACATTATCACGTTACCTATGAATTACTTTCACCAAAATTGTCCCCAATTTGACAGCTCATGATAGTCGAGTAGATTCTAGCGAAATCAATGTAGGCTATGATTTCATGAGTTTATGTTTGAAATTCAAATAGCGCAATGCATGCCTTTATAGCATGTAGACTGCCTAGACTAGTCTTATAATGTTACACAATGAGGTTATTAAGTCTTCTTCGATTTATGTTATCCAATATCAGTGATTGCTGGGATAATTATAATTTACCAGAAGGAACAAGATCAAGTTTGTTTATTATTGAAAGTATACGATCGCTTTTGATGATTTACTTTGTAAATACAATGTATTCATTTACTGCAATCACACAGAATAACGTTTGTCTATTTTGTTCATCCTAAACTCACGCACAAGCACAAAAATTATTAATTAAATATGACTTGAATGAAAGTCAGAATAGATGTAAGTAAATATTAAAAAGTCTCATTGAAATTGAACAAATCTATAACAATACGGTATTAGCGACCAGTCCCATAATTACTTGCAAACATAAAGACTGATATGATCGCAAAAACCTTCTCAGCTCCCCTGATAAATAAATCCAGAATGTTGTCACATTTGGGATAGGATCATGTAACCCGGTTGAGTTTTCGAGGTTTCTAAAAAGTGCTAATAGTTGGAGCATCATGTGAGCTAAACAGTTGTTTTCTACAATGAAGGGATGTTACATTGCAAAGCCAGTGTGCACCCTATACAGCATGCAGTGTAAACGGGTGGAATACCTCACTTACCTTTAGACCTACAACATGCATGACATAATGTCTTTGATCTTCACATTTATCTTCCAACCCAGCATGAGGGATTTATTTTTTCTTTCATTTTTCCCTTTCGTTCTTCCAACTTAACCAATCATGGTTTTGCCATATTACATATTGCAAAAAGTTTAAGAAACTATCAGCCTTGAAATTTTGAAAATTGCCTTCTAATTAGTGTAAGTGCAATTCAAGAAACGTATTGTTTTGAGAGGACGCTAAGCACGAACTCATTTTCCAAATGTTTGATTTTTCTTACATATTACACATGGAGCAGTGGTATTACTTTAATACTAAAGTGATGCTCAGCCTTCATTAACTGAGACTTTGCATTTTCTTTGCCGATCCCTCTGATTTTTTTTTTTCGAAAATAGTTTTATCGTTCTGTAATTCACATTAATTTAACAACGTCAGGTGCCCTCACATGGTCTTTATTAGTTTGCTTATTCGTTCACTTACAACTTGTGTTCTCTTTACAATTTGTGTCACTTTTTCGCAGCTTTATTGTCATATCCTGTTTCATATTTTCATTTTATTTTAGTTTCGATATACGTGTTAACAGTGGAAGTAATGTGGAGTCGAAAACTAAATGCAAATCTGATCGTCTACATCTTCTAGATGAACTGCATCACGTGCAAATTTGATATGCTTGAAACTTTTATTGAAATTTGAACCTTCACATAGGGTCGTAATTTTTTTTTTATTTGCATAATAAACATGATTATGTTTATTAATAAATACCTTGCAGTACTGAAAAAGCAGGAAACGCAAGGCAGAATACAAAACAGACTCCTGTCACAATACCAATAAAGTACAATAAAAATGTTACTAAAATGATATCATAATGTACATTGACATTAAACATACATTTTTAGAACAATTGCACATGCTTATACCACCATAAAGTCAAACTTGTCTGCGTGGAGAAGCAACGAAAAACCTATTCAATGAATACTCTTTTGTCGATTGCAACTGACTAACA
Source organism: Diadema setosum (assembly GCA_033980235.1). Taxonomy (NCBI): domain Eukaryota; kingdom Metazoa; phylum Echinodermata; class Echinoidea; order Diadematoida; family Diadematidae; genus Diadema; species Diadema setosum. The sequence continues at coordinate 34,291,136 of CM067075.1, read as the reverse complement.
AATTCCCCCTCAATTCATGTGCTGTATCCACTGCTTTTAAGAACCATATTACTGGTCGTCGGGTCGAAGCTCGATAGTCTGGTGGAAATGATTCCTGTTCAGCAGTCAACAGAACTTGAATTTGAAGCCGAGCATGATGCCCCATTATTATTTTTTTTTTGGACATGCCAATCACCTTAAACACTAAATTATGTAAGGTAATAAAGGACAAATTATCAATCAGTTGCAATACCGTAAAGTAAAATTCTCGACATGTGATTCCACGTTCTGCAGATCTATAAATGTTGAAGGGACTTAATGATATGACTTTATCATAATTAATTTATTTCTCATGTCCTTATCTTTCCTCATTCCTGTCCCAAACACACACACACACAAACCCACGCACACCCACATACACATATACAAACACACTCTCTTTCGTCAGATTTCTGACGAATAGGAGCTCTTTTCACTTTCATGTAGCTGCTATGGACGCAATGTGGGCTTGCAAATTGACTTGTTGAGGAATACATTACCCCTTTATTTTTTTTTTCAGATGCATTTTGGAGCCGACGTCGTCGCCGCCGTCGTCGATCGCCGCCTCCTCCACCACCTCCTGGTGAGTCATGTCCATGTCCATATCTACTCACACCGTAATTTACCTAATTTTTGTTTACCTACCAGATGTCTATTTTGATTTTCCTATTTCTGCAGTGTGTGCAGTTACTTTGTAATGGCAATCATTTTATTTGTGTTTATCTTCTCCTATCATCTTTTTCCGTATACCTTGAGTTCTTTCGACAATCGGTTTTACTTTGCAAGGAAATTGCCACACTCATTAAATTCCTGTGGTCAAGTATGGAACGATAAAACTTTCTAAAATATGCATTGAAGAAGTCACAAGCAACCCGAAACACAGTGAGATAATCAAATACATGTCATTTTGAAATTTACTGAAAAAACGCCGAATATAGGCATAGAATCTACTCAAACAGTCAAAGGCTCCAACCTACAGTGCGCGGGGCTGTGGTCGATTTGCTACAAGAACAGGAGATAACATTATGACTGGAAAATGGCAAACATTACGCAGTCATCACTATTATTAATTTACTGGCCATTAAATCAGTGCGTTCCTGGCTAAAAACTAAATGGACCTTAATTGTTGTCAACCTGGTTCGCGATTGTGTTGAAGAGAGGACCTGAGGGCTCCTTCAACCTAGAAGAGTCAAGGAAACGCAGCTTTCATGGCTTCTGTGTCATCTCATCAAAGAGCCGGGGTCCTGAGTATGTAAGCTGAATGCAAATATACTGTATTTTCAAAAGTTATTTATTCCCAGGTGGGAAGTTGAACTTCAGTGATGATGTGAAAGTTCGTTCTTCATGTTGTGGTTGTTTCCGACGTAATTTGTTTCTTTGCTCAGACACAACGAGTCCCACTTTTACCTCTTGTGCTGGAAATATCGGCAATCAGTACACGACATCCACCTCTCGGACCGTGACATGGTCTACACCGACAGCTACTGACAACAGAGGAACACCCTCAGTCAGGTTGGAATATCTGCGTTTGTTTTTTATTTCATTTTTTGTTTTGTTTTTGTTCAGGAAGCCACTGTATCACTGGTGTAAATCTCCTTTATCCTCATTGATGGAATACCTTGAATTTACCATGACAAAACATCCTCCCCGTACACACAAAAACACAAGCAAGGAAACGATCAGAGCGGCCAATATGCTTCCTGACATTATCATGAACATATTAACTGATTATAGTTTATTTAATTTGATAAAAAAATGTTATCACTGATTATTGTACCATGCTAGGAAAACCATAAATAATGAAAGACAAACATAAAAAGCACACGTAAGACACAAAGATTGTTTTTTTTGATTCACATAATATTCTTAACTTTCATAAAAATAGCATGGAAGGTTCAAACTATACAGATCATAATACCGTTCTGTGTATAACTATGACAATATACAGTTGATAGCTAGAGGTGACTTTCAGTCTGAATAGCAAAATAAGAAAGAAACATATCACTTACATTTTCGAAACGATGGTGCGTGGACATTTTCGTCACATATTCAATCTGTTTCTATTGTTGATCAATAGATAAGTTTATTATTTTCCCCTTAGGAGAGTACATTCAATTTCAATTCAATTCAAAGGTTTTATTTTCACTTCTTTCAACAGAATGTACAAAAAAATGTAGATTCGACATACGTTTGAAGGAATGATACATAGATAGCAAAGGATAACATTTGTCAATAATCATTACAAATTTAGGCATTTTTCATACAGACATATTTATACATTCTGCCAAAAAAAGTGGAGGTACCCACTCAAAAGACTATGCTTGTACAACGTGGGCACCTCACAGGAAGAAAAAAAAAAGGTGAAAACTTAACTACAAGTGTGCGGGATGAAAAAAGAAGTGGAAAAGGGGAAAGGGAAGAAGCATAAATACAAGTAAAGAGACGAGACAACTAAGAACAAAAAGCCTAGATCAATCGGTACATACAAGATCAAACCAACAGAGACTATTAGCCATATTAGAAGTGTAGAGCGTTAAAAGTGACGAGAAAGTGATATATACAATTGTATTGAATTGCTGATAGCAGAACACATTATCTGTTCTGTGAAGGCACGTAAGTTTGCAATAGGAAAAACAGGGGATGCGATGCAGAATTCCGCGAAAGACGCGACCTAACAAGCCTATGGAAAATCAATAGCATCCTGGTGCTTACAAAACCTACTTACTGAAAAAAGATAAACAAACAAAATTAATTTCTTTATTACAAAACATTATAACAAATAAAACTTTATATTTTCGGGAGAGATGAACATTGTATACACTACACTGACATTAGTCACCAAACATTGATTTATTGCCTAAGCGATCAAGATAAAAATGCAGCCCTGCTGATGTAGCGAAGGAATCGAGGGTGATAGACCCTGCTAGACGTATATCTGAAAATCATTATTTTGCGGGTAACCAAATTAGTGTTATACATACATGTATATGTATGTTATATAAAAATGCTACAGATGTTTTGTTCCCATCGTCTATCAGACCTCATTACCAGAACCTATTATGCGTATATATATGATAAATATAAAGTTTCATTTGTAATAATGTCCTCTCAGGGTAAAATAATAAAACGGATTTTATTGATCAACAATAGAAACAGATTGAATATGTGACGAAGACTGTATCTCATGCTTTGTGAACGATAGCCGAGTGTCAGGTGGAAGTCCGGGTTCTTATTTCCATGAGGGCTCGCACACCGTCCAGTACCGTGCTACCGATAGTGCAGGGAACTACGCAACCTGCACAATACGATTTGTTGTGGTTGGTAAGTGTGAGACTGTACCCGATACTTGATAAACTACTTTTTGCTCTGATACCAGTGAAATTCAGATACAGTTATTTGCTTTTCAGATTGTTTTTTTCAATACGAGAAACGTTAATGAAGGAGATGGATGGTGTAATTGTGATGACGAAAGGATCGAGAACATTATTTTGCCTATCTACTTTAGTCTAGTCTTTTCCCCCATTTAAAGTTATACGAATGAAAGGTCTTAAACAAGTAACTGTTATTTGATACAAGCAAATCTAACATCTTTGATAAACGCTTGATTTCGTATGTTGTTTGTAGAAGATGTTCACTGCAAAATTTATCAGCGCATGCATGAAGAACAGCAAATGTTGCTGAGCAAGTATTGCTGATTCCGCTTTTCCTGAAATGCAGTGAACAACAAAGATCCTGGTTTCAAAAACCAGTTTAGTATGCGTCTTTCTTTCAACCCTTTACCCCATTAGTGATTCGTTGTTCCTCTCTATCGGCGCCATCTCACGGGAGTGTGGGGTGCTCTAACGTTCGGTATGTTGGCTCTACCTGCACGTACTCCTGTTCGACTGGCTACTACGTCAGTGGCGGATCCTCATCTAGAACCTGTCAGCGGACAGGCAACTCAGGTGTCTGGTCAGGATCAGCGCCCTCATGTGCACGTAAGGATTAGAGGATTTGCTAACAGGTCAATATTGTCCAAGAGAGATCCTACCACTACAAGAAGGCCGATGTTTGGGCGCATAAAATGTAACAACATATAACGTTCACTGTGGACAATATACATGTCCATATTGTTACTTGCAAGGAATAGAAGACTAAGTTCTCGGAAAAGTACAGAAATTAGGATTTGCTGGGGATGCATATTTTTAATGCTTGTCATCCTTTCCTATCCCTCCGTTTTGCACGGGTTGTTCCCAAAAAATGTGTCTTTAGTCATATTGTACGATGTGTTTATGAAATCATTTGACTTGAAAATTGCACAGATATCCTACCATTAATTGTTTTGTGGTAAAAGCATCAGAAAAAATGCCTTTGATGCAGGTCGAAATAAAATCTGCAAAAATGTGTAATACCATAGTAATGGATAACAAAATCAATCCAATGTAATGATTATTGAAATTAAGGCTGAAAGTGAAGAGACATTACTTGTTTGTGGATGAATTCGAGGTAGGTATGAATATTTCGAACATTAAATTGCCAGAGGTAGAATGTTACATTTCATTGCTTCTTAATTTTATGTATTTTTTTTGGGGGGGGGGGGTGGGGGGGGGGGGGCGTTTTTAACTCAATCTTCACTATTTACTGCACTGTTTACTTCGTGATGATCGTATTTTCTTGTATTCATAACCGAAGGAATGATATGGACAAATCAATTACATGCTCTTTCACAAAAGGTGTTCCAATTACCTGTATACAAAAGCAGACGATATTTTATTTCAGATAGCCATGGTGATTTAAGATAATGAGTTCTGATAGCGTGACGCAGTGTAGGGTACCTGAGTACAACAGGAAGTGACATGTATTTAAAAGAGTTCCTAGAGCATAAAATTAACATAGCGCACGAAGCTGTAAGGCCCCCAAATATTCCACAATTATGTTTGATTTGTACTTGACCAAACGACGCTCTAACATAAGCATCTTATTGTGTTGCAGTATTTTTGTAGATCAAATAATTGAGATAATTTCAAGACCGAAGGTGCAAAATCAGAATTCCATAACATGGGCCACTCGCAGGCCCCAGAGTAAGCACTCATATACCGTATTGTAGGGAGTCTTCTACCAATCATGGTGTCAAAGTGATCGTATACAAAACCATACAAGTCGAAAGCATGTTATGCATTGATATGATTCTTCTTCCTCATAGCTCAGTCACGGCGTTTAAGCAGCTGCATGCTATTTTCGAGCCTGCCGATGGCGTGCATGCCGAAAATGCAGTATAGGCCTAATCAATTTAGTTGACAATCTATTGTAAAGATAAAGATAATCTTCTACATAGCAAGTGACAGCTAGTATGACTCTCGATATTCTACGTCAACCATCCAGGGGTGACCTGCCCATCGCTGAGCGCTCCTTCAAAAGGAAGTATAAGCTGCACAAATGGCCGCTACTACAATAGCAGGTGCACGTTCTCCTGCAACCAGGGGTACACTCTCCAGGGTTCCAGTTCACAGTGGACATGTTTGAGCTCTGGTTCTTGGTCCAACTCGGGATCTCCGACGTGTGCTGGTAATCAAACTCAGATCGTGAAATGTTGAATTAAGGTTACAACACTAAGTGACAGTGAGGCGAAATATCACCAGGGCCCCGTTTTATCAAAAGATAAAATCGATTTTAAATTTCTTTACTACACAGGCTGCCATAGACTTACAGCTGAAATCAACTATATAATCAATTTTAACTCTTCATAAAACAGGGCCCAGATGTAAGAACCCAAGGGAATGAGAGCTTTCAATATCTTGTTTCGTAATGGAAATCTTAAACCTAAATACTTGCCTTCAAAAAGTAAGAGGAGAAATTTTTTTTTTTTGGTTTATACGTTGCTCCAGTAACTACAGTAAATCTTGCACGGTGTTATGTACGTCTCAAGCCAAGCGAATCGATTTGAAAAAAAAAATCGTTCTTTGAAATAATAAAAAAGATGAAATATGTTATTAGGCATTTCAATGCGTTATTAGTATCAATTGCCACATGGGAACATACAATGCAATATTCTATAACTTTCACACAATCATGGGCCTATTGACACAACGAACTTTTGATTATGTTTCTTATAAATAACTATGTCATTAAAGGCTAGAAGTCAATAGTGAACAGTTTTATTTTGAACACAGACACCACGGCACCGTCGTTCACACATTGTACAACATCGCAGAGTGTCTACGCTCCAGCACTGGCTACTAAAGCTACGGTCACGTGGTCAACTCCCACGGCAACGGACAACTCCGGAGAGACCATAACTCCAGTCAGAGTTCAAGGGTCACCTTCCGGGAGCCAGTTCAGTGAGGGCGTCCATCACATCCAATACCGTGCAGTGGACAGTGCTGGAAATGAGAATACCTGTTCTTTCTCTATCACAGTTGAAGGTAAATGTCACTGCACCGTTCAAAGCATAGCATGCTGATTACGTATACGGTCTAAAAATTAAACCATAACGTAGGCCTATAATTTCAAGGGGGTGGGGGCAAAAGAAGGAGACGGCACTAAGTCGTTGGAAGTCAAGATGAAGTTTACGTTATCATCACGCAAGAGTACCTTGTAGAGTTTTTTTATGTGACGCCATAGGTATTCATTCTATTGAAACGAGTTCTTTCAACCTCACGTGGCCCGAATATTTCTGAACGCAACTGATGCTCTTGTGCTCTTACCCAGATCAAAGCCACAGCCCGAAGGCTTGTGCAAGGATGTTTTGTTATGAAAAAAAAAAACAACAACAACACACACACACACACACACAAAATGATAAATGTGACATCTAAACTTCGGTACTCTCAACGCCACTGATCTCTTCAAAAATTGTTTTATCTGGATCAGTGGTCCATCCACGCTGTAGGCCTACTTTAATAATTGCAGCCGCCGCGCCACCATGTGTACCACGCACACTCTTTGGGGACTTACACACATTACCAAAAAGTGACTGACCACCAAGATCACGTGATGTCGTGAGGTACGTACACAGCTAGGTTAAGATGGTTGCGCGTAGGCTTTAAATCAGTTATGAGAAATGAGGTATCCCGATACACTCCTTTCATCGACCCCCATTCAAATTACAAGTAATAGAGAGGGCGTCGAACACCCTCTCTACAAGCACATAATGATTAGGCCTATCTGCTTTTACAGCTGGAGAGAGGAAGCCAGAAGCGCGAATGAAGCACACTTAACACACATTTGGAAAGGAGAAAGAATGCATTGGTTGTGATGAGGATTGCGCTTTTAACTTTTTGCATGATACGAAGAAACCACTAATGCATTGTTACAGAGCATACAATTCTGAGAGGAAGATGAAAATTGGCTTTGAAATGGCCGGCATATCCAAAAGCACAGTTAAACAAAGTGGCCCTAATAAAAGATGGGTCCACCCTGTTATCCCCCCCCCTTTTTTTGACATCTCAACCATTTCAATCCCAATTTCATCAAGTAAGGTTTGAATCACTTTTAAAATTACATGCTTTACGTAAGAGGTTTTTCTTTATCACACACACACACACACACACACACAAAGAATGCCGGAAACCTGAAACTCCTCTCAAACAAAAGTACACCATCCCTTTAAATCATTAGAATAATACATTCTATCTCGAGGCGAGGCTTAAAGGAATCATTTAAGACGCGTTCTGCCCGAAGTTGAATCATACATTTTTTTTTTCTTGTAATAAAGTGCTGGAGCTTCCAGTCAGTCTACACACTTTATACTTAGTATATTTCCCCCACAGTTATCCAGTGTTCTGCGCAATCAGTGTCCACACCCTTACGTGTCAGCTGTCCCAATGGAAATATCCGTGGATCTGTCTGTTCGTTCAGCTGCGTTGTGGGGTACAGCCTTCAAGGTGAAGGGTCAACAGAGTGCCAACTTCAGGGGTCAACAGGAGCCTGGACAAATGGACAGCCTACTTGTCAAAGTACGACCAGTTTTGTTCCCATTGCTGAGGAAATAGCCACAGAACATAGTTTCATTTATTAAAAAAAAAAAGCTAAAGGCATAATTATCTGTCGAATGTCAAAAGTTTAATATAATATATAATTGTGCATGAATAAAGCTGTATATCATTTTCAATTCGTTAGTAAAAACTTGATTCCTTATTTCCCAGTATAGTTATGATATTCATCACCCGGACATAACACACCATACAGTGACCGCTATGATATATTTTGATTAGACTTCTTTGCGCAAACATTCTAATTTTTGGTCTGGCAAATTAAGTAGAAATAATGAATATTTTACCTGTTCTTCTTTTGAGAATACTGACATCTTTACTTGAACGGTTACAGCTCGTTATTCCGAAAGTTCGTTATTCCGAAGATTCGTTATTCCGAAGGTTCCTTAATCCGAAAATGAAACAAAGCTCGTTGTTCCGAATGTTTGTTATGGACTCTATATATCACTTCGGATCAACGAACCTTCGGAATAACGAACCCTATTTCATTTTCGGATTATCGTACCTTCGGAATAACGAACCCTATTTCATTTTCGGATAAACGAGCCTTCGGAATAGCGAACCCTGTTTCATTTTCGGATTAACGAACCATAGGAATAACGAACATGTGGAATAACGCCACAAATGTTCGGATTAACGAACCCTTTTTCATATTCGGATTAACGAACCTCTAGGTATAGGGAATTTATGTGTTTCGGATTAACGAACCTTCGGAAAAACGAACAGCATCCTACTTCAAGTTCAAGTTCAAGTTCAAGTTCAAGTTCATATTTATTCGTTTTTTCCACAATATATAACACAAACATAAATCTCACTTTCTTAAGTGACAAAATCAATGCATACAATTGTACAGAGAAAACAACAATAGCACAAAAAAAAAACTAACAGTATCGATACATTGCAATATAGTTGCTAAGACAACAAAAGTGAAATAGTTTTCAATATAATTATGCACTGTGTGAAAAAAAAACGGAGGGACCCACTAAAAAGACAGAGCTTGTAGAGTGTGGGCCCCTCGTTATTAGAAGACCGATGTAAAAATTGAATTGAAAACAACAAAAAATCCGCACTAAAAGTTCGTCACAAAAAAGTTTGGCAGCCCACTAAGAGACAGACGAACAAACAGTTATACATAGAACAACTACAAACAGAGTAATGAACATGCAACAGGACTGGGAAAGCAACAAGACTACTTGTAGGAGGAAAAACAAGAAGAAAAAAAACTGACATGACGACACAAGAGGAAACAAGACTCTAGCGTGGTAAAGAGGTATAACAAAATAGACAGGAATATGCAACAAAGATGACGATCCTCGGGGGTTTGAGGAAGAAAGAGAAGAAGAAAAAAGAATATAGAACAAACCCTGCAACTGCGAAGTATAGGTTAACGAAAATCTTATAATCAAGGCTTGAGCAATAGTTACAATAATAAAGAGAACGGCAATGCCGATATTGCGGAAGAGTAACAAAGTAAGCCTATAAACTAATGTGACTCTGCGAGTCGTCATTATAAGATTGTAAAAGAAAAGACTTTAATCTCCTTTTAAATGAGTATATAGATGGAGCAGATTTTAAATTATGGTTCAGGGAATTCCAATAATTTGGTCCAGTGTAAATAAGTGTATTCTTTGCTAAAATCGTTCGAAGAAGTGGTAAATGAAACTCGTTAGAGCGTCGGGTGGGGTAATTATGGAAGGATTGATTTTTTTGAAACATAAAATCAAAGATAGGTGGGAGTAAATTGTTATCATACATATACATAAATTGACCTAAGTTAAATAAGAATAATTCGTTGATTTTCAATAGCTTATAACAGTCAAACAATGCATTTGTATGTGAACGTGTAGGAGAATTAGAAATGATACGGAGGGCTTTCTTTTGCAATAATAACACTCTATTCAGCTGTGTCTGATGAGTATTGCCCCAAGCTAAAATTCCATAATTAAGGTAAGGAAGTATCAAAGAGGAGTATAACACCAGTAGAGTCTTTTCAGGAATATAAAATTTCAGTCTATTCATAACACCTATATTGCGAGAAATAATTTTGCAGATATGATCTATATGTATTTTCCAAGAAAGTTTATTATCTACAAAAATACCAAGAAATTTAAAATATGACACACTTTCTAAATTACAATCATTCAGAACTATTTCTGAGTTCAAAGAATCCACAGTATTGCTGAAAAGCATATATTTTGTTTTTTGAACATTCAGAGATAACTTGTTAGCTCTGACCCAGTTGGTCACTTTTTTCAATTCCGTATTTACTTGTTGAACTAGAACATCGATATCGTTATGGGCAAGAAAAACACTGGTATCATCAGCAAAGTGTATAAAGGAAAGTAGCTCTGAAACAGAGGAAAAATCATTGATATAAATAATGAATAACAACGGCCCTAAGAGACTTCCCTGTGGAACGCCACACTTAACATCTCTTGTAACTGAATGATTATCTTTAATTGAAACAAACTGTTTTCTGTTAGCTAAATAACTCTTGAACCACTCCAAGGCCTTCCCACGTATTCCATAGTGCGATAACTTATGGAGCAAAATGTTATGATTAATCGTATCGAAGGCCTTGGAGAAGTCCAAGAATATACTGATTAAATGAGAATGGTTGTCGGTTGCATTAACGACTTTATCAATAAAATGAAGAACTGCATGGATAGTACTGTGTCTCTCTCGAAAACCAAACTGGCAATTTGTGAATATTTTATGCACATTACAAAAATTAATAATTCTGATGTATATTATTTTTTCTAAAACTTTCGACAATGAAGATAATAAAGAGATTGGACGATAATTGCTGACATCCAGATTATTACCTTTCTTAAATATTGGAATTACTTTAGCCAATTTCATTTTATCAGGAAAAATACCATTAGAAATTGACAGATTAAAAATGTGGGCCAAGGGATCTGCAACTGAGGATATAACACCTTTAAGGATACAATTATCTATATCATCATAACCGGAACTTCGTTTGTTTGTTAAAGAGGATACAATGTCGATAATCTCGTGTCTATTTGTTGGAGTTAAAAAAATAGAATTTGGGTTATTCTGGCCTAAAAATTCAGTAAAATTCTGTTCTGCAGCCGGAATACCATGAGCAAGCGTTTCACCTATTTTTGAAAAATAAGAATTGAAAATATTTGCAATATCAACAGGGTCATCAATTGTTTCATCATCCCACTTTATTTCACAAATTTCTGCTTTTTTATTCGGAATATTCATAGCCTGTTTTAAAACTTTCCAGGTATTCTTAATATCAGATTTGTATCTCAACAGCTGCTGAGAATAATACCTTTTCTTTTCCAAACGTAAAATCCTGGTTAATGTGTTTTTATATGATGTATATTTGTTCTTTGTTCGTTCAGTTTTTTCCATTTTGTATTTATAATACAATCGATTTTTTCTGTTTATTGAACGGAGAATTGATTTAGAAATCCATGGTAACCTAGGTGTCTTTTTATAATCCATTTTACTTTTTTGCTTTGGAATAATAACATCCAAAAGAAAATCAAACGTTTCCATAAAATTATCAAAAGACTCATTGACATCATCGCTTTCATACACTCGTGACCAATCAGCATTTTCAAGAGCAGCATCAAGACTGGCTAATTTTTCACATGAAATTTTGCGTTTAAATAAAGGAGATGAAGGTTTTGCGTCATTGACTAAGGTTTTCAAAGTAAAGTGGGTCATAATTGGATAATGGTCGGTCACATCTGAAAGAACTATAAAAGATTCGGGAAGGGGTAGGATATTGCAAAACAAATTGTCAATTAAAGTAGCAGAGTGATCCGTGATGCGAGTCGGTTTGGAAATGAGTGGCAGAAAGGATGAAGACAAAAGTGTTTCAAGAAACTCGTTGGGAATATGATCATTTCCAGATTTTAGCAAATCAATATTATAATCACCAAGAAGAAAGCAATCCTTCTTTCGAAAAATTGGGTTTTTTAACACGTCTGAAAGATAAGTCACAAAATCTAAAATATTTGAATTTGGAGGTCTGTATATTATGCCCAATAACACATTCCTACATCCTGGGATATAAATTTCTACAAAAAGAGATTCAACGGTGTTATCCATTCTAGAAATGTCGTTATGAACAATACATTTGTAAATACTTGATACGTAAAATGCCACACCGCCTCCACTTCTGTCCGATCTATTACTGACAAACATATTGTATCCGTCAATTGCAAAGGAATCTTCCGTAGTGGAAGTCAACCAGGTTTCGCTAAGTCCAATGACAGAAAGTGATTGGCTAGCATCGGATTCTAATAAAAACTTTAATTCATCGAAATGCTTATTCAAACTTCTTATGTTTAAATGCAACAAAGAAAATGTGTCTTTACAGAAACTAAAATACATATCTTTACATTGATTTACTGTGACGTAATTACATGACATATTCAAATTTAAATCATTAGTGAAATCATAAGGCAGTTCATTTACCACTGAATTAAGATTATCGGCAACTAAGTTGTCATAAGGAGTTGTTTGAGTAATTGGTGCCTCATCAACTGAGTCGGATTCAGATGTTGTGAGCCTACACAATTCAAAAAAATCATCATTTGGCACGGAATGAAAGGGTGCATTCGAGAGATCAGCCATAACAAAAGACGAGATTGCCTAAAATATAAACCTGCATCAACAGTATAGGTGTAATGGAGAAGTGCCAATGTATTATGCAAAGGGAGAATAACCAGCAGACGGAATGTGACAAAGCGCGGGAAATAATCGATGCACATAGCAATGTGCATGGGTTGCGTAAATACCTGAATAAGTAGAGGATCGTTGCGAAGGAAGAGAACTGGGAATAAAAGAATGCAGGATAAGTTGAGCTAGAAGGGTCAGTAACGATGAGAGAGAAGAACAAGGAACACACAGAACAGGTGAGCGAAGATTCGAGTGTCTCGGTGGGCTTCCGATAAATAATAAAAAAGATACACGTACACAAAAGGTTCGGCTGAGCATAATAGAAGAGAGAGAAATGAGTGTATGAAAACTGAAAAAGCCAGATTTATGGCATAGTGACGTAACAAAAGCAATAAAAACATAGCTATAGACATACAAATGACTGGTATACACATCGGTAGCAAATTTTACTGCGAGTAAAACGGGCAATGGCGCCTTAAGAATCCACATAGGCAATAAAAAAAGAAGACAGGAATACTGGTGGTACAGAAATCTTATCATTACTATATTTCCATAGGATGTGTATCTATGTGCTGCCTGTGTACCCTTTCTATACATAAATCTGGATATCATACATGCTAAATACGAAAGGGTTACATAATTCATGATTCATGCTCTATACACTAGTACATTTCTCATAAGGGAAGACTGCGGATACTCACGTAAAGGCCTAGAATTCGTACACTCAGATCAGAGGAGTATTAAAAGGTATGGACTATCCTTTAAAAACAAATATTTTCTTTAGAAGGAAAATATAACATAGATGAACATTGATAATCGTCTTTATCAGGGATAAAGAGGTAAAAAATATGATATATGTTTGTCTGTTTTTTTTTTTCCGTGCATAATGTTATTTACATTCAAAAACTATTTTTTTTTTTTTTCAACATATCCGGGCATCGGGAGATACTCCGGCCACATGGTGGCGCTGTTTATACATGTGTTAAGGGCTCGAAACAATATTTCGAAACTTGCTTTTCTAGCAGACTACAACAAAATTTTCACCTAAAGAGGCAAAATATTGTGATGTATGAGACTGTAATTGATATAGGGATTGCCTCTAAAGACAGAGGTGGTTACTTGGATGAAAAACTGGTGATATAATAGACTTATAGATTCACATATCATTCTTGAGCTGATGTCAAGTATAAACCTGGACATTGTATAATCCAATGAAATATTGTTTCATATATGCATGGTTCACACGTAAATGCATGACCATTAGCCCCAGATCAAACTAAGCGCTCAGCTAATAATCATTCATTCATGTCAAACATTGAGTATGGAACTGAATGGCACCTGAGTAGATCTTAATGGTCGTCTTTATCAAACGGGGGTGGGGGGGGGGGGGGAGTGGAGTAGGAAGCAATTGAGACGCATTCATTGGCATGCGAACGTGCAATAGCACAAATTGATTTTATGTACCCGAGTTCTAGAAATAGGAAATGAAAAAAAAAAAAACAACAACAACAACAGATTACAATACCAACACCAATCTCAAGATGGTGTTGCTGATAGTATATAGACAAACGGTTTGCTTCCGAACTACAGATGAAGAGCCTACTCCCGGGAGAACTAAATCCATACATAGAATGGACCCAGCGCCCCCGGAAGCAAGCCGCTCTATGTCATATAGAACTCATCACGGATTACAAGCTCAAGAAAAAAAAAAGAACAAGAAAACTAAGTCCGATACAAACAACAGACAAGAGCAGCGCACGGGTAACCACCAAAGCACTGAGCTTTTTACAAAATTAGATATTCGTTCACACATACACATGAAATGGGGCAAATATAAAATGTGTAGCGTAACAAGTTGTGGGAGCGAAAGAAAAAAAAAAAAAACAACAACAGGAGGAGAGAAAATTTCTCCCTCAGGGAAAGTCTGGTTACTCAGGTGAACATACGGTTATCATTCATTAGCTACTCGTCTGTTTGTTTATCTGGACATCGTATACAATACATATGAATATTTCATATTTATAAACAGTATTATCCTACATGAGTCATACCAAAATACGTAAACTTAAAATTGGAATTAGATCGCATATATGCATTGATCAACATACCTGCATACTCGTCGTACAAAGAGAGTTAGGCACTCCCGATCAAAATCTTTAATTACTTTCGTGTCTGGTACTGAATTTGGGCTGAAAATAAGCAGGTATTGTTGAAACCATTCTCGTTTTGCAGTGACAAATCTGCACACTGTGTTACCATAAAATCTCCTATCCATTCAATAATGCAGTCGTTTATCCAAAACACTATTGAGAAAAATGCCTTTATCTCGGATACACCTTGTGTTTAAAACAAACCCAAATGATATGGGGATATGGTATGATCTTATAGTCGGAACAAGGACATAGAAAAGAAAATATGCATATATACCATAAAATTTCCTATCCATTCAATAATGCAGTCTTTTATCCAAAACACTATTGGGAAAAAAAAGTGAAAAAAACCTTTATGTCGGATATACCTTGTGTTTAAAACAAACCCAAACGATATGGGGATATGGTAGGATCTTAAAGTCGGAACAAGGACATAGAAAAGAAAATATGAATATATCGCGTACCGTACCACCAGGGAGGTGGATTCTTCCTACCTCCCGGTACCACAAAATACCTACAAAACATATCCAAAACCCAAACGACAAGGGTCAATGACGGGAAGAAATACATTTTCCCCTCAAAGAGATGGAAAAAAAGTTTTGCAAGTAATCCTTTCATCATTACAATGGACCGTTATATTATGTCTGTATCACCAAAGAATACCCTCGTTTAGGAGGTTCTTTTTTTCAAATAATAGAATTTGCTTGTTTAAGAGGTTCTGCTTGATACCAGGCCAAAAGGGAGAAAAACAAATCTAGCATATTACCCCAAATGATTGTGCTGTCGATGCCAATGAAAATGAAGCCATAGGTACTTTTCTGTCTTAGACGAAATATCATACCAATCATGTACCTGCAAGCATGTATCTGCATTATGCGCATTGCATAACAATAGACACAGCAAGACAGCAAGCAAGATAAGACGTGCTAATATCGGGCCATCTCGCCATTCAACCATATTATTGACATTAAAAAAAAAAAAAAAAAAAAAAAAACCGGATTACATGATCACGTCGAATAGATTCCTCTTAAAGGATTTTTGTAAGATTCAATTTGTAAATAAAGGGTAATAACTTTATTCTTTTTTAAACTTATAAAAACCCCACACAGACAAGTCACAACATTCAGCGTATAAATAAAATTGTAAATTATCTTTAATATTTGAGATGGGATTTCACTTATTGCATTTCACGTACGATAGTTCGCGAGAAGACTTAGTAGGCCAAAATGAGCGATGGTCAAGATATAAAGACATGTAAGCAGCTCTTTGAGGGGTTGTCAGTCCTATCAGTCCCTTCCGTGATTGATACAGCGTGACAGGCTAATTACGCTTCTGGTTATTATAGCAATAGATGCAACGGAAAGATGTTGCCAGCAGCGGAACCATTGATATCGATTGCACTACATCAAAGGCTAACTGTATCCAAAATGTTCCAATTGGGTTGTTTGTGGTGATCAGGAAACAAATTTATCGGAGTTACGTAAAGGGAAACAACTGCGTGCGGGCCTGCATGAAATTATGCGGAGTGGTTATATTGACGTAAGAAAAAAAAAAAGAACAAGGAAAATCAGCGATTAGACATATAAAAGGTCGCGTTTCGTCTGCTATTTATAACATAACATGGCCTGCAACATTGGTCTGGGCGTCTGGATAGATGTGGAGCATTCCGGGCATTGGAGCTAGGAGTTACGACTTACGTGTACACGATGATCACCGCTTGGTTGTATGTGACATCCAGGAGATGTGCAAAGGCTGCGATCCGATTGTCAAAACATCCCGTTGAAATGATCTCCGATACAACATTAGATAAGGTTAAAGGTCGCGGTTCATTGCCGGATCTGCCGCTCACATTATGCATAGCTTCTGGAGAAGGGCAAACTTTCGAACAACGTGAACAGCTTGTACGTAGCGAGAGTAACGATCCGAGAGTATTGAGAGAAGTATCAGATAATCATAGAATTCTAGTGAATTCTTACATTTCACACATTCAGCATCAGAGCATTACGTAAGGTATTTCGTGGACAAGAGTGCGTTGAAACGTATACTGGTAAGCTCACAAATTTATCACCACACTAGGATTTGAAGTGTTGCAAAGCGCTTCTTTGTGATGGTGCTGTTTCAGGCAGAAATCTGGTGGATGAGGTAAGGATTACGCAACTCCTCAAGTCCGCTGCGCACGTAGGACAGTGACCAGGATGTAACAGATTGCGAGGTTCTGAATAAAATGCCGATAATGAGTACAAATTTGAATACGAAGTAAGGCTTGGAATTCTTGGTATTTTAGTTTGTAATAAACAGTCAAATGGAAAATCCGGCATTGCGTTCATGTTTTGGCGTTCCAGTGGTATATCCTAGCGTGGTGAGGTGTTAAAAGGGTAATGACATAAGCAGAACATGATGGTCATAGCTAGTAAGTCTATTATGTGAGTTTAGGAAATACATAATTTCCAAAAATAATAATCCGTAAGTCTTTTTGCTTTGAACTTACATTGCTTTAAACGCCGAAATAAGCTTAGTTGAGTAGACTCCGGTATACTGGTAATAAAATGGCTAGATGCAAGACTCATACCGAATATGAGCCGGTCTATGGTGAAGCGGGTTGACCACCGACAGCTCCCTCCGTCATGGGGGCCAGGGATGGGGGTTGTGACTCTTCGTTGGATGCAATGGTAGCGTTGGGTTGGGGCGTGGCTTTCTCGGCGTTGCGAGTGGCTGAATAAAATGGCGCGGGGTTACCTTTTTGATCCCTCCATCTTCCGCCAGCGAAGTGGAAGCGGGTTCCGGCCTGAAATGCGCTCTGCACCTCTGCTTTCCATTTACTCTTTTCCAGTCGATCCATTTTGGTGAGATCATCGATGACATACATGTCATTGCCAGCGAGAAGTCGTCGTTGCTGCGAAACCACATATCTCTTATCCTGATACGAAAGTAGTTTGACCAGGAAATGTCGGGGTTTGCCAGGGAGTTTTGGCCCGTCTCTATGTGCGCGTTCAATCTTAGGATTTTCCATATGAAAATGACTGCACAGAAACTGTTTAGCAACTTCCATAGGATTCTCATTGAGTTGTTCTTTCAGTCCCACAATGCGAAAGTTGTTTTTACGGGAAAATCTTTCCAGCTTGTTTTCAGCCGCGGCGGCTTTTTCCAGCAGAGCCTCATGATTTTGAACTCTGAGTTCCAAATTCCGCATTTTTTTCTCCAGTGGGTCAACTCGCTTCTCCAAGTCGTTGGTTCGAACAGCTTGAAACTCTAACGCTTTTTCGAGATCCTTGAACATGGAGCGAATATCTGCGATTCCCTGTCGGACGAAGGTCTCGAAGTCAGCATGGGAGTCCTCCATTCGCTCTATGTTCTCCGCCGGAGTTCGGGCATGTTCCTTTCGTTGAGCACCGCTTCTTAATCCGTAGCTCATGATTGAACCGCGCGCGTGAAAGATTCTGTATAAAACTCGTGGATTATCAAGAGCGCACAACGCACACGTCCTCACAGATCGATTTCCATTTACTTGAACAGATATAAACGTAATGGCGGTCTGATTTATTTATTTTTTTTTAACTAAACAGAAGTCAATTTTTCATTAGAGTAAAAATTATCCATACGAAGTTTGGCGAAATACGATTATTACCGTGTCACAGGATTACAGTTTTGTTGTTGTTCTTCTGATTTGATGCTAGAACACTTGGTTATTGCAGTTGGGATATTTGGTGAAGTATTTAATCCGAATTCAGACATTTTGTTATCTGCTTTTTAAAAAAAAATGTTATTTTTATCATTCACCATCATCTCTGATATCAGTTTTACAGTGCTCAAGCATTTCACTACCGCATGGATCAGTTGTCGGCACCTGCTCCAGAAATTACGGCACAAAATGTCAGTTTTCCTGCAATACTGGCTATGAGATTAACAATGATGAGCTGACATGTACCGCCCAGGCAGGAAGTACATCTGCGTACTGGGTCGGGGCAACCCCCGTTTGCTCGAGTAAGTGCACCGTATTTGGGGTGTTTCACCATTAATAATATTTTAAAGTTAAGCTCTACCCTTCTTATGATAACATCCAAATGAATTTAAAATTTTAGAGACTTCTGTATACGTATATGTAGTCATGTGCAAAATGTACAAAATAGAATACCCGACAATGTATTTTGAAATTCTGAAAACAGTTAAGGAACCTGAACAAGAATCCCATTGGCATGCTATAATTGCATGTTTAGTTTGAACTTTAAGATCATCTTTCATTTGTATGTGTGTGTTTGTGTGTGTGTGAAGCACTCCTACTTATTGTAACTGTGTAATAGCTGTTTAAAAAAAAAGATGGGAGCGGACCTATGTTGACAGGTGTACACAGGAGGTTGGTGTTAGAATCGTGGAACCTGATTGGTAGAAAGTGTCGTGACTGCTTTCCTATAATGACAGTGGTGACTGAATTATGCAGAGAGTGAAATATCGGAATACACAATTTAAACGTATTATACTAAGTGTTTTTGTTATTTTTTTCTGTGATTGAATATCTATGGAAATCTATCTAGAGGATACACATCAATTCACATGTTGAGTAAATTTGTTTGTTTTCCATAACGGCATTGTTGGAGGAGAAAATGTTTTGGTGTTCAATGAAGGATGATACATCTAAAGGAAAAGCTTGATGATAGGATATTTTCTGTTCTCAGATGGTGAATATAGCAGAGTTATCGGTAAGAATATTATTAACATGTGTGTATTCTTTCGGAAGTGCCTCGATAATAATTTATGTGTTTGTTATAAATTTACAATTAATGATAATAATAAACAAACACGAAACAAAGCAAAGAGTGGTTGTTGCAACAGCTAAACAATATTGGAATCCTCATATTATTATGGATTAGCAAAAAGATTCCTTTTCAAGACTGACGATTTATTTTTTGAAGAGCTGGAAAATCTTTATGCATTGTGAAAATAAAGCATGAAAAGGAAAAAATAATAGGTTCCTATCACATAATTTTTACATGTGGGTACTCGAATAATCAAAGCTTGGGTTCTGTCATGATTACATAATTCCAGGAATACTCTGTACTAAGCCCCATTTGTCTACTGCGCTTCAAATCTTGGTAACCAGCGCCTGTCCAGCTGGCAATGTCGTACCCTCTGGTAACCAGTGTCAGTTTAGCTGTTCCCAGGGTTACTACCTCCAAGGAAACACTGCTCTCACATGTCATCATGATCGCACTTGGAGTGGGAATCCGCCATCTTGCCATTGTAAGATACTCATACCCCCCTTTACTAATCCTCCTTTTGGAATTGTGAAAATGTAGATCGTCTATGCATCATTGTGTTGAATACTGTGTAAGTGCTTGTTAACCTGATAGTAGCTGTGTCTGGTGCATGGAAGCCTTCTTTGAATTTAAGATTCAGATTCAAATTCATTTTTGTTGATCTATAATGGGACAAAGGAATTTTGCCTTCCATTGACGTCTGTACAATAATACAAAAACAACTCACTCAATAATACAAACACAACTCACATCTCATTACGGAGAATATTGATAACATCAGTACTGGCGTGTAGGAATTGTTACTTGTCTAATTTCCGTTCGTGATCCTTCGTCTACTTCGGAAAGTTGTTTCAAAATATCAGTATCTACGTTAAGATCAGTGAAAGATAACATAATTTATGTCTGTTTATTCTATCATAGTTGTCATTTGTCCATAATGTTATGCGATTAGTGCTTTGATTTTCTCATATTTTGTGCTTGCATGTGACAAGTTTGTAACTGTTTCTTAATATGTGATACTAAGAAAATAAAGACACAGAATATCATTGCACTTGAAGCATTTACTTGAATTGAGTCTTGCCAGAAAACTTTAGCTAATTACATAATTATGTGGTGTTTGTTTTGTTCTTATATGCAATGCAAATGGAAATACACGCTATACATGTATATTATCATCGTGTGCGTTTTACACCGTTCCTGTGCAGTGTGCAGTGGTACTAGGTGTTTCAAAAAACATTTTCCACTTTTGATCATTAATAGCTCAAAAACTATTCATCCGATAAAACTGTCCTTTATATAAATAATAGCTGAATAGTGTACAATTTGTTCAGAGGTGATTTAAATGTGAAAGCATAGATCAGTTTCATTAAATCTAAGATTGCTTTTGAAGTAAGGTTTCAGATTTTGGTCAAATTTTAACCCTCTGCACAAATATTGAACCTTGCTGACAATGGCCCTGAACAATGGACATGCCTGAACCACCTGTTGACTAGGCGTCAGTCTTGTGCTCCCAGGCACATGAATGCTTAATTCATGTGGATTGCCCTGGGCATTGCTAGTCTGGATTCATGCACGGTAAAGGGTAAACTGCATGCACATGGAAAAAGGAAGCACACGTTTCCCTGTGCTTGCAAACACCACATTCCATTCCATATCAGCTGGCAATCATTTTCAATTTTTGCTTCACATATCACTACATTTGGGATATGAATAAGCATAAATGATCTAAAGTTCCTCATTCTAATACAGCTGTCTACTAATTAAATAGTCTGACAAATTTTTTGCTTTTTGATAAAAAGAAATCATTTTTGGTAAAGAGTTCAGCAGCATTTATCATTGGGGCGATATGTTTCACAGTAGATTTATTCAAGGCTCCATTTACACAAGTGTATACTCTAATTGATTTTCTTTGCTTCCTGTCACCATGTTTACGATAGAACAGAAGGTATTCATTGTAATTTCGTTTTTCAGAAGTAGGGAGAGCACTGTCGAGACCCAACGACAGTCTCGGCATGCGTTTGACTTTACACAGATGCTGCCAGAGGCTGAATAAAGACTAGTTGTGATAGTGGAATTTCTCATGAATAAGTAATGAAGCATTCAAACCCTAACCATTGTTCAGGACCATTGTCAGGGTGTTAACCACACACTCCCATACACACCCATTGACCCCAGTGCAAAGTGAAATTTTGTACAGACGGTTGAAAATAGAGCAAAATCTGGAACCTAACTGTAAAATTAATCATGAATTTCATGAAACTGATTTATGTTTTCATATTTAAACCACCTCCAATCAAATTGTACACTATTCAGCTATTACTCATATCAATGTCAGTGTTATCTGAGATATAGTTTATGAATTATTAAGAATCAAAAGTGGAAAATGTTTTTTGAAACACCTAGTACAACGGTTATAGTGGAATGTAACCAAACATATTTTGGTTCCCAATTCTTCTGCCAGTGATAACCTGTTCTTCTGACGACATCTCTGCCCCCGATCATGGGAGAAAGGTGGGCTGCTCAAACGACAGAGAAGATTACGGAACATCATGCACCCTAGCCTGTGAAGACGGCTATGAACCTACGACACCGGTATCCAAAACGTGCTCAGATGATGGTGACGGGGATGGTGAAGGCATTTGGACAGGAAGCGACATCGTTTGCACAAGTGAGATATATCTTATAGAAGATGATCCTCTGGCTCTCCACATGCAAAGGGACATATTTTTTTCTATGTTATGTTTGGCAGAGTAGTGGCAATGATTTCTTATTTCACTGGGACATTTTAACCCTATAAAGCCCAAGCTATTTTGACCCCTTCCAGGCCCAAGGGGGGGGGGGGGGCGCTATTTGCCAAAATATAAAGAAATACATAGGAAATACGCTAAAATCATGTTTTTTTTTATTTCTTTATCCCGAGCACATATATTTTTATTTCATATCAATCATTTTAATATTCACCACAAAGGAAAAGCAAGTCAACCTTTACTATTTGTTATGGTTGAAATTTCTCAAGGTCAACATATGGGGGCGCTATTCATTACAATATAAAGCAATATATGAAACCTATGATGTATTGCTTGGAATGGATACATATATTGGTATCACATTTCATATTTTCAAAATATTGAAATTTTGAGTTTGCAGAGTGATAATATGATAAACAAATGATATTACAGGTAAAGCTTGTGTGAAGATAACACAAAATAATAGGGTAGTCTATGGAAAATGCTGTATTTTCGATTATTTCTATTATATCTATTGTTTGATGCCTATGTCATATAAAAATAAAGGAAATAATAAGAAAACCATTTCAGAGTAATTCACAACCATAGTTACTTCACCATTTGGTCCTTCAGCAAATTACAGCCAAGAAAACTCCCATTTCATTAATTATTATATTGTTAACTGAAATTGGAACAGAAAATCATGCAAAATCTGACGAACATGGTTGTCAGTTTACTGTTGCCATGGCAACCAGCAATATCGGACATAGCTAAATTATACATCCAAATGTTTGCAATAAGATTTTAGGAAAAGTCACCAAATTTGGTTGAAATCGGGTAAGGGGTGTAGGAGTGGCAAATGAAAATATGGTAGGGGGGCACAATGTGCCCCCCTTGGGCTTTATAGGGTTAATCCATGCAGGAAGACTCAACGTCCCTACGAACAACATTAAACATGCTGTGAGGATCTGCTAAGAGTCGAAGATGATGGCGCACTCCATCCAACAGAGACGCAAAACCAGTTAATCATCTGGCTAAGACCTTCAATAGTATACAAACAGCATAATGATCAAGCATTTGACCAATTGTTGCCTCACAATTTATATAGACACAGTCTCATGCAAACGCTGCATGCAATACAATTATTATTCAACCGTAAAGTAAAAACTTTGATTAAATAGCTCCATATCCCACATTTCATCTGATAACTGTGTAAACATAGGTTGGGTGGTAGAAGGCTTCACGGTGCACCACGTATACTTTCTGGAGTATGTGAGTGGCCTTGAAAAGGGCCTACCCAATCCTACCCGGGGATTGGGTAGGCCCTTTTCAGGGCCACTCACATACTCCAGAAAGTATACGTGGTGCACCGTGAAGCCTTCTACCACCCAATGTTCTACCACCACGGAAGCCTTCAAAGATTTCACGTGTAAACATATTTCAGTTATATTTCTTCTGGTCTGCGTCGGTTGAAAGATTGCAATAATTGAAGCTGTGAATGATGTCCTAATATATCATTGTCTTCTTTTAGCTGTTGCAGTGGAATGAGCAATGATAAAAATTAAGATGAATGAGAGTGTATAACTGAAGGAAGAGTCGCTCGGCACTGCTTTGCAGTTTATTCAGGTTCACAATCCCATCGTACTTCAGCGACCTTTTTCTCCTATTTATCTTCATTGTTCTTCTGTAATGTTCTAGTCGTGACGTGCCCTGCCTTAACCCCTCCTGCAAATGGCGCCATTTTCCAGTGTCATTTCATGGGCGTGGTCAAACCCACCACTTCACCGAGTCAAAACTACAGTGCCATCTGCACTACAATGTGTAATACTGGTTTCAGTATGACAACGGGTTCTGCTCAGCGAACGTGTCTCTCTACAGGAGCATGGGAAACCTCTTCAACTACTTGTTCAGGTAATCTCAATCAAAGTCAATAGGTCTTAAAATAAGATCTTAAAAATTCCCGAATGAATTGCTTATTCACATTCATAATTCTAATCTATTTATATTAATACATCGCTTTCAATAAAGCTAACATGAGTCCTGATACATTAACCGTAGTTCTTACATCAAAATCTGTTTCCTACCTCGTTTTTCTTATGGCATGGCGTAGGCTCCGAGTCTGTTTGCATGGTCACTAAAAGGTCTATTTTCTTCCTACTGTATCTATTACGTAGTTAACATTACAGGTGGGGAATGAAATGTCGTAAAAAAATGAGAAATTAAATCAGATTATTTCAGCGGAACATGTTTACACCAAAATGTCGTCCAATGTGATAAACACCTAGTGACATGTCTTGACAGTCTTCCCATGACACCTACGGTTGAAATTTGAAATCTATTGTTAAACATCAGGTAGAATGCTAGTTTTTTTTTCTATCCTCAAATCAGATATCACGCCACCTGCACTCACCTGTCCCCTTGACGTGGAACTCATAGCGGAAGCAAGATCAACATCAGCCACTGTTCAGTGGACCACTATGAACCAGCCCCAGGTACCCTGGATGCACGCCACGAGCTCGACACCAACGAGTCATACAGCCCACGAGCCAAGGCCAACGACCTCGAAATCAGCTAAAATAGGCCCATATCAACTAAAGTAGGCAAAGGCCAGTGAGCTCCACACTTGGCAATGAAGGCCCATAAGCCTGACATAACTTCACTTGGCTTAACGAAGGTAGTGTCGAGTTCGTAGGCCTTTTGCGTTGAGTCTAGTTCGTGGGTCTACATTATTTAAGTGTCTTGCAAGTGGGCATGTTTTTCTCGGTGTCGATACCTCGTAGGCGGTATGACTTGGAGGTGCCGAGCTAATAAGGTAAAACCGGTACAATCTGCTGCCATTATCGATGGACGCAAAAGAAACACACACACACACACACACACACACACACACACACACACACAAAACACGACACAATCTTCTGAATGGAAGCAGCTTTTGAATATGTTATTCATTGTAAGTTTACTGACTTCAATTCAGGTTTCATTATCATAACACAATTGTCTATAGATATAACATACTGTAGGAATCCATGATGTGCGCATTGTTTCCCTTAATTAATTCAGCTTTCAATGTTCTCTGCTGTTGTGACCGTGAAGGAGATTGTCAAGAAGTGTGCATTTTGAAGTGTTATAAGCTCATGATAATTTAACAAAGGTATATAGTTTCTCTAAAGGTTAAACGCCTATGATAAAGGGCATTCCAATTCTCCGCAGTAGTTTATGTCTGGTAGTTAGTATCCTAGATTTTGATATCCTTTGGAAGATGTATCATTCTTTCTCCAGTGTCCAATATAATGTTTGACAATACTCCCAGAAATTAGTTCACCATCGAGTGATTTTACAACCGTACTTTTTAGACAAGCTATTGAGAAGGTATGGGAACTGAGCGCGTTCGTTTGTATGTTCTGTGGGCAGTTTTTAGCAGTGTTCAACTAATCTACATTGAATATCAGTTCCTATGTTGGAAACTCCTAGAAAAAGTTTGCTAATATTTTAAGGTTCTTGGTTTCAGCTCCAAGTGGACATGAGTGTGAATGTTTACAGAATGGTCTTTAAAATCTCTACAATCTGATTGGTCAATTGCCATGCATTGATTTTTACTGATCCACACTGTGCCATGCGTCTGGTGAAATCCGACACATGGCTCGTGTCTTGTATAGTGTAGCAGGTGTACCGGGCGCATGATGGGGAAAAACATTGTACAAGTATATCATGAATTTAAGGGCCAATTTTATAACTCAAATGATGCAGAGGCCTATTTCGTGGATCAGAGAACTCTCTGATCCAAAATTGAACTCCAATTATTACCGATCCACTCGGTCCAGTGCATCATTTGTATACTTATTTATAACATGCTGTTATGTCACTGTGGTGCTTTGCAGGCAACAGATCGAGGGACTGCCATAGGTACACATGTATTCAGCATAGACTCAGTGCAAGTCTCTGGAAATATTCTGCCTACCTCGCTTACTGAAGGTGATCACACCATTGCTCACCGAGCAGTGGACAGTGCTGGAAACTCGGCTACATGCTCACATTATGTGAGGGTTAGAGGTAAGTAAGATTGATTTCCTTGCGTAGCAATCCTATAAGTGTTGAATACAAGTTGTTGCATCAGTTATGCAGCTTTGAAACTCTATCATACCACTGTTCATGTTCATGTCTTGGTCACAAGTCCTTTCTCGGATTTCAAGTCTAAAAAACACCATGTTTATATGAAGAGTTTGTTCGCAAAAACCGATGAGTCCATATTTGCCAAATGGAGATATTTGCGATTAAAGGTCAAGAAAAATAGAGAGAATGATGGAAAAATTGTGTTTCTTTTGACCATAACTTCATAAATGTACCTTTATCAGCCATGTAGTGACCAATATATCATTTAGAAGGTATCATTTTGTACTTTATGACAGATACCGTGCTTCAAAATCTTCAAAAATGCACTCTTCATATATATATATATATATATATATATATATGAAGGGTTTGTTTGCAAAAACCGATAAGTCCATTTTTGAAGATTTTGCAGTACGATCTCTGTCATAAAGTACAAAATAATACCTTTTAAATGATATATTGCTCGCTACCTATACAGGTATATTTTTAAAGTTATGGTCAAAAGAAGCAAAAATTTTCTTATTATTCTCTTTATTTTTCTTGACCTTTAATCGCAAATATGTCCATTTGACAAATATGGACTTATCGGTTTTTGCAAACAAACTCTTCATATATACATATATATGTATATATATGTATATATATATAATATATATATATATATATATACATATATATATATGTATATATATATATATATATAATTATATATATGTGAAACTTCATAATAATAATACAAACAAGACATTACACTGCTAGGAGTTATGGTAGTTTCTTTATTTGTAAGTTGTTGGTTTTTTCTTAAATGTTGGACAAAATATGAACATTTTTGTTTTTACATTTCTTTCGTGGGGTGTTATGCCTTCCCCGGGTATTGCACAGCTTAACGTAAAGTTATACTGCTTTGGTAATTGGTACTCTGACGACAGTATTATTCGCCAGCAAGGATTTTAAGAGCATTAGAGAGCATTTGAGAATTAAACATTCCCCAAACTGGTCTTCTACGTATACCTCTCCTTGCTATACCAACCAGTCATAAGGTGCCTTCCACTCCAAATACCGGACGACGGTTCAGCCACGTTAACAGCAGGGCAAGGGAGCTGCGAAGGTGGGGTGGTGTATGGCTCAACCTGTACGATAGCTTGTGACTCTGGGTACCAGATGTATCCAGGATCGGGCCCCACGTTGGAGAAAACCTGTGATTGGTCGGTTGCATCTGGAGAGACCGTAGGCTTCTGGACAGAGTTCAGTCCAGCATGTGACCGTAAGCGTTATGCACCACATCAAAATACGTCTGTTGAGAATGAGAAGGGCGTTAAGTGGTCTTGAACATTATGGGTTTTGTGGCAACTTAACGCCCTTATCATTCTCATCCGACTAAAATAACATTGTTACAGAAATTAATGTGATACTTTAATACACGTAAAAGTCTGGACTCATCCATTTTATTCTTTCACTTGTTTGATTTGCATTTCATTTTTATGTAAAACACACGCGCGCGCACACACACACACACATATATATATATATATTTTTTTTTTCAGAGGAAGGCGATTGGACGGTAAGAACGTTGATGTAGCTATGCCGTTCATAAGAACGTTGACAAAGCAGCTCCGGTGGTTGAGAAAGTAAGATGGTAATGATGATGATGATGATGATGGCTTATTGCGATCGCCAGTATCCGCCTTTGAAAGCTGTTCGTGGCACTTAATCTAGATTGTTCCAATTTCTTCCTTACAAACAATATTAGAGTATAACAAAATATTCTCAGGAAAAGCGCTTTGTGTCAAAATCATCATTGCGTTGACAATAACAGGTCTGATTTCTGGTATTTCCATGTTCCAGCTGTGAACTGTACACTTCCTTCAGTGACCAACGGGCAATCATCAGACTGCCCCTCTGCTACTGCCGAGTACAGAACTTCGTGCCAGTTCTCCTGCAGTGCAGGTTACACATCACCCTCTGGAGTTGTCACTGTCACAAGAACCTGTCAATCAGATCAGACCTGGAGTGGAAGCGACTTTCACTGTACTGGTACGTGTCAGCAAGGAGCGAAGCTCCTTGGTGTCAGCGCAGTAAAAAGATATCACCAAGCTTTTGAATGTGCAGTGTAGGTATAATGGTCTATTTCATCATGCATTAAGATTCATAAATATGATATGCATTAAAGCATTAAAGTTTAAACCAAGTAAAAAAAAAAACAAACGAGAGTAATGTACAACCATAAGTACATGGGATGGGATAAAATGGGGATTACAAAGAATTCAAGAGTCACTAGGGAAGCTTAAATTGGATAAATGAATTATCTCAAACTCCATGCGCTGTGTCTTCTAACTAGAAAGTTTGAAAGGTTGATTTATTAACCACATTGCCACATGAAAGCCTTCTTTGCACCTAATGCATTGTCGGTCTCACTGCTCCATATCGAAATTTATATGTGGGGAAAACAAGGGTAAAGCAGTATATTCATTAAACTGTCTGCATAGAAAAATTGTAAGTCTGATATGGCTGTGAAATTGTAAAAATCTACCCTTCGTCAAATTAAGTCTATGATGCAAACAATTGTGACTTGAACACTATGAGGATTACAACTTTTTATATCCTAGAACCGAAGACATGCCCAGGCAATTTTAGCATCTCCTATGGCTCCGTGACGCCCCTGGAGTGCAGGGGTACAGATCCCGTCCTGTTTGACACCACCTGTACCTTTGTCTGTAATGATGGTTTTCGGCTGGAGGGACCGGGGGACATCGTCTGCAGCACCGAGGGCCAGTGGACTCATCAGTCAGCTCCAACATGTATAGGTACAGGCTTCTTGGTTTGGACACCACGGGCTTACAGGAACTCTTAATGAAACATGTGGCTCAAACAATTGCTTCAGCAGGACATGACATAATAGAGATTTTGGTACAACTGTTTGCTTGCAAGTTTTTACCTAATTGTGGACCATAATTTTTTTTTTTAAAGTTCGTGTGCAAAGAAGGAAATTGTTTACATGCAAAACAGTGCAGTTTGATCAAAATCAAATTAATTTAGGGAATACGACACAGGTATTGTGAAGTTCCTCTCAATTTCACAAAATATTTTTCTAAAGAATTCAGTATAAATACGCAAGTAGTGAGTTTATGATCCCATTACCTCACAAATTGCCATACAATTTGAAACTTGTATTTGCTGTTGTTCTTAATCTTTAATTTAAAGTGCCAGTCCTAATACAATACGTTTATCTCACTTATCATTTTTCAAGTTGTTCAACCAGGATTCACATGTTTTACACATTTATAGCAACATTAATTGAAGAGAGGACATCATCGAGTTAATCATTACAAATTCAAATCAACTGGTCGAAAGCAATTCTTTCAGAACATTTATAACTTTCATAACATCCTTATCTTTAATCCGACTTTTAACATAACTTTACTGATGTGATGCAATTTTACTCTTCCTTGCATTTAGAGTAGCTGATAGCTGGTCCGAAATTTCATTTCAATATACCATTCATTCAATGTATCAACGGTTTGACTTAACATAGAAACACTGATCAAAGACAAACCGTCAAAATTATGCAATTGCAAAGGATGTTTTGCTTTCCATGTTCACTCCCACAATCAGATATCCAACCACCAAACTTCAACTCAACCTGTCCCTCTGAGATCAGGATCTTTGCTCCAATGGGAAGCACATCGAGCATAGTCAACTTCCAGGATCCCATTGCGAGTGACAACTCGGGAAATGTTCATGTTAGCAAGTACATGTTCCCTTGGCTTTTGTTCAGCTGTACCGTGAACGTATTACCCCGTAACCTTGACTCATCGAGTTACGTTGACACGAATTAAGCACAAAAAAAGATATACAAGTGAAAAAAGGGAAAAAGACACCCCCCAAAAAACACCAACAACAACAAACAAACAAACACCAAAACAGTCTTATTCTAAGTTCAGACAAAGTTGTGTGTTGTAATATGACATCTGGACTCCAGCTTGCCAATCGAAGGTGTATGCAATACCATTTTTTTTTTGCCAGTCACTTTCAAAGCAGCTGTTGATTGGGGAGCAAAGCATTGAGGATTACATGCTCGACGACAAAAATGTAGAGTTCATTTCCAAAAGGTGCTAAATCAATTTCTTAATCAAAAGTTGTATATTTTACCGGCTGAATTATTTTTATCTAGTCCCCGTACAGTAAACGCTTCATGAAAAGTGCTGAAAATTGTGCTTAAAAATGGAAAAATTAAACGAAGAAAACTAAAGAGACAGAAAGGTATATCTAGTCATACGGTTAGATGCCAAATTTAATGCATTGACAATGACAGATTGATTGTTTCGGCAGAGGGGAAAGAAGAAGAAGAAGAAGAAGAAAAAGAAGAAGAAGAAGAAGAAGAAGAAGAAGAAGAAGAAGAAAAAGAAAAAGAAAACGTTCCTGCATTAAGCATAAGCTATATGCATCGCAATGAGGAGTGAGCCGACCTGGGCCGCTTTGAATAGGAGACGCCGCTTGACCTACCAAGGATCAGTCCGGTTTTGCACGCACAGTCAGCGATCGAAATATTTGCAATGCCATAGACAGCAATGAAGGAGTTGATTTGGCCCTCAATATTTATTTACATGTAGGCTCTAGACAGGTATAGATAAGTTTCATCTGAATATATTCTGTAAACTGTTGCCATATTCTAATGAAGAATATGTGTACAAAAATAGTAATCCTGACCGTACCCTTACCCTTATCCCTAAACTTTCAACCGATCACTTACCCTAACGCTAACCCTAGGCCTCACACTAATCCTAACCAACCCTTACCCGAACTCTTACCCTGATTGCAACCCTTACCTTGACCCTTACCCCAACCCCAGTTTTTTTTTTTTATTTTCAATTGCAATTGTTACAATTCCGTTGCTAGACATGCCAAGGTAGCATACTTTTATTTATCTTTATGAATATGTTTAGTGAGAATTCAAAGGATTAAGAACATTTACATGAAATTCACCGCTACAACAACAAAAAAGTATTTAGAATCCAGATACTCTTGCTAGTGGCAATTGACTTTTCAAAAGCAACCAGTTTATGTTAGTTTAATAGGATCCTCTACATTGTCTAATAGAAAAAAAAAAGATTGTTTGCAGCAGATTTAAAGACTAGCGACTATTATAGTAAACGTACACGACATTCGTTCAAACGACATCTGCAGAAATCCTTGTCGTTTATTGAAGATCAAACAGAAAACACTGCAGGAAATTTGATTGGATTAGTGAAAGAAGCAACAGTACAGGAATGATTATTTGGTAGATTGATGGGCTTCCATCATAAGCTAATCTTTCGTAATAGGGTCATGACCATTATGTACTACATGTAAATGCTTACGTTATGACTGTATATTCTGCTATTTAACATTCATTTCACATTCACTTAAGAAGGCAAAGATTACCATGTTTCTTGGTACAAAGAGGATATCGATTGTAACAATGATTATTACATTTTGCTCATGCTAATCGGAATGTTGAAACGAGTGAATAATGATATCATTTCTTTTTTTCTCTCTTTAACACAGTAGATTTTTTTTTTTTTTTTTTTTTTTTTTTTAGGTAGGTTCAATTTACAATTTCCAGCACAACTTTTTATTGGAAGCTGCAGAATAAATAGTTGTGCCAGATGTTATCTTCATATTTTCTTTTTTGGTGTTTTGTTAAAAAAAAAAATCATTAGATTTTTGTCAATTGTTGTTTCATAGTTCAAATAACAAATGTGGTATCTTTGGTCTGATGTGACAGTTGTCACGACAGAGTGCTTTATGTATGCCTTATTTACATGCATATAAATGGAACATACACAATGTCTTTATTTCGCAGGTAAAAAAAAATCCTACATTTGTCATTCTAATCGAACTTGATTTTATCACCCACCCTCCTCTATCTTTCTTTCATGACATCGCTGGTAATCAACAAAGACTGAATACCATCTTTCGACCAGGAAGCGTATTTCCAGAGGGAGAAACAGTCATTGGCTACCTTGCAAGTGACGCTGCTGGGTTGACATCAAGATGCGAAATTACCATTACTGTACAAGGTGAGCGCATGCATAAGATAAATATTCTTTTGTCATTTGTACACTTCTTATCCTACCTGTATTGTAATGTTTTTATCCACATTGTAGTTCAGAATGTGTTGTTGGATTTTCCTAAATTGTTTATTAATGGCTCACTGTTTTTACTAACACTCCTTGGCTTATAATGGATTAATAATGTGTTATTTGTTTTAGGTTTACTTTAATAGCCAGCTATTTTTATTTTTGCACAATGGTAAAAACCAAGGCATAGAACCTTTAGATATAATCTGGAAGAGTTTCACTGCTTTCCAAGTGGTTTGAGGCAATATTATACAACTTAATATATTTATATGTTGGATTTTGTGTGTTTGATTTTACTTTTTTTAATACTTCCACACATAATCAAACATCCTTTCAGAAATATAACAGAAAACATTAATATACGGTTATAATGTACACGATTCGAAGAAAGAACATGCATGTCTACGTTATTTCCACTAACAAATCGTATTGACTTACCCGATTTGCAAATAATTAACTACGACATTATGCAGGAGAACTGCCACTACAAGCGGGTGCTTGAACACGTAGCAGTCAAGAAATCTAATAAGGCGAGTAGAAGCACATGCATTTCGTTTAGCAGCAGGGGGAAAGAAACCTGAACATGTATAACCTGATAACGCATTGAATTTCATATTCTAGTGAAAAAAATACTAAAAAAGGTGTGGTTAATCACGTTAGTCCATAGATGCCCCGTACAGCAACCTCTTCTCCATGGCTCAGTGGTCAACTGTACGGATCCTTTCTATGGCAGTAGGTGTTCTTTCTCTTGCGATGAAGGCTACGATCTGATTGGACCATCTGCCGTGTCATGTGATCTGTCAAGCGATGGAAGCCCTGCGTGGGAAGACGCTCCTCCAGTCTGCCAAAGTGGGTAAAGTTAAAGGGATGTTATAGTTTTGGATGAGATGGTTATTCAAATTTAAAAATCTTTGCGAGATAATTAGAAATTGCTGTTTTGAAATGTGAAAAAAAAAATCTAATTCTATAATTGAAGGAATTAAAACCTTATTTGATGAAATTCGGTTTTGAAGTGGCTGAGATATCCAAAAACAAAGTTAAACAAAGTTGTCCTAATAAACGTTGGGCCCAGGTGTTAGACATGATTTTATTACTGCTGATGCAAAAACAGAGTGTTGGTCATGAAAGTAAATAGGAAAATGCCGCGGATCTCCTGTCAGTTCTATTTATGCATCTAATCAGAA
Source organism: Diadema setosum (assembly GCA_033980235.1). Classification (NCBI taxonomy): domain Eukaryota; kingdom Metazoa; phylum Echinodermata; class Echinoidea; order Diadematoida; family Diadematidae; genus Diadema; species Diadema setosum. The sequence continues at coordinate 34,257,440 of CM067075.1, read as the reverse complement.
AGTTGATGAGTCAAGTGATGTCATACTTCCTTTTAGCATTCCCACATGTCAGAGAAAAATTCTACCCTGCAGGCAGGAGCATATGATCAATTTTCATACTATTCCAATTCTGTAATTTATACAACATGAAAAAGACGGTTAAAGTTGACAAAATTGAATTGTTTTTGTTTTATGTCAGTGTGAATATTAAAAAATCTGATAGGTTGTTGATGTTGTATTTAAGGAGGTGTTCATAATGAAGAATGCAATCGGCTTGCATCAGCTGTTTTTTACAATAGGACAAATTTTGCTTTCGTGTTCATTCAGGACTTGGGGATGTTTAGAAAGTGCTGGCATGAGGCAAAACTTACCCCTTTTACCCCATACTTTAATACCTTGGAAAGAAGCAGAAGCTTTGCTCTCTCTACTCCAAGGTTACTTGGTCGCAGGAAAAAAAGAAGAAAGATATTATTTTCTCCTTAGTGTACCTGGGGGAGATAGCAAACATGTACAGTCAGTTACGGCTGCTGGAAAATAATTCCTTTGAGAACAACTGCCATTGGTCGCCCCCTGAGTGAAAGTTGGAAGACGATGAAATATTTTCTCCCTGCAGTTAGACTGATTTTAATGCTGTGAAAAAACAATAAAAATAAACTTTACCCTACCGAGTTATCGTCAATCTCCATTCTTCCTTGCAGTCCAAACCTGTCCCCCTCTCCTCCCCACAAACCCTGCTACTGTAGTAGGGTGTGACCCCACGTCCCCAGTGTCGTATGGATCAGGATGCACCATGCAATGTCCCTTCGGCTTTGTTGGTGCGGGTGAGACCCTCAAGAGGTGTCTGGCTGATGGGAAGTGGTCAAGCACCAACTTCACCTGTGACCGTGAGTTTATTTTTTCCTGATCTTATCAAATTGACCTATGGTTTAGTATTACTCCTAGTTATTTATATGATGCAAGTCAAGTTTGCGCATGGCTTTATGTGTGTGCATTTCCCTTCGATTCCCTTCGATACTTTTATAACACAGTACCCATAAGAAAAAGAAAAGTCTGCCGCAGGTCTGCGGCATACTTTGTAGTCTGCGGCAAGAGTAAGCGGGAGTATGCGGCAGAACCAAGCTTTGCTGCAGACCTGCCGCATACTAGTATGCGGCAGACACAGTCTGTGGCAGATCTGCTGGAAGGGTGCCACAGAAAGGAACTTGCGGCAGACTTCTCGCATATTGCATACCTGTGTAGAAATCTTGCCGCAGATCTGCCACAACCTCTTCCTGAAATCGTACTTTCAAATATGAATATTCATCATTAACAGTCTGCCGCAGATCTGCCTCAGATCTGCCGCAAATAGTTTAGTAACCGTGCCTTAAAACATAACATTTTTTTTTTGTTGGTATATAAACCATGTGATGCATTGCAATTGTATGTAGAACTAGCTGTGTCTGGAATACTCATAGGGTCTGCTGCAGACCTGCCGCTTACTTGCAGCAGCCTTCCCGCATACTTGCAAATGTAGGTTAGGTCATTTACTAGATCTATACATATTTGATAGGAGTCTGCTGCAGACTTGCGGCTGACTTTCCGCAGCCTTCCCGCTTACTTACTGCATACCTGTAGAAATATTGCCGCAGATCTGCCGCAGATCTGCCACAACCTCTTCCTAAAATCGTACTATTCATCATTAAGAGTCTGCGGTAGCAGCTAATTTGCGTGTGAAAATGATGCCTGTCTGTGGCAGATCTGTGGCAGATCTGCGGCAAAGCATCCGCAGCAGTATGCGGCAGGCTGATTTCTTTCCTATGGGTAGCAATTTAAATGCAAATTAAAACGATGGTCCTTTTACGTGAATTTTTATCAGAAGTGTTTTAATGCATTTTATTGTGTTTCCTTCATTGGAACTTAGAACACGTTAACTGCTTGTTAAGACTTTATATTTTAATGCCTTCACCGGAAAAGAAAAACATGTCGACGTTTTATTGTGAATTTTTTTTGTTTCTTTGTTTAATGATTACTTGTTTGTTTGCCAATGCACCCAAAACATTATCAACATTTTCAAGGAAATGTCTTTTTCGGTGGGTTTTGAGTATCGTGTACCTTTGGCCCTATTTGGTTCGTGAAATTGTAAGTTTTAGCTCAAATTCATGATGGTCAGAGGCTTACCTGTGTTCGGTCAAGGACATCATTTCCTCGGTCATAACTTCAGGTTGGAAAATCCAGAGGAACTGTAAATTACAAAGAAAAAGGAAAAAGTGGAACGATTCCTCTCAATCTAAAGGGGAAGGAGATTAAAGTCATGTCTCAAGGTCAAAGATAAAACAAAATTCATGGATATAAATGTGCTTGTAAGCCTTTCGTTTAAGGCATCAATGCTTTCGCGCAATGTAAGCATGAGTACTCGAATGTAAAAAAGTGACTAAGATGAAATAATTACTTTAAGCTACATCCTGATACTGAAGCAAAAAATATTTAATAATACATTTTAAATATGAAATGTTTATGCCGATGTTTTCCTCTACAGGTAAAGCTTGCAGTCCATTGGTTGAAACAAATGTCATCTCCATCACACCCTCTACGTGTATGTCTGACCCACGTTACCAAGACACATGTCATTTGGAATGTCAAAGGTCAGGCTTCGAGATATATCCATCCGAATATGAAGAGACAACATGCACTGGCACACAAACCTGGAGCCGTGACATAAACGTGGTCGAATGCAAGGGTAGGTACTTTTGACGTTGCATCACTTTCATCTTGTTGGGAGAAAATATACGTAATGACAGTATAAATGATAATGTGTGGGTGATTCTGTGTTTGACGGTACGGACTTCAGATCAGATTAGAAGTAAGGGAATTAACCACCCAGGAAGAGATTATAACATCTGACTACACACATTTTTTTTTTTTTGAAAGGGAAAAGTGTGATGCCTGAAATAATCATGCATTAGGTGTTTCGTTTAAGAGGTTTGCTCGACAGTGGGGATGACCATTTTCAAACGTGCTGAATACTTGATGAGATCAAGTGTTTGAAGCGACAGAATTCGATGCAAGTCTCTGAAACTCGAAAGCGTAATATGGTTGCTTTCTTATTTCATTATTGTCATGAAAACCCCAAACTTTCAGTAGGCATACGTGGATAGAAATGTAGTCATCTTTAAAATTTTGACTTAAAATTTGCAAAAGACCCATTGAGTCCACTGCGCATTTTTCAGAGAAATCGTAGGACAGGTAACCGGACGTTGTACATGATAAAATATCAGATTATACTGTTTTATACCACAGAAATAGTAGATTTTGTGTTAGGACCCAATTTAAAGTGAGATGGTCCGACCTACTCATTTTCGAATTTATCATATTTTCTGGCGACTTTTTTGGTTTTGTTGTACAGGGTCACATACTCTCTGGTTTTGCTTATCCTGCAGATACTCAGCCACCGACGTTTGTCCAGTGTCCGTCAGAGGTTGATGTGTTCTATGCGTCTAGGAGCTCGGACACAGCTCTTGTCAGCTGGAATGTCACAGCCTTGGACAACAGTAATCTCGAGCCCACCTTGTCTTGTGACCTTCAACCCGGGGTCATGACCCGTGGTATATACCAAGTCAGCTGCAGTGCTAGTGATGATGCTGGCAATGAGAATGACTGCAGTTTCACTGTGGAGGTCAAAGGTAAGCAGTCGTTTTTCTCTTGTCTAACAAAGGCTTTATTATAGATAGGGTTTTTTCTATTTGTTACAGTTAACAACAGAACTGAAAATCAACATTCAATCCAAGCATCGGCAATGCATTGACTACATAATGTGATTTGTTTGATCTTTCTTTTTTATGTTTGTGAAGGGGAAAAAGTCTGGATGTTGTGGCCCTTGTCCCTTTGTTCGGTTCCTCATGATATCTCCGCATGGATTTGTGACTCAAAGAGCTTACTATAGCATATACATACACCGTCTCTGTGAGACAATCTTGAGTCACAAACTTCACATGTGAATACGAAATTTCAAACCAAGTAATAAGGTCAGTCCTTTATAATTGTTGTATGTGTACATGCTATGAACTATTAAATGACGAACAGAAAAGAGAAATGTCACATCCTTGAAAGAATGAAAACGAAGACTAATACCACATCAAGTATCCTAAATTGATTTCAATTCAAATTCATTACAAGCTTTGTTTCATGGTTTTGTCAACGGTTTCGGTGCTAATCATTCCGTATCGACCATGGCCACCCTCGTGTGCTGCATATAATTATTCTGAAGCAATTTGTCTCCTCTTATAACTGCTTCATCTTGCTTGGACCATCAATTAAGTCACGTTTGTAAACGGGACTTAACTGTTTGTGTGTTCTCTCCCAGTTCGACGTTGTAGGACTTTAGTCCCACCTGTTCACGGCTCCATTGAAGAGGACTGCAACGATACCTTTGGGGGAGAATGCACAATCTCCTGTTCCAGTGGATACAAGCTTATTGGATCTAGCAGGGGGAGCTGTGAATTCAATGGCACTAATACCTTTTGGTACTTTGAACAGGATCCAGTCTGCGAAGGTATGGTCAAACTCGAAGGAAAATGCAGCTTTCAATGCTGTAACAATCCCATATGCCCGGCATTCCTCATACTGAATAAGATATTCTAATCATCTCTGACCAAGCGGCCGGAAAGAAAACTAACGAGAATGACAATAGTAGGCCCTATTGAGTTGGAGATATTACTTTGCATAGGAAAAATAAACGAATACAAGCAAAATATTGCATAAAGTGGCATGATACAGATCTTACAAACTAGGCAGTTCTCTGCGAAAATCTACTGAGTCAATGTTAGACAGTGTGTTTGTCTGTCCAAGCCCGATTTGATCTAAAGGCGAATGCATGCCACGGACCTCCACTGGTAGTCAGTGATGCATGCGAACAGGAGAAACAACACCAACACCGAGGATGTTGGCAGCTAGCCATTCCATTGGTCGACCTGAACCCATTATTTGACTATTTTATAGTAGGGTTCATGTGTCATGAATAATAATGCTGGAGCAGATCTCAAAAGGCCCGGGCGTTGTTGCGGTCGGCTGGGCTCGCTTCGCTCGCCCGTTATAGCCATCTTACCGCGAGAGGGCCTTGAGAAAAAAAAAAAGGCTGACTAGGCCTACTTTATGAACTCTCACCCGTGTAAACGTGTGTATTTATAAAATTTCTTTTGCAAGTTATTAGAGGGTTATTATGCAGATTTTGTTTGTAATAAGGTTGAGTACCTTGTGATAAGGGTCAAGATTACATTCTGACGTTCAGATCAGCATTTAAGCAAACTCTCCGACACATTTGCAAATATTTCAGTTACATGTATTTAAACGTCTTTAATGTTTTTGTGTGCGTATGTGTGTGCAAAACTAAAAGGAAAGGATACCAATTCAATTCTTCCTGATTCTTCCAAGTTCTTCTTGTTTTGTGGAGTTTTGGTTTGTTTGCGAATGTGCGCTTATATTGATGTTTTATTTACATGTGTTTCCTTTAAACTTTTCGTCCTGAAATGTTTTTCTTCTTCGCTGGTAGTTATGGGATGCTCCCCACTCCCATTGACCCAAAGCATTCTGGTAACGCCTACTGACTGTGCACAAGCTAGCAAGGTTCCCTTAGGAACCGTTTGTGTACTGCACTGTGACCCAGGTTTGGTCTTAGAAGGCGACGGTCAGCCGTTGACCTGTCTTACCACTGAGGAGTGGAGTCGTCCACTGGACGTGGAGTCACTGCTTTGTGCTGGTGAGATTCTTATTTGACCATCTTCCCAAATATGCTTTCGTAATGTTTATTTCTTTATCTTTTAGAATTTTCATAGTCAGCAGGTCATAGTTTTTATACCCCCGCCAAACGAAGTTTGAAGGGGGTATATAGGAATCAGCGGACGGTCGGTCGGGCGGTCGGTCGGGCGGTCGGGCGGTCGGGCGGTCGGTCCGTTGCAAATCTTGCGTCGCGAACTACTTCCTCAGTTTTCAACCGATTCCCATAAAACTTGGCACAGATGTGTGCCTTGGGTTGTAGATGTGCAAGACGTATTTTTTGACAGTAGCCAAAAGTACGTTGCCATGGTAACGGCATATTATGGGCAAAAATGGGTACAAATCTTGCGTCGCGAACTCCTCCCACAGTTTTTGATCAATTTTTATGAAATTAGGTACAGATGTTCATCTGAATATGTTAATGTGCAAGACACATATTTCCGCAGTGGCAAAAAGTGCGTTGCCATGGTAACGGCATGTTATTGGTAAAATATAGGGCAAAATGCTTCATGGCAAAACTGCTTCATCAGTGTTCTTCCAATTCTCATGGAATTCATATTGAATGTTTGTCTTAGGATATAGGTCAGCATGACACATTTCTTGACAGTGACAAAAAGTATGTTGCCATGGTAACAGCTCACATATTATGAGCCAAAATGATGGAAAATTTTGTGTTGCAAACTACTTCCTCAGTTTTTGCCCAATTTCCATGAAACTTGGTACAGATGTGTGCCTTTGGTTGTAGATGTGCAAGACGCATTTTTCGACAGTACCCGGAAGTACGTTGCCATGGTAACGGCATATTAATGGCAGAAGATCAAGGAAAGATCTTGCGGATTTAACTACTTCCTCAGTTTTTTGACCAAAGCTTATGAAATGTTGTTTTGACCAAAGCTTATGAAATGTTGTTTGGCGAGGGTATAACCAGTCGCTGTAGCGACATTTCTAGTTAGCATTCAATATTGTGTAAATATGTATGATATTATTCGTATTAGATACGGCAATATCACGGCAGCATCAAAAACCTTTCTGCAAACACTGCGTTAGAAGCGTGCTTTGGATAGTTCAGTAGTACTGTTTCAACCATTTCCTTTCAGGGCATTTTTTTCTTGTTTAAAAAAAAAACCAAGAGTGTATGATCGTTTCATTCATTTTTTTTTCAAGGGCATTGGTAAAGCGGTAACAAATCAGAATCCATCTAAAACAGCGTTACGAACATGCATTTTATGAATATCGGATTTTCATGACTCCATTCATTTTTAACCTCAACTTTCAGGTAACGTAAAGATACACTCAGAAATGGCAGCTGTTTTGATTAAGGTAAAGATGATAGAATCTCGAACCAGTATTCATTGTAGTTATCTGGAATGTTGATTATTTAGCAGTGTTGACGCTTTTGAGATCCGTTGCTGGCGCTAATAAATCAGTATAAAATAAACCAAAAAACAAACTCGCATTCTGTTCTCTGCGAGCAAGTATTACGTGGATGTAATACTCGAGGGACACCGTTTGCCTAAATCGAACAGAGGTGCCAAAAGAAATATGAACAAAAACGTTTGAATTCATCCAAGTGCAATATTGAATATCGTGGATTTTTGTATTCCCTATCCGTAAAATCAGATTCACCTTTCAAACTTTCAAACTGTCAATTTCACACATACCAGATCGCACCCCACCTACAAACCTCTCCTGTCCATCGGCACCCATCATGGCTGTCCGGAAAGAGTATAGTGGAGTAGAAGTGACCTTTGACCTTCCCCATGCGGAGGATGCAATTGACGGGACAAATCTTCAGGTGACGACGGAACCAGCAGATTTGAGGACCCCGTACACATTTGTGTCGGACACCGTGTGCCGATACACGTTCACAGACTCATCTAACAACAGTGCCTCCTGTCTTTTCCACGTCTTTGTCAGTAGTAAGTCTGAAATGCAACGACACCGCCGGCGGAACGTTTTCACAAGGGGAATTTCCTTGTTTCATGATCTAAAAAACGAAGGTCTTCAGCTCATTTTTCGCATTCCACTTCCGGGTTTCTTCAACCGACAAGCAATCAAAAGAAAAAAAAAAAAAAGGTCTTCAGCGCAAGAGAAGCCTTACCGCGCTAACAATGGAAGGTTTCTTTCTATTTCTTTTTAGTGCCCCTTACGCATTTCCGGGGTAAAAATGTGGAGGCCAAAAGTAATGACACCATATGTATTCCTCGGTATGGTGCGAAAAAGTGGGGGGCTTCCCCGGTTCCGCCTGTCCTGAAAGACAATTTGTGTCTTATCATCCTATTACATGTGGTTGAAACCAAAACTTTAGTTTTTCCTTATTACTCATGGAAACAATTTTGAATTTGAGTAAATGCGTGTTTACATAATATGCAGTATGTTTATAATACAAATTATTATAACCATGGGGGGGGGGGGCGGTTAAATGCTTTACAGGCTCCCATGTGCTGCACCCAAAGAGGCAAAAAACAGGATCCATACATCGAACAGTCATATGTCTGCATTATTAATAGAAATCAGCTCATCTCTCTTTGGAAATTATTGCATGAGCCAGTGCACCATTGTGTTTACAAAAGGAGCTTTCAAGATCAGTCACACATATACTTGTTTCCCCATATTCCATCTGTAACTGATATTCACTTCAGATGTTTTACTACATAACTCTATTTCAGTGGTTGCATAATTCTTAACAATAATTTCATGGGTATTGTGATTTCATATGTAAGCAATCGATACAGTGATTGCAAATTTATGATAAATAGCAATATTTGTGTACACATAATAATACTAATTTCTGATTTATTTTTTCTGTTCCCCATCCCCGAAATACATGTTTATTCGGTTTTTTTAGACATTGATGTACAAACAGATGAACTGTAGGAGAAAATGATAGAATCTCTTTGAAAGCCATAATGTTTATATATTTGAGTATATGAATATAAGTACGACCCAAGACCATTTAGAGTAAACTAAAAAAAAAACTTCATATCTTTATTGTTTGTCCAATAATATTCTATTTAACTGTGATGGGATGGCAACATTGTATATACAAATTAGAACATATAATAATGACAATTTACATTAACATTGATTGTGGAGAGGCCATATTTTTGTGTGATGGACTTGGGTCGTTCTTTGATTCATATGGACTTGGGTCGTTCTTTGATTCATATACATGATATTCTGCTATAGAGATGAGAGAAGGACGAGAATGGGCGCTATAATATGAATGTAAGAATGACCCAAGTCCTTCATTCTTACATTCATATAAGATTTAACTCATTTATTTCAGGCACTTCCGGGGGTAATTAGGATTTATCATTATACACAAGATGAGTCCATGCATAAGCTACAATTTCCCATGTCAATCTGAATTTTGCCAAAAATTGGACTTGGGTCGTTCTTATATTCATATACTCATTTGTTTAAATCCATGCCCCGTGACAGATTTTCCTCAAGTTTACGAATCTTCTTTCAATGTTTATATTGTTCGAGGGAATTGCGGATTCTCTCGACATAGGCCTATTACTGGGGTATGTTATGACTGATTATTTTGACCATGCATTGTAGAGGAGTTTGATAGCTTAAGGGCTTTGCTGATGTCTCAGAAGAATATCTTCAAATTCTTAATTGTATCTTATGTTTTACTATTGTGACGTCACAAAATTGTTCTAGTGTATTTGTATACAGAGTTTCTTCCAAAAAAGGCGGCACATGGTCTCTTAAAAAAAGAATAACTTGTGAATGGATAGGCCGGATTTATTCGCACTTCCACTAGATGTTTCGTATAGTCTTTTTCTTTCACTTTTATATTAGAAGAGACTTCCATCTTCTTTGATACTGTGTCCATGATCGATACATTTTTGAAGTGCAGATGATCAAATCTGTGTCCTTTCATGCCATGTCGTATATCGTATCAGATGAGGTGCAGCCAGTAATCGAAGAGTGTCCACCCATCAACGACTCCATTACGGCATCTCAAATCAGCAGTATTCCCTGGAAGAGTCCCTCCTATCTAGCGATCCCTGGTGTGGATCTCACCATGGATTGTAACATGCCTAATCCTGCTCAACTCCACTGGGGAGACTACCAGCTCGTGTGTCGGGTCATCGACCCAAAGAGCGGCCTCTATGCAGAATGTTCGCGGAACTTTTCCGTGGAACGTGAGTCAATGCACAGCACCCATTCCTTACTTTTTCACTATTTTCTTAATGCTTTCATTCAATACATCATTACTGCAGATTAGAAACAAAAACATTCACTTTAAGGTTTCTAAGAAAAACATCGCTCATTTGTAAGAAATTCTGCATGCATCATGCCATAAGGACAATTTTCAAAGTGTTTTTTCCCGTTAAACCCCTCCCCAATACCCTTCCCGCCCACATTCACAATACACACAAATGTAAGTACCTACCTCACATTCACACCACACAAACGCAAACACACAGCCGAACACGTTCCTGCTTGCGTTCCTGTCTTATAGACTGTACATTATCAAAGTAAAAGTATATGCAGGGATCAACTGATTTTCGCTTGTTTGTTTTATTTCAACAATCATTTTTTTCTTCAGTCTAACTGTCACTTACATTTTCCAACAGGAGAGGAAGAGGGGTAAACAGAAAGAGAGAGAGAGAGAGAGAGAGAGAGAGAGGGAGATAGAGGGAGGGGGTTATGAAAATGATCAAACTTTAAACTTCCCAATTACAGGAAACGCCATCCCATTTTTCTACCTTTAGCTATTGGGTGTTACTTTAACATTTATTCCACTTTTTTTTCACACAATGTAATTCAACGATCGATTTACGTACCTGTTCCATCATACATTGATGAATTTGGTGTCGTATACAAATAATGAATTTTTATGAGTGCAATGGACAGAATATTTAATGAGGTGAAAGATGAAGTGATCCATTCAACTCGGCTGCGCCTTGTTGAATGGATTAAACATTTCACCGAATGAAATTTTCTGCAAATTGCACGAAAGAAAAACAAACAATTTATTTTTTTTTTGTTTCATATAACACCTAAAATAAATCCTTGTCATTTCATGTTCATGAATTTAGAACAAGACAGAATGTGCGGGATCTGAAATCGGGAGAGTGCTCACTGAGCACTGAGCGCTTTAGGCTATCGCACTGTCGCATACACACTGCAGACGCAAATGCTTTACATGCGTATTGTGACAGGCTCTCGGCGTGCGCGCAATGAAGCAAATCATAATTCTTATTATGGATCCAAGATACATGAATGATGACGTAATAGTATAATGGGACGAATGATCAATAGCAGGCAACCAATCAAATGACAAGGACTATTTAGGTGTTTCAGGTGTTGTGTTGTTTTTGTTCTCAGTGAGTTTCCTTGTGTCTAATGTCACTGGCTGTGTGTTTGTTCGTTTGTGTCTTGTATCTATATCACACACACATACGCATACACACGCACACACACACACACACACACACACATAAAAAAATGCCAGTGACATCAGATGGAAATCAAAAGTAGACTTGCGGGAATCATGTATGGTTCAAGTTTTCTTTATCATCCCATGATGTTGATTTTGCTGTCCCCCACAGAAGTGAACGTAATGATGATGGTAAGCAAAATAATCAACGTTGGTGAAGGTGATGGGACAAACTATCACTTCCGAGGCGAGCTGGATGTAGCTATCTTTCCGAAGCGCAGCTGAGGAAAGATAGCGTACACATTCAGATCACCGAGGAAGTGATAGTTTGTCTCACTGCCTGAAACCAAAAGTTGATTATTTGCTTTATATTCCACATCTATGGTCCTAGATATTCCCATTTTATTCCACATCTGAATCCGTTTTGGCTGTCTTTAGGTATCCTCAGGGCTTAGGCTACGTAGTTTACTTTAGACGTATGCGCGTAGATAACAAAACAACGAATTTGCTCCGCGCCCCGCGCGTGGCACCGAAATACAAGTGCGTTGCACTGTGGTCTATCACTTGACCCAGGTCAAATGATAGACCACAGTGCAACGCCTAAAATTGTAAGTTATATCACGAGTTAGGACTGTGTGGACCAAGAGATCAGCGAAACAACATGACTATCATCATAGAGTGTAACGAACTTTTCTTCTCAGGTGATGTGATGGGCAAAACAACGCTTTATCACGTGATCAGAGCTTGACCAATCATTTAGCAAGATTCTTAGTATGTGGAATATTTATTTTATTTATTCACGTTTTCTTTAAAAAAATACAGGGTAAGTCTCATTCAAGCCAGAGGCCTGCTTTTCAAGAGAGCCCTGTAATTGTACAGATTCATTTTGCATAATTATTATGATAAAAATTATACAGGGAAATAGAAGATAATACAACAAATGACAATTCAAAATACAAAAGATTAAGGAAATAATAGTCAAAACCTTACATATACACACAAGCGCATATACTCATGCGCGCATGCACATCATGCACACACGCAGACACACAGACACGCAGACGCGCACACACACACATGCATACGGATACCGACACATCTGTCTTTAGAAGATCCATAATAACAAATAATGCGTTTCATTAACATGTTACAATGTACACTACTGCCAAATAAACTTACTAACACATTAATCTAATCTGCCTTTTGAATGTTGACAGTGATGGACACGTTTGTACAGTACTTGGTAGATTGCTGTATAAAGAGCATGCTATGTACGAAAAGGAGCGTTTCTTATAGTCAGTACGCGGGTGCGGAATGAATAGTGGACTATTGAGGGCGTGTCTGGTATAATACAACACAGGGCGTCTTTCGACTAAAGGGTTTAAGTACGGAGGGCTAAATCGTTCAAGATTTTAAAAACTGTAACACAATACTGGTATTTCAATCTCCCATCTACAGACTGCCATTTCAATGAGTTTAGTAAAACAGCTTTTGGAGTAGTATAATAAGTCTTCAGAATTAGTCTTGCGTATTTGTTTTGAAACCTTTGTAAGATCAAGGAATAATATAACTGTATCAACATATATTTGGGTAAGAAATTTCGGATCCTCCTTATACATGATATAGCTCGAGAGATTTTGCTTATGATATGGGAAATATGTGGTGACCAGTTAAGGTTTTCGTCAAAATATACACGTAAGTATTTTAGACCAGACACGCGCTCTAAATATTGACCTTGGTAACAAATACTAAGTTGACATTTATTAATGCGTTTCTTTGATCCAAACAGCATCAATTTAGTCTTATCAACATTAACTTGTATTTTGTTTATATTAAACCAATTACACATCAAATCAAAATTATTCTGTAATGTTATTTGAACAGCATTTGCATTTTTCCCTTTCACAAAAATGGCCGTATCATCTGCGTATAAAGATACTTTTGATTGATTATAATCAATGTTGCACAAGACATTTATATTCAAACAAAACAGAAGCGGTCCAAGTATTGACCCTTGTGGTACCCCTGATTTAACTTTGAGAAAACTGCTCAGTGCTCCATCATGAAATACACATTGAGTTCTGTCGGTCAGGTATGATGTAAACCATTCTAGCTCCATATCCTGAATACCATAGAAAGACAATTTCTGTATTAAAAAAAGAATGAGATATAATATCGAAGGCTTTTTTCAGATCTAAAAAAAAAAATATAATAACAGATAATAGTTTTATAGCTATTGTCCTTGGATAGTGTAAATTTTTGTTTCAACTAGCTAATGGTCAACATGTTAATGCTTTGTCATTGTAGTATTATTTCATGCATGATGAAAGGAAGATCAATATCTGGTTGCTGGTAGTAAGGAACTGATTCTCATACATAGTCTTACACTTAGAATCTACTATTTCTGATAGGATGAGACCATGGACTATAGTGGGCGCACTAGCGTTTAGTTTGTAATGGCTTAACCTTTCTCGCTTCTTCTGTGTGTTGTTTTCTATCTATTGTCTTCAGCTATACCTTGTCCGCCACTGCGGGCACCAACCCACGGCTCTCTGGTCTGCGATGCATTTGCCTATGGGAAATATTGCAGCATTATGTGCCAAGAAGAGCATGATGTTGCTAGATCTAGAAAATTCCAGCGAAACTCCTTGTACATTTGTGGAAATTCTGGCCGTTGGTCTCCTTCGAGTTACGTACCGGATTGCTCAGGTAAGGAACAAAACGTAATGATGCACAATCAACTCATGCACATGCACACTCACGCTGAAAAAATAGACACACTTATTTATTTATTTATTTATTTATTCATTGTTTTTTTACAAGTGCACATCAAAATATTTTCATCACCATGAGAATGACAACCCTATGGGAAATTATAATTTATTTACATTTTCATGTGTCTCACAATTGCATGTGTAGAATGAATATCAAAAATTTGTGATAAGTAGACGCTAATCTCCCCTCCCTTCATCTTGGGAAATTCCTTCATTTTAGAGATGATTTATTCTTATTTTAGTATTCCTTCTGCGATAATGAAGCTAGTACAGTAGCTGTAATTAAATGTACTAAATCATTTTTCTTACAATCTTGTCTTAAAAAAAGTAACACCATTTTGATGGGGGCACTTATGTTGTGTGTACCTTCTGTATACTACTTTGCACCACGAATCAAATCGTTGGATTAATTTCTGATAGTATGATAACCGTCAGAGCCTGAAATGAATGAACTGATGTTAGGATGCATTTTGAACATGATTCAGTATCAAATTATGAATAATGCACTTTATCATGTGGTTAAACACGTCAGTATGCATGACAGGCTTGCAGAATCTTGTCATTTCGAACGAGCTATTGTTAGGGTATTTTTTTTTTGTTCGTAAACGACAGATGCAATAACTTGTGCTCTATCATTCTAAGCGTTGTGACGAAAATAAAGTGTGTAATTGCTTTGAGGGAGATGTCATCTGTGCACAATTTGTGAAGTTGTGTAAATGTCAGTATGAAGCTGATACATCTGTGTTCGTTTGGGCACTAATTGTCTTCTTTCTCACGTGTAGTTTGCTATGATCAATATCCACATTTCAAGAAGTGAAAATCGAGACGTGAAGAGGCATTTCCTACAACGTAGACAGGTGAAATTCAAGTAAAGTAGAATAGACTGTAGAATAACTTTTTTATGTTCCGTATTTGTCCTTCCACAGCCAAGCGAAACGCAAGGAAGTACATCCTACCGCTTCAGATCATGTACTACGCAGATTCCTGTCAGTACGGTGAGAGCAATGCTCTTTCCGCTATTAAGGACCAGTTCATTGACATCATCAATGGCAGTCCATTCCAAGAGATCTGTACCGGGAATCAGAAGTGCACAGCAGAGAATGTGGAGGTGGAGTGCGGACAGGGTGACAGTCGAAGGAGACGAGATGCCCCTGAACTAGCGGGCGGGACGGTGTTGTATCAGGATAAGAACAAGCCCACCTTAACCACTACCATATCACTGGTAAGCAACAAAATACTCTTTATGACAAGCAATTACAGGTCTCTATGTAGATATGTTTTATGTTATATACTTAAACAGTATCAATGGATGTCACGAGATGCAAATTCAACCAAATCAAATCACACTTCTTTTTTTTTAACTGAATACTTATACAGGCATAAAGGAACATTTATGTGTGTTTGTATAGCAGCAGAGCCAGAGCATGGACAGTAACCTCAGTTATATTCGGTAACACATCGTTCTGAAATAAAGTACATTGATTTCCCAATATAGGTCCTGCCAGATTCATCCAGTGATACCCTACTGACAGAAGAAGATTCCCCTCATCACTATCACAAAAACCTGGAGAGATTGGCACATGATATTTATCACCGAATCAAGGGTGTCGTCTTTACTGGTGATGATGAGACAAACTCTCGTCCTACCCCTTCTCTCCACCTCGGATCTGCATCCATAGACTGCGAAGCTGGCTTTGTTGCAGCTGATGACGCGTTACATATTATGTGTGGTAAAGCTCATTTCATGTAATTTCATTAATTTAATCATCTTCATTTCCAACAGAGAATAAATAGGTATACGATCCTTATAGATGAATCGAATGGATGATGTGCATTTTATATTCTGAAGTCATCTGCAGATTCTTCTTGCCATAGTGGCAACAAGAGGGATGCTTTGGCAAAATGATAATAAGAAAAAAAAAAATACACATTTTATTTAAAATGTACTAAAAAGGCAAAGGTTTCTTAAAAGAACAATATAGTTAAAGACGTACTGTAACGTTCACATGCAAATATTATAGATGTAAAAGGGCAGAGAAAGAAACACAAAAGTTTCGGAAAAGCGCAAACTTCAGTGGAAATCTTATTTTTATTTTTTTTATCAATATCAATATCAATATCAATATGGAGATGCGAAAGAAACAGCTGACAGGCTGACCAAAAATGAAACAAAAACAAAAACAAGAAACCAAAATCACCATGAGTAATTTCTGTTCTGAAGTAAATCAGTAACTGTCAGTACATGTAAATGTGTGCACTTGAATTAATGTATAATTTGTATTTTCCCATCCGACTGTCAAAGTTGTAGTCTCTCTTTATATTCGTTATTTGGTTCTGCAGCGTCTGGTTCTCATAAATGTTTTCAGACTTTCAGTCAGGAAATGTGTATATGCAGTTTGATGTGATTGTGGGTTGGCGATATAGCTATGCTGACCCCTTCTCCAACCCACCAAAGAGAATACTCCCAGTGCTAAATTTCCGCTTGCCATATGGCGCACTGACTCTGATGGTGTCTCCCATCTACATCAAATTTCAGTCGCTTGTCCAGCAGGTCACTACTTCCGGGCCGACCCTAGCCAGGGAGAGTGCTTACCGTGTGAGAGGGATACCTACCAGGACCAGCAGGCCAAGACTGAGTGTAAGCCTTGTGGTGACGGAAGAGGGACCATAGAAGAAGGGGCGAGGTCTATTTCCGAGTGTTTGGGTAAGTCCTGAAATTATACTCGGTGTAGTATACCTTTCACAAATAATAAAAAAAAAAAATCACCTTTTGTGATAGAGGCAGTATCTTATTCCTCTCAACCGAATTCCACTATATGTAGAGATGATCTGCATGAACGTATGCACATATTATCGAAAGCTTGCCAGAAAGCCTGCTTCTAGAATGGAATTAAAAAAAAAAAGTGATGTTAACATTAAGAAAATAAAAGAAAATCGAAAACACTGAGATTAGGCCCTTTTTAGATGCATTCAAAATAAAGTAAATGATTTACTTGCCTGACAAAGTTGCCTGACAAGATTCGAACATTTGACGTAAACATGAACACTGGAGAACACTGACCGTCAGTTATGGTGACATCTTGAAAAGCGACAGATTGGTCCTTGTACTGCTGCGGGACATACTCTTCTTGGGTTCGATTGTAGTTTTACTCACACCTACTCAACCTGTCCGATATCTCACCCTGTATTTTTAGCCTCGTGTCAGCAGGGCTCGTATTCAGCCACCGGATTCGAGCCGTGTGTCCGATGTGAACGTGGTACTTATCAACCAAGGTCTGGCCAGGCCACTTGCTTGCCTTGTCCGGCTGGCTTCACCACACCTACTCACAGCTCAGTGTCTATCCATAGCTGTCAAGGTCAGCTCATCTTGCCTTATCTGTAAGGATAATCTTTGAAAAAGCGGTACTGTCAGTCACACTATTATTGTACTCATTGTGAACCCTGTGGGGTGATACAGATATTTGGAGGGTATTCCTCAAGGAGCCTGCAACAATCGCCAAAAAAATCTAGATATTTGAAATGATTTACCTTTAAGGCGAAGTGTCATGGAGGTGGAGTGCACCACTCAACTGAGTGGTCGACCCCGAGTTTCTTGCTTTTTTCAAAATCTAATCCGACCCTTTTCACGCTTCGAGTCTACGGCACAGGACTTCAATGAAGCACTTGTTCATTCTGCAGAGTGAAAATATATATCTTCGGTGTATGCCTGTAATGATAGTTACACACAAGGTACACAATCTTAACTGCAGATACCCGTATGAAATGTCTATTTTCTCGATATATCTTTCTTGTATTCCCACTTTAGAGCCATGTCCAGCTGGTCATTCATCCAGCACTGGTTTCCAGCCATGTTTTCCGTGTCCACTAGGATTCTATCAGCCTCACCAGGGACGCACAGCCTGCCACAAATGTGGTGACAACACAACTACTCAACATGTTGGCTCAACATCCATCATGATGTGTCATTAAATATTACTTCAAAATTATCATTTTCACCGAAATTAAGGAAAAACTACAAATTGGTTACATCGAAGATTGCATTGTATTGATTGCCTTGCAACACCAAAGTGCATTTGTGACCCTGCATCACAAAACCAACAAAAATATCGCCAGACATGGATTTAAAGGGACTGTACAGTACTGGTTGAAGTAAGGATTCATGTTTTGAACATTCCTAAGTGAGATAATGAAAAGCCTCTTCTGAAATATGAAAGAGCATGTAATTTTAAGAAGGATTCAACGTTTATTTGATGAAAATTGGTTTTCAAATGGCTGAGATATCAGAAAAAGTGCTAATAATAAAAGGCGACATGCCCCAACTTTATTAGTATCTCTTTGTTTCACCTTGTTTTGGGATATCTCAGCCATTTCAAAACCGATTTTCATCGAATAAACATTTGATACCCCTTAGAACTGCACGCCCTTTCACATCTCATAGAGTGGTTTCTGAATATCTCACAAAACGTTAAAAGCTAAATCTTCACCTCGACCAGAACTGTACACACCCTTTAAAGTTGAGGGCAGATTCTGAAAGAGCAGACTCTAAGCTTTAAAATGATGTAGGCCTATAACTCAATTCAGATGGACTTCCCGTGGACCTGTCTAATTTTTGGAAAGAAATAACACACTCTGGGGGAAAAAAAAATGTGAACTGAGAAAAGAGGCTCTGAGGTTCATGGTCTATTCAAGTGCGTAATCTTCACCAAGCCATGCAAGCTGTGTGAGGAGAGGGACAAAAATACAGAGTAACATCAAAGAAGAAATTGTCAGACATGTCAGATTAGGCTGAAAGTACATGTAAACACGCTCTATTAACATATTCTTTCCATAATCAATGCCAATTTTCAAGGCGTAACATTATTATCCTTTCAAAAAGTTGTTAGACTTGAAACTGAAGGGTATGCAAAGGATTTCAAGAAATGAAAGGGGACCTCTAAGAATTGAGTTATACATCATTTTAAAGCTGAGGGTCTGCTTTTTCAGAATGCAGGGTCCGATATCTGATCATTCTGCTCTCCTCCACCCCCCCCCCCCCCAAAAAAAAAATGGTTGTAGAAACACTGCTCAAAACACACTTTCCCATTCGTGTTATGATCTTAAACTTATAAGAATAACGTAGAAGAAGGATAGCTCTTTCAGAAAATATGAAAAACTCAAGATTGACTCGGCTGACCCATTTCACCTTTTGGAGTCCTCATACATGTAAAATAAAGTGCGACTTTTTGTTCGTTTTGTGATGCACGTTCACATTTGAAAGTTGTCGTTGGTCGTTTTTAACCTACAACATATAGGCCAAAATGAATGTCCACTTCAGTTTAAAGGCGTAAGCTGATTGTATATAACTTGTTGGCATTGTACCATTTTAACCTTCAAAAAGTGGTTGAAACAAATGAATATTAGGAGGCATTACGCGGTTTTAAAGAAAAAGAAGAAAGAAGGAATAAGAGATCAGGGTCAATCAGGTTTGTTGTGCAGAAGTATCAATAAAACATGTTTTATTGCACAAAATAAAACAGCGCCTGTCCGAAACACAAAAAACAAAAATAATGTGATCCACGAAAAGAAAATATAATTAATTCATCCTTTATTGCTTGTATTAAGCCACCGAATTTTGACAGTAGTTAAAGAATATATTTCTTTCCCAGATAAGACAAATTCAAAATAATTTAGTCGGTTAACCTAAGTGACATATACATATTGGTCCGTTAGAGAGAATCCTAATCTGCGACCTTTCGCGGGGTTTGAGCTCGGCGATCACCTTGATTCATTATCCTTCATGATTCATGAATTATCTACAAGCTCATCTTTCCCACTCTTTCTGAGAATAATTCATTTATGTGTACATAGTAGGTTATTATGGAAACATAATCCAATATAGCCAATGACTTGATCAAATAGTTTTGTTGGTTTATTTGTTTGTTTGCATTGCTCCATATTCCACGTTTCAACTAATAAAATAAATCATAAACATAAGAATTGCATGGGTAAATTGTCAAATACAGCATTTAGGACAATTAAACATGCAAGAAAATGGGGAATAATTGTGATTAAGAATAGAGCGTGAGAGTTTACGTAAAAAGTGATTCTTAAATTGCAAGAGCGCAATGGAATAGTGAAATCCCCAATGTTTCAATCACTGTACACTTCCTCTGCCCACAGAAAATGCATAGCTCTACCCAAAGGGTTTCATGCAGTTGAACGTAGATCTCGTATTCTGCTGGGTCCTCCTTGTGTCTCTGACAAGTAATAATCAAGAATCATTGTGTAAAAAAAGCTGACTCCTTTTCCGTCGCGGCAAATATAATATGTTTTTATTATACTCTGAACGAAGAATTATTCATAAAATGAATATTTGCCTATTCTTTCAGAGTTCATCGCTCCAAGAGGAGATAATCATTTGCTGCAACGGGAATTACGTCGGTTATTGTTTATTCTCCTCGATAGCATCATCATCATGATTAAACTGATAACTTTGACCTTTCAACAACAAAAAAGGTATACAGGCTGTTGTGAGATATTAAAGTTCGTCTTTCTTTGAATCTACTATAAACAAAAAGACATTTGTTCCTTCTTTCTGAAAGGTGTGATAATGTTTAATTTGCTGTGGACTTAGCTTTTCACATTTCATCAACACATTGTGTTCAAAGGCAATCTTTATTCCGTGTTTATTCACTGCAACTTCGTATTATCAACTTCTTTGTATGCCTGTGTGGCTGTATTTCTCTCTTGAAGGGGAGCGGAAGGAAATTACTATTCTATTTGTATATAGGTTGAAACAACTTGACTCTCTCTTTTGCATCGAGAAGGCTCCATAGAGCCTTGGAAAATGCCTGAATCAAATAGTTGACCCGTGCGAGTCCTTATTGGTTATTTTTCTGTGTGCAGTCCTGTAAATGAGTGTCGGGGAAAAAAAGTCATTGAAAGGTTTATAATAATGTGTTTCACATAATTTCAAGATGGTCAGCAATATACATAGTATGTCTTCAAATTGTACAAGATATGTGTGTGTGTGTGTGTGTGTGTGTGTGTGTGTGTGTTGTTTTTGTGTGGGATCTTCTATGTTGTAAGTTTGTATCTGTCTTGGGTTATTGCTTTACAACAATTCATGAAGAGGAAACATATTTGTACTGAATCCCATGTAAATCACATACCTTGAAATTGAATGACAAGAAATTAGAATGTAGCTATTGGCAATCAAATACTTACCCATAGCGTTTATATGTGCGTCTTTTATGCATGGTGTTTACGAAAATGTCTACACTTAACGATTATTCTCTTATTTAGTTGTTCTACATTTGATTCCCATTAATAATGTCAGCATTATTTTCAATGTTTTCCCGTATGAGAAATGTTGTTGGTATCAAATATCACCAGATTTTGTGTAAGGATGAATATTCATAATAAATGTTACGGCACAAATTGTCGCCCATGCATTTATTGTCGCCTGGCGACAATGTGCTGCTTGTGCAGTTCCAAAATTTTGACATCGATGGCGACAATTTGTGCTGGCAAAATGAAACGTAGCTGCACAAATTGTCATCGGCCATGCACTATGAGTTGTG
Organism: Diadema setosum; assembly: GCA_033980235.1. NCBI lineage: Eukaryota > Metazoa > Echinodermata > Echinoidea > Diadematoida > Diadematidae > Diadema > Diadema setosum. The sequence goes on along the minus strand of CM067075.1, from coordinate 34,235,976 downwards.
TGGTTAGGGTGGTTGATCCGGTGTTATGCTTGGGTGGGGTGGGTGTGACTAGTAAGTTATGCATTATGTGTGTGTGGATGGGGGGGGGGGGGGGGGGGGGGCTTGCCTGGTACTGTATGTGCTGTGTATGATTTGTAGGTGCGTATTATGTGACTTGTGTATGCGTTTGCGCATAGCTCTGTGTGTGTGTGCTTGTGTGCGTGCGTGTGTGTGTGTGTGTGTGTGTGTGTGTTTGGAGTATAATAATACAATATGTGGAAATTTGTGCATGTTTGGTGGTTGTATAGTGGCAGTGGTTTGATTGTCTGTGTGCCTGTGTGCGTACATGTGTCTGTGTTTGTGTTTTGATGTTTGTACAAACGAACTTTTTGGGCAGCAGCAGGCACTACTGTGGCAATGAAAATGCCTTCAAAGTGTATGAGCACATGTTTATAGAGTTCACAGCGGCGTTGATATTAAAATAGTATGGGTGTGTCAATTTCAGCGTTGAGGCGGGCTAGGAGAGGGAGACCGAGAGAAAAGGCATATGAGGGAGGTACCCTCCCTAAATGTTATCTGTCATTGTTCATTTTTTTTTTTTTCACTGCAGTCATATTCTTCCATCAGTCTTGACTTCAACTTCCATATTACTATTCATTTTTCCAGAATAAGTTTGGCATGCTTTATGCATGAGCGAATAATTTCAATACGCCGTAAATAATTTCTCAATCGTAAAAGGTAGGGGATACCTTTTACAGACCTCCCAAAATGCAGCAAAACATTAAATATGAACCTCAGGGGACTTGTTTAGGCCACTGCTGAGAAATTTGGAAGTCAACAGTTATCTACAATTTGAATAATGCACAAAACTCAACTACTCAGTAGTTCTGTGTGTCAGCCACACTTGAGCCTTTTTGTTGCAGTCTTCTGTCACTTCTGTATTTGTTTTTTAATCTATAAACACAAATCTAAAAGTATAAGAGCTGATGTAATAACATATAGAGTGTGTGGCAAGAATGTATATAGAAATGTTTGTAAGTTTTGATGAACTTTCTTCACAAAATATACATGATGGACACACATGCAGTGCATGGGTCTGCAAAGGTAGCCTAGTAATGTACTGGAATTTACGGTGAGCCCCGAAAAAAATTCAATTCAAAATCTAACGGTCAATAAAAATGTACTAAATGTTACCTTCCACTTTCAATACTTTATGGGAGTTTCTAAAATGATGCTCTCTTCAACATACCACTGTATTTATACAACTCTTCATTTAAGGCATGCAAATGAGATTCCCTACCTTTAAGTGATTTTAGCACAAACGAACTGCCACATGCACACCGCAAATACATACGTATTTATAAACAAACACCAACAAACACTCAAACAAATCCTCATAATGCATATAATTATAAACCACCTCAACACACATTCTTCCATTATATGCAATAACACACACACACACACCCGCACACACACACACATACACATACAAACACACACACGCACGAACGGACACTATGTGCGCGCGCACATACGCACTTCCTTGAAACATCACCTTGACTTTTTACATGGCTTGTTTGCATTGATGTAGCCATGTAAGTTATGTGTTGGTATTTCAATGACTATGTCAAGAATGATATTACCCCCAAAAGTGTGCTTCGTCTGGCGACAATTTGTGCTGAGGGTTGACGGCACAAATTGTCGCCAGACGTCAATTTGTGCTGGGACGACAATTTGTGCCGACAGCCCCATGCACAAATTGTCGCCTGTTTCAGGGGGCGACAGTTTATGTCGCAACATGTATATCTTTTTGTAGCTCTCAATTTTTTTTTTTTCTTTTGGTTTCCCGGCAGTAACAACTATGGCACGTACTTTAATTATGTGTTAAAAAAGCAACAACAACCAACAAAAACACTTAAATGCACTATAAAGAATTTTTCTGAAAGGCTCTCTGTTGATGCTTATCAAATGCAGCAGGAAATCTTCAACAACGAATATTAGTTTCAATGAATTATTTACAGATCGTATCACAGCTGAAAAATGACCGTGATGTATATGATTTTTTTTTACAAAACTATTCGAAACAGTCTTGTATGAGACTACAATGCCTTATTTCTCTCATGTCTCACATCATCATCACTGATCATTGTAAAACGACATTGATCATGTTATTTTTGGATTATGCGGGATGTTGGGAACTTTCAGGGACTTCGACGGGGTATTCCCCCTCAAAGACGTCATATCAAAGCTGACTGTTAACCGTTGTATTCAGACCCTTATTGACCACTAATTTCTAAGTTTCCATATACCTGAAGAAATTGTTGATATCTAATCAAAGTAATCATATGTACTGCGAAACTGGCATAATCTCGTCAAAAATAAAAATCGAGATCATTATTTAAAGCGATATGCTATCTATGTTAGAAGGAATTGGAATCTCATTTGAATCTCAGAACATATTCGGTCGTTTTGGAGTTCGCTTGATAGATAAAAGAAGCTTTGCGTGCCGCTTCAATACATTAACTTTTAAATCAAAGATTTTGTTTTTGTTTGTGTTTTTTTAATTTCTGTATCACTGGAAATGCGCATCTTTGAAGGCCATAAATTAACTTCGTTAAAATCTTTATTGATTTTGCTTGATGATTCATTTAAAGAAAACCAATACCCAAAGGGAATCGTTGACTGAGTGAAAGCAGCAACTTTAGTTGAACACATCAGTGAAAGTTTGAAGAAAATCGGACATTCGATGCAAAAGTTATGATTTTTTTTTTTTTAAGTTTTGGTGTTGGAACCCTGGATGAGAAGACTACTAAGTCTATTACAAATCTGTGAACAACAATTATAAACAAAATATAAAGAAATTTCCACTTTCTTTCACTTTTCTATCACCCTGAAAGAACACTTGACTAACCGCTTTCAGAAAACAGGGGAAAATCTGTACTACACTTAACATATATGAGCATCAAGTTGATGAAATGTGTAATTTTCATTTATAAATGAAGAGTTTGTTTGCAAAAACCGATAAGTCCATATTTGTCAAATGGAGATATTTGGGATTAAAGGTCAAGAAAAATAAAGAGAATAATAAGAAAATTTTTGCTTCTTTTGACCAAAACTTCAAAAATGTACCTTTATGTGTAGTGACCAATATATCATTTAAAAGGTATTATTTTGTACTTTATGACAGAGACCGTACTTCAAAATCTTCAAAAATGGACTTATCGGTTTTTGCAAGCAAACTCTTCAAATATATGATGAGCATGCTTCCAAAAGACGCTAAATCCATCATTTTTTCAATGAATTTGGCGCCTTTTGGTTGCAACCTCTTCATATATATATTTGAGGAATAATAACTTTTGTGTCGATTTTCCGATTTCACTCAATCCACAATTCTCATTGGGTTTGGGTTTCCTTTAATAACAACATTTTCATACAGTGTATATGTCAGTGAGACTAGTCTCGTGTGCTTTGGTTTTGACCCTTAAACTCTTCCTTCTTTGCCAATTCCCCTGTCCTCTTCCCGTTTCTTTTTTTTTCTGTCCACTTTGACGTCCTGTTTGTTGTTTCACTGCGTATGTAAGAGAGCTGTTTTGCTTCAGTCTGTGTGAGATTGAGTGCATATATTTTTTTTCATATCTTTTTATTTAATTCCCTCATTTCTCAGGCAATTTTCCTTATCGTTCCATTTGCCCATTACCATTAATTGCTGCTCATGATGGGACTGCGTTCTACAAGTGAGGCTTTTTAGCAGCCATCCCTCCATTTCCGACCATGTGCACTATTCCTTGATATGATGCAGTTACAGTTTGCCTATGCATTTCCTTAAACTATATTTTATGTTATTGTAAAAAAGAGAAATAAGCTGCATTGATTTTCTTGTATTTTCAAATTTTATATAGTACTTTTGTCGAAAATAAAATAAATTTAATGTAAATAAAAAGAACAACAACAATGCGGTATATCATTTTGTGTGATATTGATGTCATGGATAACATTGTAACTATAACTGTGAAATAATCTATGGAATTGAAATAACCAATAAAACATGTTGTATTTGTTTTGTAATGTATCGAGTCATTGACGGCGAATGAATTATTTCTTAAAAAGGAGAATCCTATGCAGAATATGGGAAATAGGCATTGAACGGGTGTTCTACTGTTACATGCTGGGTAATTAACATTAATGATAGGTTGCAAATAAGGCACAGATGCATTGGAATGTATAAAAATGAATTGGCCTTATGTTATATTTGTTGGGTTTTATACTATTTAAGTTCATTATGATTATTTTTTTTTCTTTTAATTTCCCACAATCAGGTAAAATATAAACAATATACGACTGTGATTAAAAATAACAACAAACCATACAACACTGTGTTTACATGTCAATTCATATTATGGACATGTGTATAATCATCACAAAGGGCTGTATAAATACAAGAAAGTGGATGGGGATAACTAAAGCAAAGTTGCTTATCGAGGTTAATCCAACAAACATGTCATGCGTAGCGAATCCCATCAATTAAGTATCATAAAAGCTATGTATGTACAGAGTAAAACTGTATGTGAAGGGAATAAAATAATTTCCTAAGTCATAAAGAAAATACAGTCTACAGGCAATCAAGAACACACACTCTCAGACATACACACACGCACACACATACAAGTGTGTACACACGCAAACACGCACGTGCATACAACCATACGTGCACATATCATACACGAACATATCATTATTGTGCCTTAATACTTCCTTGTTTCGGTGTTAAACATTGCCAGTCATCGATGCTTTTAATCTGCGTTTGAAAATATCTAATAAAGTGCTACAAATTATTCTATCACTCAAACTATTCCATATAATTGGGACCTTATAAAAATAGAATGTTTTGAATCATTAGTTCTTATTAAAGTAATATTGAATTTGATGGCTAGTCTAGTATTATGGTCATGTTTGCTATTATTGAAGTGAACATTAAAAAAAAAATAAATGACGAGGTATTTCATTTTTAAAACACAAAAACATAGAAATTGCAATGCTGTTATTCAAATCAATATATATATATATATTTTCATTCTTAAGGACTTTTACCGAAGTCCGAAGTCGGTGAAGTAACAATTTTTTCCTGGTTGCCAAAAAAAAAAAAGTTGTTAAAAAAAAGTTGCTTTTAATCTGCGTTTGAAAATATCTAATAAAATGCTACAAATTATTCTATCACTCAAACTATTCCATATAATTGGGACCTTATAAAAATAGAATGTTTTGAATCATTAGTTCTTATTAAAGTAATATTGAATTTGTTGGCTAGTCTAGTATTATGGTCATGTTTGCTATTATTGACGTGAAAATAAAAAAAAAATAAATGACGAGGTATTTCATTTTTAAAACACAAAAACATAGAAATTGCAATGCTGTTATTCAAATCAATATATATATATATATATATATATATTGTTCATTCTTAAGGACTTATACCGAAGTCCGAAGTCGGTGAAGTAACAATTCTTTCCTGGTTGCCAAAAAAAAAAAGTTGTAAATGTAATGATCAACAAAAAAAAATTGCCTTACATCAACGTAAATAAGCACTGAATTGATTAGTATTTTAGTAGTAGCCATGATAAAAGAGATCATGGGCGTACATACTCGAGCAGGATTCGAACCTATGACCTCCTGATCGAGTTCGAATCCTGCTCGAGTTTGCACTCCCATGATTTTTTTTTTTATCATGGTTACTATAACTAAACACTGATCACTTCAGTGTTTATTTACGTCGATGTAGGGCAATTTGTCAACCAGTTGCAGTGAAAAAAAAAAAACATCTCGACGAAAGAATTTCATTAATTGAAATAATTGTAGTGATGTTTGAAAATAGCCTAAAGACTTTTCGGCAAACATGTTCTTGCCGTTTCAAGGGCACATAATTATATACACAAGAAAGAATACGTGGTTCACTGTTAAGTCTTCTACCACGTGATAAATTCGTTTGTACATGGGAGTCACGGGGGGGGGGGGGGGTGCGTTGGGTGCGCACGCACCCCCCTTCAGACCCTTAAAAAAAATATAAAAAAAATCAGTCTGCGAGCGACCTCAACGCCGGACCATAAATAATAATTATTTTTTATCTATTTTTTTTTTTTTTTTTTTTTTGCATCGGGGACCAAAAAAAAAAAATCGTGGGCAAAAACAATTCGCACCCCTGGTTCTGGCAACACTGATTTTATACATTATCTATTATACAAATACAAGTGTATTCCAGACAGTGTTTACCATGTTATTTAGATAGATTTTGGACATCCTTCCCATGCTTGGTCACTTCGACGCCACCTCGCTGGTCATATCTTCCCCAGTCATGAACATAAACTGACACCCTTGACTACCAGTGGCGGATCCAGGGGGAGGGGCGCACCGGGCGTCCCGCCCCCTCTTAATTTCCAAAGCGAAAAAGTATAGCTACAAACGGCAGTTTTTGGACTGTAAAATGTCACAATTTTCAAGCTCGCTCGCTCCGCTCGCTGGCATTTAGTCGTAATGCCATTCTCCTGAAGTTGCTGCCAGTAATTGCCGGCAGTTCCACCCGGTGCGCCCCCCCCCCCCCCCTTATACTGCAAAAAAAAAAAAAATATATATATATATATAGCTACAAACGGCAGTTTTGGACTGTAAAATGTCACAATTTTCAAGCTCGCTCGCTCCACTCGCTCGCATTTAAATTCTCCTGATATTGCTGCCAGTAATTGCCAGCAGTTGCGCCCGGTGCGCCCCTTAATTTCGAAGGCAAAGAAGATATAGCTTCAAACGGCAGTTTTTGGACTGTAAAATGTAAAAATTTTCAAGCTCACTCGCATTTAATCTTTATGCAATTCCTCTGATGTTACTGCCAGTAATTGTCTGTAGTTGCGCCCGGTGCGCGCCCCTCCCCCCCCCCCCCCCCTTAATTTCCAAAGCAAAAAAATATAGCTACAAACGGCAGTTTTTCTACTGTAAAATGTCAAAATTTTCAAGCTCGCTCTCTTCGCTCGCTCGCATTGAATCGTTATGCAATTCACCTGATGTTGCTGCCAGTAATTGCCAGCAGTTCCGCCCGGTGCGCCCCCCTCCCTTAATTTCCAGAGCGAAAAAATATGGCTAAGAACGGCAGTTTTTGGACTGTAAAATATCAAAATTTTCAAGCTCTCTCGCATTTAATCGTTATGCAATTCACCTGATGTTGCTGTCAGTAATTGCCAGCAGTTCCGCCCGGTGCGCCCCCCCCCCTTAATTTCCAAAGCGAAAAAATATGGCTAAGAACGGCAGTTTTTGGACTGTAAAACGTAAAATTTTCAAGCTCGCTCTCTTCACTCGCTCGCATTTAATCGTTATGCAATTCACCTGATATTGCTGCCGGTAATTGCCAGCAGTTCCGCCCGGTGCGTCCCCTCCCTTAATTTCCAAAGCGAAAAAATATGGCTAAGAACGGCAGCTTTTGGACTGTAAAATGTAAAATTTTCAAGCTCGCTCTCTTCACATGTAATCGTTATGCTCTCCTGATATTGCTGCCAGTAATTGCTAGGAGTTGCGCCCGATGCGCCCTCCTTAAATTCCAAAGCGAAAAAATATAGCAACAAACGGCAGGTTTTTTTTTTTTTTTACTGTAAAATGTCAAAATATTTAAGCTCGCTCGCTCCGCTCGCTCGCATTAATTGTTATGCCTTTCTCCTGATGTTGCTGCCAGTAACAGCCGGCAGTTGCGCCCGGTGCGCCCCCTTTATTTCCAAAGCGAAAATATAAAGCTCCAAATGGTAGTTGTAAGATGTCAAAATTTTCAAGCTCGCTCTCTTCGCTTACTTGCATTTAATTGTTATGCCATTCACCTAATGTTGCTGCCATCAGTAATTGCCAGCAGTTGCGCCCGGTGCCCCCCCCCCCCCTCAATTTCCAAAGCAAAAAAAAAAAAAAAAAAAAAATGGCTACAAACGGCAGTTTGGGGACTGTAAGATATTAACATTTTAAAGCTCGCTCGCTCCGCTCGCTCGCATGTAATCGTTAAGCCATTCTCCCGATATTGCTGCCAGTAATTTGTCGTTTCACACCGTCATTCCATAATCCATTTATAGGGGGACAACCCCCTCCCACAACCTCCCCCCTTGCTCGTTCCGCTTGTTCGGGCTAGGTCGCCTTCATGACATCAGTGTAAGAATTATTACTAGAAGTTTGTTTGAATTATACCATTTATAGGCAAATTGTTCAATAACAATTTACTTCAAAATGTACTGATACCTTAAACAAGTGGGACTGTTTCAAGTCGATAAAACACGCAAAATACCTGCATCAAATTGCACCATTTATGTACAACATCAAAATGCAAAAAGTGCTCCCGGTTGGAGGGTGACAGTCCCTCCCACATCCTCCCCCTCGCTCACTCCTCTCGCTCTTGCTTGGCAGCGTTCATGATATTCAGTGTAAATATTAAAACAGGAAGTTTATTTGGATGATACTATTTTACAGGCAAATTGTTCAAGTCGATAAAAACACGCAAAAAGCCTGCATCAAATTGCACCATTTACAACATCAAAATGCAAAAAGTTCTCACCATGGGAGGGGGGGGGGGAACAACAGGCACTTCCCCACCCTCCCCCCCCCCCCCTTCCTCGCTCCCTCGCATACCAAAACCTCCCCCCCCCCCTATGAAATCCTAGCTACGCCGGTGCCCTTTCCCCGCTTGATTTCCCTCGAAAAACAGTAAAAATCTAGGGATTAGGAGCTTCCTATATTCCAAATGTCTGTCCAAAAAAAAAAAAAAAAAATAGGGTCAAAACGCACCCCCCTTGAAAAAAAGCTGGTGACGCCCCTGTTTGTATGTTTTGTATTGGAGTATCTGAGGTGAATTACTGGTACATGTTTATACTGGGATTATGTTGTTTAGTTGTTCGTGATTTTTTTTTTTTTTTCAATCGGTACACAATGTGAGCAGGGCCCCTTGATAGATTAGTCCTATCAAAACGGCTACCCTACTAAAGGAAAGTTGACATGAATGGATAAATCATTAATATCGGTGTTTCAGAAATAATAAAAGTCGGGTTCACGAGTTTTTTTTTTTTCCACATTCGATTGAAAAAACAACAACAACTCCAAAACGGCTCACCATCCTGGCAAATCGAGTCAGCCAGAAAAGTTTCTTGGATAAATCCTTTTGATACGGTGCAAGGAAATGTCAAATGTTTTCCCTTTAAACTACGTTTATAAATGTAGTCCGTGTTCTTGGATATGAATAAGGAGACAGATTAAATGTTTAGATGGTAGATGGTTACAATGCAACGTAATAATCTTCCTCTTCCGTTCGGGGATCCATATAATAGACTATACATGCACGTGAGCGGGCAATGTGTTCCAGCACGAACACCCTCCGACGTATAGCATATCACCTCACTTGCCAAGTCCATCCCCCGGAGCGTTCTGACTGGCTGACATAACCCCCCTCCCCCCCCCCCCCCCAATCACAGAAAAAAAAAATGAAGACGAAGAATACCACACCCTCTGACGTATTCTGCAGAAAAATTTTGTGTGATTCTTGAATACACATTCGGAGGTCTGTGCATTGATTCTGTCAGTGTCAATCAGCATACATGCAATGTATCCGCGAAACTCCAGTTCAAACGGCACGTGACTGGAGCTACAGACCACAGTTCTAACGGTGTTGAGAGAATACAATTATTTGTTTGCGCCCAGGAAAACTTAGATCATGAAACTGCAAATCGTCACGGTCTATTTCGTCATCCTTCTGTTCCCACTGTTCATCACAGATGCTGGTAAGGAACTTCACTCGTATTAAGTTTATTCTAGTCTTATCCAAATCATCATTGTTTGGAACAAAAGCTATACACACACATTAAAACAAATGTAAGTACGAATGAAATGTCTTGTCGCAAGAAATTCAACTGCTTTTTAATAGTTGTCAGTTCTGATGCAGCCTGATATCTAATGTTTGCAGCCCTCCCTCTTCCCTGGCTCCTGCTATAATGAGCAAGGCAATGATCATTGGCTGGCCATTGGAGATACATGTGCATTTTTCATGCCGATGAATATTTATTGCTTGTGCCCCTGTCACACTTTGCCTGATAAGGCAAAAGCATAGTAAGCGAAGGTCGATGCTTTGATATCCGTTAAAATGCGTTACATGTCCTTTTATCCTTGAATTGGATGGACGAGTCTTCCAGCGATATCCGCCAGAGCGGCCATTGTGTACGCACAAAGTTTTTCCTCGCCAAGAACGGATTGCGCGATCCGATCCTTGTCCTATAGTTGAACGTTTTCTCCTGTATCTATACTGTACTTTGTCGTTTTCCTCGCGTTCCGATCCGCTAGGCCTCCTGTAAAGTCCGTAGCTGCAGAATGCCAACATAGCCCTCCAAAAGTATGTTGCCGCCTGGAGGAGGGAAAGCAAGCAACAGAGAAGGCAGATGCGGTCCAAGAAGTGGCAAATTGGTCCTGAGAGACACAGACAATTTGGTTTAAATGACCAATTGTCATACTATATAGACACAAAGGCGAAACAAATTCGAACTACTTTGCTAAATCCCCCCGATTTACCATGCAAATGTTGCGTTTCAGGTGAAAAGGTGAGAGGCACATCAAAAAGAAAAGAAAATGCATTATAATGTCTCAAGGTCGGAAAGATCATGGGGGGGGGGGGGACTTCTCACCCCTCTGTGACAGGACAAGTCTTTCGGAAAAGCAAGATTTTCAATCAATTTACTAGCATGGATGTTGTAAGATTGTAAGATCTGAACAAAATCTATATTAGATGGCCAATCTAAAGTCTTCCTAGAAAAAAGTACTAAATTTAGACAAGAATTTATTTTTAAAAGTCTTGATTGCTGGGATTTCTGAGGACACGTGAAATTCCTCCTACTCGAAAGCTAAATCACATGTACTTTCTATTGAAAGTGTAAATTCTACATTAGAATGTCAATGTATGCACTGAATAGGATAAACTTATAATTCGGGGGAAATATTCTGATATGTATGCATATTTCTTATCTCATGCTCATGAGGGAAATAAGTCAATTGAAATCTCATGTCGCATAGCACGGCTTTCTTAAAATACGTATATATAGTAATTGAAATGAAATGAGTTTAGAGCACTTGAGTTGGTGTCTCTGCTACGTCTGGTAGAACGTAGGAGGCGTGCGGTGACCCCGTGACCGTATAGTAATAGTTTCGGTGGGGGGTCACGGGTCCATGTGGGTATACTCTCGCTCGAGTAGTATATTCTCGCTTGGGTAGTAGGAGCAGGGAGGCGACCTAGAGCAGGGAGGTGGAAAATCTCCACCTCCCTGCCTAGAGCCACCTCCTTGATATGAGGGAGGAGTGGTGAACTGACGCTCAACAGGGGCGGACGCGTCCACAGCGTCTCCCCTGGGTTTTGTTTTGTATCGTACACTAAAGTCTTGTATATTCTGTGTGTATTGGCCGTTCGTGCGGTGAGTACAGTGACGGAGGTACATGTACATCGTGTCAGGCAACGAGCCCTGACGGGTCGCTGAATTCGGTTACAGCTCGTTATTCCGAAGGTTCGTTGTTCCGAAGGCTCTTCAGTCCGAAGATTCGTTATTACGAAGGTTCGTTATTCCGAATTTCATTTTCGGATCAACAAATCTTCGGACTAACAAACCTTCGGAATAACGCCACAAATGTTCGGATAAATGAATCCTTTTTTTATTTTCGATTAACGAACCACTAGGTATAGGGAATGTGTGTGTTTCGGATAAACGAACCTTCGGAATAACGAACCTTCGGAATAGCGAACCTTCGGAATAACGAACAGCACCCGCTGAATTGGCGAGTACGGTGATAGTCTCTTCTTCGCACGCACTTCGATTGTCATCTTGGTGAACTATTGATGCTGTCTCGGCATGATGACGCGATGTAATGTGATCGTTGTGAGTCTGACTGAGGTGTACGCGAACATCACAAATCCCACACAGTGACTTGATAAATCCGGTTATATTACAATATTATGACCCATCAGATATGTATTACCATGCAAGAAGAAAAGGCAAAAATGTTTTATCAGATTCCAACTTGTTTGTTAATTTAAGTTTAGTTTTAAACTGCATCTTTTATTAATCATTTCGATTCATTGTTTTTTTCTACTGCTCAATAATGACAAAGTGAATAATGTATCTTAGCAGTTTAGTCCACATATGCACAGTTACCTGTGGAAAAAAAATAGTACTTTTCTCATCTTTTTATTTCGTTTTCTGTTCAGATGCGTGGTGGAGCAGCCGACGTCGTCGCCGTCGATCTCCGCCGCCTGGTGAGTAAAGAATCCAATGTTACTCTGAGTGCCCATATACAAACGAATTCTATATATTATTATGTAAGCCTAATCCATTTTCAGTACCCAGGTAGAAAAACCAGTTGGCAACTGGTACAATATGAATATTGGAATGAGTGACTAGAAATCAACTGGTATCAACTGGTATTTATTCAACTGGTATCAACTGGTATTCGTCCAACTGGAATCAACTGGTACCAGTTGTCAACTGATACCAGTTGTCAACTGGTATCAACTGGAATCAACTGGGATCCAGTTGACAACATTAATTTTGTGTTGAATTATTTGATGTATTGATGTTTCGTGTATGTCAAGGCATTGTTAATATCTAACCTAACATAATCCTACAGCTAGTCTTAAAGCCTATACTTACAACTACATTTAGGCTTAGCCTACATCGTAGACCTACTTAGTACCAGGGATATTTCATTCATATATATATAGGGCTATATAGCTGTAATGATTTAAGACATGGTTACCAAGTAGACCAAACTTTTATCATAAAAATATGAAAATACGTCATTAGAGGTGCAAGTTGAAATTGTGAATATCACGGGAATAATACATTATTAGATAAATTTCCAATGCATTTCAGACATTTCTGAGTTTATTGAAATCATTAAAAAATGAATTTAACAATATTTTGTCATTTTCACAAAGAGAATTTGAATAGCTTATAAATATTCACGAGCAAAAGAACCAGTAGAAACCAATAGAAACCAACTGGTATCAACTGGTATTAGAATTTCAATGATTTAGTGGGTTTTAATCTGGAATGAAGTTGTAAGCAAGTCCAGTCAGTTACATGGGTACCAAATTGTGTCAACTAATTTGCACACAAACCGACACACACACACAAACACACACACAAACACACACACAAACTGGTCAAAATACAGTCTGTCAGTTAAAGTATTAACTGATCTTAATTGGTTCCAGTTTCATTTAGTTGAAATCATTAAGAGTCCATGTTCAATCATGTCAAATGTTTTGTTTAATTGTGTTTTGTTTAATTTTTAATTTAATGTTTTAACTAAGTTTTGTTAACCTTTTAATTCAGTTTTAATTGATGAACTAATCGAATTCAAAAAGTAGACTTCAGCTTGTGTGTCAACTGGTACACAATGAGACATGAACTGGTATCAACTGGTACCAGTAGACTTGTAGTGGTTTCAACTGGTAAGCAGTGCAACTTCAACTGGTATAAACTGGTACCAGTAAGACTTCAACTGGTATAAACTGGTACCGTAAGACTTCAACTGGTACCAGTAGACTTGTACTGGTTTCAACTGGTAACCAGTGCAACTTCAAATGGTATATAAAACTGGTACTAGTATGATTTAACTAGTATCAACTGGTACCAGTACATCTTAAACTGGTATCAACTGGTTTCAGTTAGAATTGCTTCTTTTGTTACTGGAAATTTGGAGTTGTCTTCTGATTTCAACTGGTACCAGTTGAAACCAGTTAAGACCAGTGAAAACCAGTAAAGACCAGTTAAAAATGCTTACTGGTTTCTACTGGTTTCTACTGGTTTTTCGACCTGGGTACTCTAAGCATACCAAACCTATTATGCCTAGAGTGCTCTTCTTTTGTACAGTAACTGAGTTGTCATTTATTTCTTCTTCATTTATATTTTGTTCCCCATGACACAGATTTAGGAAAAAAGTTGACAGTTGGAATTATTTGTTTGTAGCATCTTTTTCCTGCAAGTGTGTGTGTGTGTGTTTTGTTGTTGTTTTTTGGCATGTTTTTCTCTTTTTGTACCTTTGAACCCATGACCCAAAACTTCTCAAGAGAATTACTGTCAGGCAGTACATAATATTATTTCCATGAAGATACCTCATAGGGGCATTCCAGACGATTTTCATGATTTCACAACATGTAGTACACAAATCGACAGCACTATCTACATAGATTTGTGGAATTTATTGTGATCTTTAAGCAGAGAAACCAACACTCTGAAAAATCTGTAAAAAAAAAATACACCGAGCAGTGTTGATGATCTAGAAGCCTCACGCATTTCAGAAATGTAGCAGCATAATAATTCCATTACAAGACCGCTCGATTGACAAGTTCACCTGTGTAGAATATATGCCATGGCCGGCGGTACCATACAAAGGAATGCGTAAGGTGTCACCACTTTACGCCCCCCCCCCCCCCCCACACACACACATTTTTTTTTACCCCGGAAGTGAGTAAGTGCGAAGTGTGAGCGCGATAAGGTTATTTATTTATTATTTTTTTGGCTGAAGACCCCCCCCCCCCCTTTTTTTTTTTGCTTGTCAGCTGAAGAAACCGGAAGTGAAATGAGAAAGTTTTTTTTTTTCTGCAACATCTTTGAAGGTGTAAGATTGAGATTAAACAGTTTCCGTGTGCTGTTGAGAAACACTTTAAACATGTTATGTCGAATTTGAGTGACACGAAGGTTCATTCTTCATGTGGTTGCCTTGTGATCATTATAGGCGCTTAATATATTTCTTCACCCAGACACAACATCCCCCACCTTTACGTCTTGTGCTTGGAATATCGGCAATTGGTATACAACATCCACTTCTCGAACCGTGACATGGTCTACACCAAGAGCTACAGACGACAGAGGATCGGCGTCAGTCAGGTTGGAAATAAATTGAGACCCCGTTTACAGTGCGGGGCTTGGCCGAGCCGCGGTTATGATGTCCACAGTTGTCACGCGGTGCGCTTAGTCTTTATCTCGAACAATGTTTTGTTATCATATCTAAAGTTCCCAATAAAAGGGATTACTGTTTTTATACTACCCTCTCAACAAATACATCAGTTTTAAACAAAAATCACTCTATTCATTTACAATGTTATTTTTCATAATGTATTGTAGTATACTGGTACATTGTTTTTGCATTATCTTTCATTTTTGGATGGAAATAAAGCGACATTGGTGTGGTATAAGTGTTTTCACCGTAGCTTTTTCACCGGAAAGTGATGAATAATTGAAAATTACGGTAAGATTCACGAGGAATTGCTTTTGTTGTTGTTGTTGTCTTTAGATAAAGGGATATACACTGTATCATAAGCTTTGGATATTCCATTCGCCGTCTTGAATAAAGACTAAGCGCTGTGGACATCATAACCTTTGGATATTCCCTTCGCTGCCTTGAATAAAGACTAAGCGCACCGCGTTTACAACAGAACACCTGTGAACATACAGAAGACAGTGCTCTTCTTTGTATAGCGGTTAGTCTCGATTCAGAAGTATAGGGATATACATGTAACAACGAGACTAAATTGGTTAAAAATTCTTTTATTACCTATTATATTATCTATTAATGGAATAGATTACCATTAGACATTCGGAAATGTCAGACTTTAAATAGTTTTAAATCAAAAGTGAAAACTTTTTCTTTTTTTAGCATGGGCTTGTTTCTTCTTGTACTTCCCATGCAGTATTGTGCAACATAGGAATTTAAAAGCTCTTGAAGCGCAGTAAAATATATAAACATAGTTTCTGCGCTTAATAAATGATTTATTATTATTAATATTATTATTAATATTATTATTAATATTATTATTGTTATTATTATTATTATTATTATTATTATTATTATTATTATTATCATGACTAAGCTACTCATTTGGAAATGCTATCATAGCTTGATAAGCATATCTATGCCCGACAAACAAAAAGACACCAAAAAGGTTTTGCCACCTCAGGTGGTACCAATATCTGGCCTGGCCCATGGACTAACTTATATCATATTATGCGTTGCCTACGTCTATAACATCATCTTTTCCAAATGACTACACACAAAATGATACTATCTTGAAGAGCTGGAGGCTGTCTTCTTTATGCATACCAAAAAGAAAATAAACAGTATGACATTTGTAAAACAATCTTTAAGTTGTGCACTATTCGAAATATCTTTTCAGGTTTGTGCTCCATATGTGAGTTTCAAGTTTCTTTATTTCACCAAAGCAAGGAACACATTAGAAATAGATATACATACATCAATATTCAGATATTATTACAAAACAAACGTATCAGTAAGACAGTGAAAAGGGAAAATACAAATGTAGATTGGCAATTACACGTACATAGGTTAACAATTATGCTATGGTAGGTAGCAGCCAGAAAGGAGATGTCCCTTACTTTTAGCTGACCTACACTAAAATCATTAATTTAGTTTCAATTATTTATGATGTGTTCAAATGAAAGTAAAACGTAAGAACAGGACCAGACAAGACAAAACAAAACACACAATAACAGCAACAAAATGCAGGATGTCTCGAGTAAAGTCTGCATTAAAAGATCCGAATGTGCAATTTATTCCTGTAATGGGTTAGGACTAGTGATTATATTTCGCTGCTGAGAGATTTCAACTTTAGAATTCGTTTTATTTTTTCGTTATGTTGAATTCACACTACATATTTTCTGGCGTTACTCTATTTATGAGGGAAGCAAATGTCATGGTCTAAGATATTCTGTTAAACTAATGATTGCAAGATAGACGTGTAGAGGGTGAGTTTAGCTCAATCGGCAGCGCGTCTGCCTCCGACCCAAGCGACCCGGGTTCGAACCCGAGTCTGGACTGAGCAATGTTGTGTGTAATCATACCGTCCCCTCTAGCAAGAGGCAAAACATTCTGTCCCTCGGATAGGACATAAAATGGAGGTCCCGTGTATGAGAGAGTCACATCTCATACACGTAAAAAATTCGGCTTCATTTTATTCATCGCAAAGAGCAGGATGTTTAACCCGGTGAAATGGTCACGCTTTACATCTAACTGGACTCCATGGAAGACCAGCTTAGCATAGCTATCCAAGCATCTTCTCAGATGGAAAACAAACAAACAAACAAACAAATAAAGAAACAAACAAACTCCCTGGAGCTTACAAGAGAGCAAAATAATGTTTCAGCTTTACACAGAATTCGAGCTTATACCTAAAGCAAGAATGTTTTAAATTGAAATCATTCCTCATTATTTAGACACATTATTGATGGTAGTCATTACTCGTATTGAGGTCCTAAAGAGCTCATGAAAAGAAAACAACATGGTTTGTTTTCGTAGTTCACTTCATGCATCGTCACAGTGCTCTTGTGACTTGGAAACTGGCCTTCAAAGGTACTACATTTGTAGTATTATGTTTGTGATTGTGAGCGTATCATTACTATACCCCCCGTCACTCCTCCTGTAGGAATCAAAGGTCCTGTTTAACTTTAGGAACAGTAATTTCAAAAATGTTCAAGATATAACTTTTGATGCATATGTATAGGTCAGTTGTTTCACAAAACATCCTACCATATAAAATTATTGCAATAAAGCCTGATATATTAGGAGATATCATTGTTTTTTTTTATTAAACAATAAGTTTTTATCATAACTATTGTTCACATTTTGTACACTGCAAAAAGTCCGGTGTTAAATAGTGAACACCGAGCTGGTGTTAAATTTTCGGTGATCATTTATGGTGTTAAATTTACACCTCCGGGTGTTATTTCCAAATTTTAAACTGTTTTTTGAAGAGTTTCTTAGTAACTGCACTTCTTGTTGATTTTTAATTTAAACAAGACGATCGAGAATTCTACATTAAAATACTAGATTTTTGAAAAAATGTGAAAATAAATTTACACCAAAGTAACACCAGCTGGTGTGGTCTCTTATTGAAGATGGACGGGTGTTAAACCATTGATATTAACACCAACAAATATCAAATCAACACCATGTGGTATCATTTTTTAATCAACACCAGTACAGTGTCAAAATAACACCAGGTACAGTGTCAAATTAACACCACGAAGTGTCAGGTGAACACTTTTCAACACCATCACAGTGCATTTTCAACACCTGTGGGTGTGGTCCTTTATTGAAGTTTGACCGGTGTTAGATTTATCACCTGTGGTGTTAAATCTAACACCGATGTTTTTACAGTATATATTCAACAATACTTTTTTTTTTTCTTTTTCCGTCTTTATTTTGCTTCTTCACAGATTAACAGATACAGAATTTTGACATTGTTGCATATAAGTACAGTATAATGTTTTCTTTTTTTGCAATGGTAAAAACAAATTGTAATACAATGCAAGGGGGAGGCTAAAATCTCCCTCATTTATAGCAAAAACAAAGAACCGAGTCCACTCAGCTTGTTGGGCTCAGCCACAACCCCAACATATTCTCAGTCATATTTCAGGGATGATTAAATCATCCCTGCAAAACTTTCCATCCCCACTTGTCTACAGGCCGAACAAGCCAATCCAAACAAAGTCTATAATCATGCTGATCATGACAAGTGCAGAGGTTTGAAAATCTGAGTTAAAAGTGTAATTGACTGTAATTAGAATTTAGGAATGTAACTGAGCCCAATTGCTTAGACTGCAGATAACAAACACCATTTGGTTCTATGAAATGTTAATTTTCCTTTTCTGTAAGCTATAGCTCTTTCAACCTTTTCTAGATAAATTATCTCAATCTTAAACTGATCAAAACTTAAGGTCTTGTCTTGACATTTGTTACGGAAAATAAAATGTTTTGCATATAAAATAATGGTGTTTACCAGAGTCTTCTGGGTGTCAATACCAAAACAGATATCAATACAGGTTAGAGGTGAAGAAAGTATTGCAGTTCTTTCTAGCCACTTCGTAACCTTTTGCCAAAAGGTTCGTACATAGTCACAGTAAAAAAACAGATGGAGCAATGTTTGCTCTTCAGTGTTGCATAAATTACAATTTGGGGATGATTTTATACCAATTTTAAATAGAAATTTGTTTGTTGCAATTATACGGTGCAAAAACTTAAATTGAAAGGTTCTAATTTTTGTATCTAATGTGGCAAAAAATGAAATATTGAAACGCTTTCTCCATATAATCAAACTCTCAAGAGGTTGTTGCAAATCTGTTTCCCATTTTAACAAAACACGGGAATACTCGGTTGGACAGATCTTTTTTAACAACTGTGAGTAACAAAATTTAACAGGTGATTTATGGCATACAAATGCTTCCAACTTGTCATCAAAAACTTCAGGCTGCTCATCAACATTTACATGTTCTTGTTTCAAAACTCTTTTCCACTCAGCAGGTATAGCTGATAAAATTGCAAAATAATCTAAATAGTTTGAAATAGGAAGATTAAATTCAGCCTGCAATTCTTCAAAAGACTTAAAAAAACCATTTTCTCGTATCAAGTCTCTAACGTAAGATATACTTGCATTGGACCACCTTTTGTAAAATACAGTTTTGCCTGCTACCTTAATAAATGAGTTATTCCAAATCGATTGCCAAAGTATATCTTTATATCTAGCAGGGTTGTAGTATCTGTAGTGGGCCCAAGCCTTTAATACATCAATCCAAAAGAGATTTACAGATAAGTGGTTACAATCGTGTGCACTAAAGTTTCCTCTGAAAACACTCTTTCCTCCACATTTCTCCAGAAAGAATTTAGAGAACAATTTCCATTTTTTGGTTCCTGTTTGAGTTTCTTCCTCGAGAAATCTCTTTACCCAAGATACTTTTAATGCCTGACAAAAACTTTCTGCATGTGGCATTTTCAAGCCTCCATTTTTATAATCATCATACATAATAATACGTTTAATACGGTCAGTTTTTTGGTTCCAAACAAAGTTGAACAGGAGTCTCTGTAACTCATCAAAAAAGCGTTTTGGAGGATCTTGTATGTTACTGAATAAATACACAAACTTAGGCATCACCAGTGACTTAATTATAGTAATTTTTCCTAGCAGTGTCAAATTACGATGTCTCCAAATGTTCAGTGTGCTTTCCGTTTCTTTCAACTTTATTTGGAAATTCTGGTTAAAACAGTCTACACTTCCTCTTAAAGGTATATATATTCCCAAGTAAAATAGATACTCTGTTACCCAGTTCATCTGGATATCTGAACACAAAGTGCCACTCCACGGACCAAGACAAGCGATGTTGCTTTTTTCAATATTAACTTTCATCCCAGATATTTTTTGAAAAGCAGACAGTAAATGAAATGTGTTTCTTAAGTTCACTTCATTAGCAGATAAATATACAATCGTATCATCAGCGTATTGGCTAACTCTGAGTTCGACTCCATCAATTTTAATGCCAGTAATGTTCTTACTTTGCCTTAACATGATACCTAGGATTTCAACTCCAACTAAAAACAAATAGGGTGATAAAGGGCAACCTTGTCTGACACCTTTTTGCAAATTAAAATTGCTTGAAGAATATCCATTGTTAATTACACAACTGGATATGTCCGAGTACATCACTCTAATCCATGTAATGAAATCGTCTTTAAAACCAAAGGTTTTTAAGCAAGCTATTAAAAAATTCCACTCAATATTGTCAAATGCTTTTTCAAAGTCTATTGACACAGCTAAACCTTTGAATGGTTTCATTTGACAATACTGAATCACATCTTTCAATAGTCGAATATTTTCTCCAATATAACGATTTTTTAAAAAACCTGTCTGATCAAAATCTATTAAAAAAGGCAGGACTTTCTTAAGTCTATTCGCAAGAACTTTTGCTAGAATTTTATAGTCATTGTTCAGAAGTGTGATAGGTCTCCAGTTTTTCAAATGGAGCTTATCTTTACCCTTTTTTGGCAGTAAAGTGATGACACCCCGCTTCATCAGTGTAGACAGCTCTCCATCTATAAAACATGTGTTAAAAACTTGACATAGTATATCTTTTATGTCTTGCCAAAATACCTTGTAGAAATCTATAGGAAGGCCATCACAACCCGGAGTTTTTTCACTTGGAATTGATTTAACAGCCTCGAAACACTCTTTTTCAAATACCATGCCTTCACAGAGGTTTGCCTGTTCTTCTTTTAGCGTAGGCATTGAAATATTATCAAAAACTTCTTTAATGTCCCTTTCTTCAACTTTACATGATGTATATAAATTTTCATAAAAATCCTTTTCCATAGTCAAAATTTCAGATGGGTCACAAACGATCTCGTCATTCTTTTGAAGTTTTTGAATATGTTTTTTGTTGTAATTTCTCTTCTCCAAATTAAAAAAATATTTTGTATTTTTTTCACCATCACTGACCCAAGAAGCCCGGGTTCTAATCATTGATCCCCTAACAAATTCTTCTTGAATTTTAGTTAATTCTGCTTTCTTGTTCAATAACAACTTTTCTAGATCATGATCATCAGGATTTTGATCAAAATCGTTTTGAAGTTTTTCTATTGATTTTGCTAATAATTGAAAGTTATGTTTTAAATCTCGTCTAATCTTTGAAGATAATTCAATACACTTTTGTTTTACTTTAAATTTAACAAACTCCCATAAGTTACAAACACTCATATGAGAGTGCAACTTAATTGTAGATATTATAACTTTTCTTATTTGTTCCCGATTGTATTCTTGTGACAAAAGAGATGTATTCATCTTCCAGAACCCTGGTCCTCTTTTAGGGACCTTCTTAATAACTATTAAGGAAATAGCTGAATGGTCACTCCTGTGCCCATAATGTATATTACAATCCTCAACATAGTTACAAATATTTTTAGAAACCAAGAAATAGTCTAACCTGCTACGTGAGAGTTTGGAGCGCCAAGTAAATTGTAGCTTACTGGGGTTTCTTTCACGCCAAACATCCACAAGATCAAAATCATCTTTTAAGGTTTCTAATGCATCATAACAACGAGGGTGATATCGAACATGAACTGGATACCGATCTAAAACAGGGTTTTGAACAGTGTTCAAATCACCACCTATGAACAAAGGTTCTTCGCAATACTCAGTTAATACATCATGTAAATTTTGAAAAACATCCACCTTATCTTTGTTTGGGCCATATAAATTTACAACTGTAAACTTTGTAGTTTCACCATAAGACAAATTAAGCAAAAGTAACCTTCCTTCTTTGTCTCTGTGTACTTCCAAAACATCTAAACCACAGTTGGCTCTTAATAAAATACAGACACCTGCACTGTCCGACTGACCGTGACAAAAATATATTTTATTACCCCATTCACTTGACCACACTGCTTCACAGTTCTCTGTACTATGTGTCTCTTGTAGTAAGAATAAATCATATTTTTGCCTTCTAAGCCAACTAAATAAACATCTTCGTTTCACATCATTAGCTAAACCTCTGACATTGAGAGAGTATAGCCTAACCTCTAAATTTTCACTCATTGTTCAAATTTGTCATCAATTTAGTTTTCATAGACCTGTACATGCAATCAATTTGCCATTTTATCTGAAGAAGCAAAACTACATACATACAAACTACAAAACTCTGTAGTAAATCCAATAGAGGGTGCTTATAATTAAAACAAAGCAAAGTCTTACTTTGAAACCTTTCATCTAGGCACTTATGACAATCCATTGTTTCTTCTCAAAATTCTCAAAAAAAAATTCTGAAACTCAGGAAGACAAAATAATGCTCGCAAAATTAACTTTCCTCTGCCATTCAAAAAGGCCCTAATCAATGTCCAGTGTTGAAACACGTTCATTTGTACGAATACCATGCTTTTCCCGCATCAACTATACTCTGTCTATAGATCGCGAATAGTCTTGAGTGGTCCTACTGCTCCCTTCCCTCCTTCCTTATACTTGATGACACGGGGGACAGACCAGGGAATAAATGCAAAATGGCCATCTTCGCGCAATTGCTTCACTTTTTTCATCAGCTGTTGGTGTTTCTCGCGCGTCGATTTGTGTACGTCGTCCGATACGAAAATACGGTTCCCACCGAATTCTGCACCACGTTTGATAATAGCAGTCTTCAGCACCAATTCACGGTCTCCATAACGCAAAAAGCGAACGTGGATGGGGCGCGGTCTTTTGTTTCCCCTGGGTTCATCTGGTCGTACCGTCATCCTCATCGGAGTGCGATGGGCACGATCCATCTCCATAGAGTGCGGGATACCAAGAGCGTCGCGCACAAAGGCATGTACCACTGCCTTACAATCTGAGGCATCCTCCTCCGCACCTTCAGGCACATTGTGTAGGACTACATTGTTCCTTTTGTTTCTATTGACTAAATCTACGATCTGTGTCTCAAGCTTGACAATGGTGGACTTGTCTGCTTTAGAATCAATTTTACATTTCAGTTCCTCCAAATCATGTTCAAAATGGCTCAAACCATGATCCATCTCTGACACATGGTGTTCAATTTCAGCCACCTTAGATTCCACTTGTTCTATTCTATCACACAGTTTGTCAAGTTTTGAAGAAACTGATTCAAGAAGTGGCATTTTTGACCAAATGTCCGCAAGCATCGAACTTTCACTGGGCATGTGTAGCATGCGGCCGGAGGGCGCAGGTGCGGTGCCCACCGGCAGCACCGCAGCTTCAGTGGAGGGCGCGGGCGTAGAGCCCACTGGCTTTGCTGTGCGAGGATGCTGTGCAGCCATTTCACAGTCAGTCACACGTGCTTTGACTAGAACAGCGATGTACGATAGAAAGAGTACTTACTTATTTGCTTTTGAGTCCAGTGTCACTTGTTCCATCAAAGTCAATGTGACGAGGGATTTACACAGTCCATTCAGTCATCTCCAAAATAATCTCCGGGAAAAGCAAAAGTGTCAAAATAGGCCATTAAATCGGGAGAAAATTATCCAGACAACATGCCTTGGTGAAAGTATATAGCGCCCTATATTTTATTCATTGTATTCAACAATAATTAACATTGATTATACTGGTTCATATTTTTGCATTGGATGTTTCTATCCCTAACTCACATTTTAGAACTACTTTGAAGCACTGATACTGGAGTTTTGTTTCATTTGCAAATGGCAAATTATGCCTTTAATGTGGACCTTGATATTCTATAAGTCAAAACCTAAAATGTTCATATCGGCGTAATGTACTGGTACACAAATAACATGTTTCGCCTATCATGATGTATTCTAGGGCCAAATAAATAAGATTTGTTTATTGAGCAACAATAAAAAAAAATGAATACAATCCGAACGGCAAACTCATAACTTTATTCCAACGACAGCCGAGTGTCAGGTGGAAGTCCGGGTTCTTATTTCCATGAGGGATCGCACACGGTCCGGTATCGTGCTACCGACAGTGCAGGGAACTACGCAACCTGCACGATAACATTTGTGGTGGTTGGTAAGTGAGATCCTATCCCCGTCACTGATAGTCACTTGTTTCTTGCTACTCTGAAAACAGTGCAGTCTAAATGAAGCAATCGACTTGTCAACCCGTTCATTTCAAATCAGGGAAGGTAGGGTCAAAGATCAATTTAAATTAAAGAATCAAGATGACAAAAAGGAATCACATGCGTGTTGTATTTTTTTTAAGTATGCCCTATAGTCTTTTGCCTATAGTCTTTTGCCCTATATCAAATGATGATTCGAAATCAATTTATGTCTTCGAAGTGGTAAAGACAACTCCAATGACCTTAATTTGAATGATCTGTAGCAGACAGAGTCGTTTGGAAAGGGAAAAAAAATAGATCCGCGGATGAACAAATTCGAAAGTAGGCCGTACAGCCTATACATTCCTTTTTAAGAAATACAGTAAGTCAGAGAAGGCCCAATTAATTATTTTTTTTTCAACCATATGCAACTTGAATAATATGTTGCCTTCTTTCACTTGTTTCTCCAACAGTGATTCGTTGTTCCTCTCTGTCGGGACCATCTCACGGGAGTGTAGGCTGTTCAAACGTTCGGTATGTAGGTTCGACCTGCAGGTACTCCTGCTCTACTGGCTACTACGTTAGCGGCGGATCCTCGTCTAGAACCTGTCGGCGAACAGGCAACTCAGGTGTCTGGTCAGGATCAGCCCCCTACTGTGCCCGTAAGGAGAAGAGAAATATCTGTTAGGCCAATATCATCCCCCCCCCCCCCAAAGAAAAAAAAAATATATATATATATAAATAAATAAGTAAATAAAGATAAACAAATAAATAAATAAATGAATAAATACATACAAAACAAACAAAAAACAAAAACAAACAAAAAACAAACAAAACAAATACAAGAACAAACAAGACCCAGAGCAGACGACCAATGTTTGCTTGCCTCGAAAGTCACAACGTGTCACGTTTACATGCTGGTAACAACGCGTCCATAATTGTTAGCGAGGAATTATAGAGTGGTGCAAAGTGTTTATACAGAGTTACCGGACCGAAGATTCGGTGGGTATGCATATCAATTTTAATGCCTGTGATCCTTTTTAGTCTTTCACATGTGCATGACCTTTATGAACTATACCAAAATGTGTCCGTAGATATTATGTTAAGTATTGAAATAGCACCATTAAATTGCTTGAACTGACTCGAATGTAAGACAGCTATGATAAGGTGTTTGCTAGCAAAAGTTAAAGTTAATCTAAAGTAAGATGTATAAATGCCAGCTTAATTCTCCGTGATGCCATTCGAAGTAATGTCTGCAAATAATGATTTACAATATCAATGTTATTCCAGTTTAATTAGAATAATACTAGTTCTTTGAAGAGATCTTGTGGTTATTAATTAATTCTAAGTATACACTCTGAAGGAGTAAAACTGTCAGAGGTGAAACTAGCCCTACCCATCATTTACGGTACATTGACGAATCAAGTAATGCTCTTTTAAGTCCTTGCATCTAAAGCAGATCAAATGATTCATCACTATTGTGATGAGATATTGAATTCTGAATGAGTTTCACAGGGTACCTGAAAATTACAGAAAGTGCCAATTATTCAGAATAGAGCACAATGATGCATGAAGTTTTAACTTCTAAAGTCCACTTGCAGCAATCTCAACAAGACCACTGGCATAATTATTACACCATCTTTTGATTGGTAAGTGCAGAAGGGAAGCTTCAGAAATCAGAAATTTGGAAAGTTCGTTATTCCGAAAACACTTTAGTCCGAAGATTCGTTATTCCGAAGGTTCATTTTTCCGAATTTCATATTCGGATTAACGAATCTTCGGAGTAACGAACCTTTGGAACAACGCCACAAATGTTCGGATTAACGAACCTCTAGGTATAGGGAATTTGTGTGTTTCGGAATAACAACCCTTCGGAATAATGAACTTTCGGAATAGCGAACCTTTGAATTCGGAATAACGAACAGCACCCGCTGAGAAGGCTGGATCCGAAGTAGCTGAAAATCTATTGTGCAGATAAAAACAGTCAAATGCATTGAAAGTGACACCTACCATAACTCTTGCCATTCTGCATCACTCTAGGAATGACCTGTCCGTCGTTGAGTGCCCCATCAAATGGAAGAAAAAGCTGTACAGACGACCGCTACTACAATAGCAGGTGCACTCTCTCCTGTAACCAGGGGTACACTCTCGAAGGTTCCAGCTCACAGTGGACCTGTTTGAGCTCTGGTTCATGGTCCAGTGGGGGAACGTCTCCGACTTGTGCTGGTAAGAATGCTAGACCTTTGAAAGTTGAGTTATTGTCACAACTCTAACAGCGATGAAAACAAATCAACGCCAATTAACTGGCAGCGTCCATATGAATGAGGTTTTTGGTTATTTACTTAAATAATCTGTTTATTTATGCATCTATATATCCATTTATCAATCTAAATATATATATACCCATCTATCTGTCTATCTATCTATCTATCTATCTCTATATATAATTATCTATTTGATCGCAGTAAAAATCCCCATCTTATGCTTCTGGACATCAACGCACAAACAAGCAACCAGACATAGATTGTATTTTGACTTCTGTTCAGCTCAACCTTGGTAAATTGCAGGTTTGATCCGTTGTTTATATGTGTCTACCAATGGTCTACGCACTCTTTTGCTTCTTTGTTTTTCCATTCGTCATTTATCATTATTTCATTGATTTTGTATCATATAGCTTTGATCAGATGCATTGTATCTATTTGCCAATATACCATCCACAAGCAATTTCATGTTTAAAAAAAAAACACGGGAATTGTAAATATGTTTATATTCATATTGCGATATTTGCAGTTACTAGATACAACAGAACCCATAAAAAAAAAGAAAATGGTTGTATCTAAGGTGTTGCTGCAGCTACTGCAGTAAATGCCTTTTACAACAAATGCAGACGTTCTAATAAAACTAACATGGCGATAGGCCTGGTAAAACTCTGGCAATTGTACTTGGCACATGAATTGGTTAACGTCAGTGCCTGCCTACCATGCAGAAAACTGATATTCTGTGAGTTTCTTCTAATCGGTGCACGAGTTTTAAAAAAACGTGCTTTTGAAATAGGTATAATTATTTGTATAAACCCATCGGTTTTATCAAATGCTGTCATGGCTTACATAATGACAAAATGCGCTACGTTTCATGACTTTTAAACACCAATGGGAATTGACACAATGATATTATCAAATAAAATAATGATTGTTAAAAATGATGATAGCCTTTGCACCTCCTTATCAACAAATTCAAAAGCTTATTTGCATATTTTTCATTTTGAACACAGACACCACTTCACCTTCATTCACACATTGTCCAGCATCGCAGAGTGTCTACGCCCCAGCACTTGCTACGAAAGCTACCGTCACGTGGTCATCTCCTACAGCAACGGACAACTCTGGAGAGACCATAACTCCAGTCAGAGTTCAAGGGTCACCTTCCGGGAGCCAGTTCAGTGAGGGCGTCCATCACACCCAATACCGTGCAGAGGACAGTGCAGGAAACGAGAATACCTGTTCTTTCTCTATCACAGTTGAAGGTGATTGCCACTTATGTATAGACCAATTCGGTTTTGGTGCTGTTTTTATGGTAATTTCTAACTGGGGGCTTCACAATGTCTCACAAAAGATGGTTTATGCACTGACTATATCATAGCAACGCACCTGGGTCATTGCTGAACCTATTGAAAGTGGGTAAAACTTGTTCTATCGTATATACCTTATAAATGTAATCTTGGCACGTTTCCACATCAAGATTACATCATGCACTTACGCCATTGTCAACGACTGTAAAACACTAATTTGTGTAAAGGAAAAGAAAAACCCAAGGAGTTATGGGAATTGAGTGCAAGCATCAACATTAGCAGAACACATCAGTGAAAATTTGAGGTAAATCGGACAATCGATGCAAAAGTTATGTTTTTTTTTTTAAGTTTTGGTGTTAGAACCACTGGATCAAGAGACTACTAGAGTTCATGACGTCACTTGTGGACAACAATGCAAAGAAAATATAGAGAACATTCAACATGCTTTTTTAAATTGTCTAGCCTAATGAAAGAACACTTGACTAGCAGCTTTCAGAAAGCAGGGGGAATATGTTATTATCGACCTTTATTTGTTGTCATCCGGGGTACACTGAAAAATCCCAAATAGGGCCCGTCATGGTAGACAAAAATTATGTACATTGAAGAATGGGGTCATCGGTAATGGTCAACACCGCACTGTAAAAACATCGGTGTTAGATTTAACACCGATCAAACTTCAATAAAGGACCACACCCACAGGTGTTAAAAATGCACTGTGATGGTGTTGAAAAGTGTTCACCTGACACTTCGTGGTGTTAATTTGACACTGTACCTGGTGTTATTTTCACACTGTACTGGTGTTGATTAAAAAATGACACCACATGGTGTTGATTTGATATTTGTTGGTGTTAATATCAATGGTTTGACACCCGTCCAACTTCAATAAGAGACCACACCAGCAGGTGTTACTTTGGTGTAAATTTATTTTCACATTTTTTTCAAAAAATCTAGTATTTAATGTAAA
This sequence comes from Diadema setosum, assembly GCA_033980235.1. Taxonomy (NCBI): domain Eukaryota; kingdom Metazoa; phylum Echinodermata; class Echinoidea; order Diadematoida; family Diadematidae; genus Diadema; species Diadema setosum. Next base: position 34,207,082 of record CM067075.1, on the reverse strand, counting down.
ATTCTTGATCGTCTTGTTTAAACTAAAAATTAGCAAGAAGTGCAGTTGCTAAGAAACTCTTCAAAAAACAGTTTAAAATTTGGAAATGACAACCGGAGGTGTTAATTTAACACCATAAATGAGCACCGAAAATTTAACACCAGCTCGGTGTTCACTATTTAACACCGGACGTTTTGCATTGCAGTCGAGATTTTTTTTTTTTTTTCGGCTGTGTGTGCATTTGAATAGAGGTCAGTGATAAAGCTGTATGATTTTTTTTCTTTTTTTTTTTACTGGGATTCTCGAATATATCTGAGCCGGGCCAGCTTGATTCCCACTTCATTTTAATAATACAGGCCCCTCGACAATGAGTTTGTAAACTTCAGAGATAAATCTGAAAAAGCGTATTTTTTTTTTCCTTTTAAATGACACAGCACTGATCTCGATGGAAGTTTCCTCGGTAAATAGTGAAGATACGTATTGTGTAAAGTGTTTGATCTTTACACTGTTTCGTTTGCAATTTACGTTTATTCCGCTCACAGTTTAGAGATGCTATAAAACTAAAGGTCTATGCCTCCATTAATTGTAGTAATGTACATTTGTGACCCTGCGCCGCAAACCAACAAAAAAAAAAGAAGTCGCCAGACATGGATTTTTAGTTGGGGCAGATTCTGAAAAAGCAGACTCTAAGCTTTAAAATGATGTATAATTCAAATCAAATGGATTCTCCTAACCTAAATATTGAAAAGAATGCCCACACTCTGGAAAAGTTGGAACTGAGAAAAGAGGTTCTGACGTTGAGGGTCTATTCAAGCTCTTAATCTTTACTAAGCCTTGCTACTTGTGCCATGAATTTAACAAAAACATGATGTAAACTACTGGAACAGCAACAATGAAGAAACTATTAGGCTAGGCTGAATTTGAGCACGCTCTGTTAACACATTCTGTCCATGATAAATGTCAACTTTCAAAGCAGTAGCATCATCCTTTCAAAGGTTATTAGAGTTGAAAGTGAAGAGTGTGCAGGGGATGTTTTTTTCTTTTTTTTAGAAATGAAAAGTGGCCTCTAAGAAAAGCCTGATCACAGTTGCTGCTGAAAACCCTCTTTCGCATTCATTTAATGATTTATATGATCCCGAAGTCAAGAATAATGTAGAAGAAAATATGGAAAACTCAAAATTGATTTGATTGACCCATTTCATCTATCTTGAGCCCTCACGTAATATCAAGAGGTGCGACTTTTTGTTTGTTTTGTGAGATGCACGGTCACATTTGTACTCGCATTTCCTTCACAGCCTATACACACACTGTAAAAACATCGGTGTTAGATTTAACACCATGGTGTTAAATCTAACACCAATCAAGCTTCAATAGAGGACCACACCCACAGGTGTAGAAAATGTATTGTGACGGTGTTAAAGTGTTCACCTGGCACTTCGTGGTGTTAATTTGACACTGTGGCTGATTATATTTTTGACACTGCGATAGAGTTAATTCAATGATGACACCGCATGGTGTTGATTTGATATCGGTGGTGTTAATTTCAATGGTATAACACCCGTCCAGCTTCAATAGGAAACCACACCAACTGGTGTTACTGTGGTGTAAATGTGTTTACACATTTTTTTTTTCAAAAATCAAGTACTTTATCGGAAAATTCTTTATCGTCTTGTTGAAGTTCAAAATTAACAAGAAGTGTAGTAACTAAGAAACTATTAAAAAATAAATTGTATATTTTGAAATGACACCCGGAGGTGTTCATCTAACACCATGAATGAGCACCGGAAATTTAACACCAGCACGGTGTTTCATATTTTTAACACCGGACTTTTTGCAGTGCAGGCTCCAGCTTTCAATTGTCAGTTTATTGGTTTCCCCTCAGTTATCCAGTGTCCTGCACAGTCTGTGTCCACGCCCATACGTGTCAGCTGTCCCAATGGAAATATCCTTGGATCTGTTTGTTCGTTCAGCTGCGTTGTGGGGTACAGTCTTCAAGGTGAAGGGTCGACAGAGTGCCAACTTCAGGGGTCAACTGGAGCCTGGACTCATGGACACCCTTCATGCCAAAGTACGATGTATGATAAGATCAATATTTGTGCGAATCAGAGATGTGAAAACACCTGTACATGAATTAGGAAATCTAATAAACATAATAAATAGTATCTTCAAGTGTTTGTTTATTCAGCATAATCGTTACTACTAATGAATGTTGTCACACACAAAGCAAAAACATCCTAATCTGTTTTGATAGCAGTTTGTGATCAATTATTCAAAAATGGAGATGACAAGTTGTAAATGTTCCAAATTCAGAATAGGTATAATAGAGGTCCGATTTTGTACTGATCTTTGCTGAGAAGAGTCGATCTTCATAATAGTAATCAGAGCTTAAAGGTGTTGTGATAATACAGTACTGCAATTTCTGACGTGTTGCCAAGTTAAGCTGCATCACAAGATAAACGAACCTAATAATTTGTTTTCCTCAACACACTATACTTTTTCCTTCTTAATTTCAATATTGTATATTCCACATACAGTTCAGCAATTTTGTTGAAAGTTAATTCATGATACCGCTTTCCCAATCCACCTTTACCTATGCTATCAGTTTTACAGTGCCCGAGTATTTCACTACAACATGGAGCGGTTGTCGGCACCTGCTCCAGAAATTACGGCACAAATTGTCAGTTTTCCTGCAATACTGGCTACGAGATTAACAATGATGAGCTGACATGCAACGCCCAACCAGGAGGGACAAACGCATACTGGGTTGGAGTAACCCCTGAATGTTCACGTAAGTGCACAATCTTAGATTTTTAAGTTAAGAGTACAGTTATAATCATTATGAAAGAAAAGACTCAAAGCTTTATAACAAACTATAACTCATTAAAAGATGGTTTTTCTATCTAAATAGTGGAAAGAAAGAAGACACCCTGGAAACAAGTGTTTACTGATAACATATGTAGCCTTGAAATACGCATAATGACATTATGCTAGCTGTTCTATGAAGGGCTGGATGTCTTTGTTGAGCTATTATATCTACCTGTATGCAGCATGAATTGTTGTGTGATATAAAAAGAATAGGCCACTATTAATTTATATAATAATTTTTACTACCATATTCTATTTCGATATAAATTGAAAGCTGCCATTCTTTGAGAATAAAAGAGAAGACCATTGTTTATTTTCTATTGTCTATTATTGTCGTGTGTTGGGAATGTTAATGACTGCATAATTTGTGCAGTTACCTATTTGAAACCGTAATGGAAACTCCTGTAGGAAAAAAGCAAGCATATATACACACACAGAGCCACTGACTGGGTCGGTCTGCATTTTCTATACTCTCAATCTCACAAACGATGCATTTTGTTCATCCATATTATAAGAGTGAACACATATCGTTCCGAAATGATGCAGAATGATTCGGAATAAGAATACTCTTTTAAAGCGTTCCTCATAGACTTTCGTTCATGGTTGGATATCAGAAGAAATGGGGATATTCTAAATATGAGTTCTCTTTTAGTCTCAATTCGTATAGTTATCAATCCTTGGATTCTGCCATGAAAATATGATTTCAGGAATACTCTGTACCAAGCCCCCTCTGTCTACTGCACTTCAAATGGTGGTAACCAGCGCCTGTCCAGCTGGTAATGTCGTCCCCTCTGGTAACCAGTGTCAGTTTCGCTGCTCTCAGGGTTACTACCTCCAAGGAAACACTACTGTCACATGTCATCATGATCGCACTTGGAGTGGGAATCCGCCATCCTGCCATTGTAAGATACCCAACGGCGTAAATCCATACTGAGGAGTGGGGGGGATGGTCATCATCACCACGATTACAAGCCCATAACCGGACCGGCGCAGCCTTTTTTTGCGGTGGGGGGGGGGGGGGGGGGGTGGGAGAAGCTTTGTGCCCCCCTCCCCCCCCCCCCCCACACACACACTGTAAAGGGATCGGATGCCCCACTCTTTTGCATGAAATATAAAGTGGGAGAAAAGTGGCAGCAACAGCATAAAGACTTTTTGTTCTTGTTGCTTTTTTTTTTTTTTTTTGCTTGTCAGACGACTTTCGGCGGAAAATCAGACCTTAAAAGTATGAAAACATTTTTTTTTTTGGAAATATCTGTGAGAGGGAGCGGAACGACCGAACGGGGGAAGGGTGTGTATATGGGGGGGGGGGGGGTATCCCTCTCCCACACGAGGAAGATTTTGCATTTTCAGACCTGAAATTCAGCGATCTGGTGCTCACTTGTGGTGAAAAATTTGTTTTCTTTTCTTTAAAAAAACAATAAGAAAATTAAATATTCACAATATATTATTGAATGACAAAATCGTGGTATTTCAGCTCTTGCTGTGCGACATCACTGTGAAGGCCTACTAAATAATGGGGCCTATCATCGGCGTAGACAGGATTTGATCTTAGGAGGAGCGGTTTATTGTGAGGGAACGAATCAAGCCAGGGAGGAGGGTATGGTAGGGGGGTTTCTCCCTCCTACGGTGAAATCTCTTTGCGTTGAAAATTTTGACATTTTTTTTTCTTCGCTTTGGAAATTAAGGGGGGGGGGGCATACATGCAGGCGCAACTGCTGTCAATCACTGGCAGCAACATCAGGAGAATGGCATACCAGTTAAATGCGAGCGAGCGGGGCGAGCGAGCTTGAAAATTGTGACATTTTACAGTCCAAAGACTGCCGTTTGTGGCTGTATTTTTTCGCTTTGGAAATTATGGGGGCACACCGGGCGCAACTGCCGGCAATCGGGCAGCAACATCAGAATGGCATAACGATTAAATGCGAGCGAGCGAAGCGAGTGAGCTTCAAAATTTTGACATTTTCCAGTCCCAAAAACTGTCGTTTATGGCTGTATTTTTTCGCTTTGGAAATTAAGGGGGCGCACCGGGCAAAAACTGTTGGCAATTACTGGCAGCAACATCAGGAGAATGGCATAATGATTAAATGCGAGCGAGCGAAGCGAGCGAGCTTCAAAATTTTGACATTTGACAGTCCAAAAACTGCCGTTTGTAGCTATATTTTTCGCTTTGGAAATTAAGGGGGCGCACCGGGCGAAAACTGCTGGCAATTACTGGCAGCAACATCAGGAGAATGGAATAATAATTAAATGCGAGCGAGCGAAGCGAGCGAGCTTCAAAAATTTGACATTTTACAGTCCCCAAACTGCCGTTTGTGGCTATATTTTTCGCTTTGGAAATTAAGGGGGGCGCACCTGCTCACAATCACTGGCAGCAACATCTGGAGAATGGCATAGCGATTAAATTCGAGCGAGCGGAGCGAGCGAGCTTGAAAATTTTGACATTTTACAGTCTAAAAACTGCCGTTTGTAGCTATACTTTTTCGCTTTGGAAATTTAGGGGGTACACCGAGTGCAACTGCCGGCAATTACTGGCCGCAACATCAGGAGAATGGCATAGCGGTTATTTGCGAGCGAGCGGAGCGAGCGAGCTTGAAAATTTTGACATTTTACAGTCCAAAGACTGCCGTTTGTGTCTGTATTTTTTCGCTTTGGAAATTAAGGGGGCACACCGGGCGCAACTGCCGGCAATTACTGGCAGCAACATCAGAAGAATGGCATACTGATTAAATGCTAGCGAGCGAAGTGAGTGAGCTTTAAAATTTTGACATTTTCCAGTCCTAAAAATTGTCGTTTGTAGCTACATTTTCGCTTTGGAAATTAAGGGGGGCGCACCGGGTGCACCTGCTGTCAATCTGCACTGGCAGCAACATCAGGAGAATGACATAGCGGTTAAATGCGAGCGAGCGGAGCGAGCGAGCTTTAAAATTTTAAAATTTTACACTCCGAAAACTGCCGTTTGTAGCTATATTTTTCGCTTTTGTTTGTCCCACTTTTATTTGAGAACCACCCCCCCCCCCCCATCGACGCCTCTATACATATTAGGTTGCTTTTGTTAAGTGAAAGATCTGCTGCACACTCTTTGATAATATTATTAGGGAATATACGTCTATGTCAAAAGTGTACAAAGTTTATCCCTTATCCTGTATAGCGGACCTTTTGCATGTTCATGATTGTAATACAACGATCTGGTGCATAGTTCTGGCGATATTTGGACAATTTTCCATTAAGAAAGTTCGAGATTTGTCCTCATCTCGGGAATTGCTTGGGGGATAAATGATTTGTCTGTCTAAACACTTCCTTTGGGGCGGGGCAAATGCCCCTTTGCCCCCCATAGATTCGACGTCCTTGATCTTCCCTTGGTATGCCCATAGATGTATCCTGATTGAGTCATCAGTCACTGTCGTTTCTCAGGAATGATTCAGGAAATGGAGGGGATTCAATTATGGAGATAAAGTTGTTGTTATTATTTGTTTGTATGTTTTCGTACATATTTTGCAGATGGTCCCCAGTTACTCGCGTCATAGCATGTTTACATGTAGACCTATACTATTTGACGTTGTCAACGCCTGATCCATACCTTACAGTGTATGTCGATGTTACTTTCTTCGCGAGCGAGCGAAGCGAGCGAGCGCTTGAGAAAATTATACATTTTCCTACAAGATAGAATACTGTTCAGCTTTGTTACCTGTCTGAAGGCCGGCGTACAAACGTCATGCAATATAATCACATTTCTGCTTCCTCCATTTTTCCCCTCAAAATTGAGGGGGGGGGGGATGATTGTACAGGCCATCCCCCCCTCCTCCATTTCAGGGGGGGATATATCCCCCCCATCCCCCCCGGGATTTACGCCCATGAAGATACCCCCTTTCTTTGGTAATTTTAGTGATTGTGTGTGCGTGTGCGTGTGCGTGTGTGTGTGTGTGTGTGTGTGTGGTTTCAGGGAGTCATGCATGACAGAACTCTTAAAAAGTCACACAAGTCTTACATTAAAGGTCTCTGAAACATTCTGTTTCTGGTGCGTGTTTAGGTGCCGTTATTTTACTCGACCTCTTTGTGCCATATTAACAATGCAGTTTGACATTTCTTGTTCTAGCATTAAAATGTACACAATGACACATTGGTCCACTCTTATGTTCTCTCAACGTATGCTACTACACTTTAGTATACGATGTCAGTTCTTCCAATGAGTTGAATGTATTTTGCAGTCTCAGTAGGGTTTCACACTGTACATAGCCAATATCCTCCATTGGCCTTACTGCATGTGCTCATTCAATGGAAAGAAAAGTGTCAGAATAGGTGCGAGGGGGTTAAAATGATTAATAAACAAATGACAACTCTTTTGACGTTCACCAGAAACAGCACCACCAAACTGGACTCTTGTGACTTTTGGATAATGACAAGTATTTTTAATGAGTATTCACTCATGCATTACTCTTTTCCCAATGACGGTTGTTTAAATGTTAATATTCTTCTGGCAAATTATTTTGTTGAAATGTTTCTCTATTTTGATTAGGGGTTGCTTTGTTGTTGTTGTTGTTGTTGTTGTTGTTGTTGTCGTGGTTGTTGTTGTGCTTATAAAACATCTTGTGCGGGGCAAGACAACTATAATGCAAACAAACAACATGAGCCGGGTTTCTCATATTTCTTGTAGTGATAACCTGTTCCTCTGACGACATCCTGGCCCCCGATCATGGAATAAAGGTGGGCTGCTCTAACGACAGAGAAGATTACGGAACATCATGCACCCTAGCCTGTGAAAACGGGTATAAACCTAGGACACCAGTGTCCAAAACGTGCTCAGATGATGGTGACGGGGATGGTGAAGGAGTTTGGACGGGAAGCGACATTGTTTGCACAAGTGAGTGATGTATTTAAATCACACATAGTCGGTTGATTTGCACATGTATTGCAAAATGTTTGCATGGAAGGGCCTCCGCCTGTACCAGTAGAGTCTAAGAGCTTTGGTTCATTTTTTTTTTTTTTTTTTTTTTTTAAGATCGCGATCTTAAACTTCTTGATATTTTGCCAGTCTGATTGCGCCTTAAGTGGGAAGTTTCGAGAGGAGTCTGGCGAGAAGTTGAGAGGAGAGTTTTGCAGTCACTTTGGTGAAAGCGTGAGATCTTAAAATCGTGATCTTAAACCTATCCATTTTTGGCAGTCTGACCGCCACCAGATGGAAACTATCTTCCTTCTTTTAGACCTTGCAAGATCGAACCTCAATATATTGCACGTATCGTCACTGACACAAACAGATCACCACTATACCAGCCTTTCTTAGAATGATGAATGAAAGTTTATTTCTCCCGTCAAGCGCTATACAGTACTCTCAAGTGTCTCGAATCTTCCTTTTCCCGAGGTGGGCTGAACAGTTTATCCTATTTTACATAAATGCATATTCATGACATTTACGCTGAAAAGTATGAACCTAATGCAAGCAGTAATGGAGTCCTGGTATACTATGATCGAGCAAGCTAGACGCTTTATGCTATCCAATTTCTATTCAACACCTTACGGTGCATGTATAATGTATCATGCATTATGTGTTGACGTCATAGTGCAATCATTATGATGAATTGCTTGATCCAGATTGTACCACTGACTCGTAATGATTTTGGTCCCGCATATTTTCTAAATCACAACGCTCTGCCTTTGAATATCTTTCCCGGCCTTTTTGCTGTCGGCTAATAAAAAGAAATAAAAGAACAAAATGCTCTCTGTCGTACATTACAAAGTCTATAATGTGCACCCTACCTTGACTACAATGCGCAAAACTCACAATAGCCACACAGGTCTCGTAAAATGACTCCTCGAAACCTTTCAGTTGATTTCATTCCATTGATAACATTTCATTACTGAATATGTTTCAGTGTTAAGTAATCACCATGGCTAGTTGTGGAAAGGGCAGTTGTTTTTTGTTGTTTTTTTTTTCAGAAATGTCTACAAGCATTAGCACACGCACATACAAAATCCATCAGCAATAGAGTTTGAATTCGTTTTTCCTCAGTCGGCAGTTCACTGCACTTGATCGAAATTGTCCAACAGATTCAGAATGTACACCACCGATACAATAGCTCAGTATTGCACTCGCATTATTGTAAGTGTGTTAATGTGTGTGTGTGTGTGTGTGTGTGTGTGTGAATGTGTGCTGGGAGGATGCTTGGGTGCGTGCATGCTTGGGGATGTGTGTTTGTCACAAATCAGGTTAATCAATCTGTGTCCTGTCGTTCCCTACCAAAAGCAAAGTCCCTCCGTGGGATTTTAATCGATCAAACCTTCTGTCTATCATGTTTTTATAGGGACACCCCTTAAACTCCATGTTCAAAAGTTCAATATACAAAATGTACAGTTATAATAGTGTCTCTGTTTACCTCAACGTCCCATATTGTGTAATTCTGAAAGAAGGTCCACTACAGTTTTTTTTTTTTAAGACGATGGATGTTTTCTCAATGGGAAAGTTAATGAAGTGTTTGATTTTGTGTAAAACGAAACCAGAAAAAAAAAAATGCAGAACATAGACCGATTATTGGTCCGTCCTTAATATGAAGTTTCCATAAAAGTTCGATATATATATATATATAATTATATATATAGAATTGATACAAATTTTATAATAATTGCTAGTTTTAAATATTATTGTCGATACTGGCGAACAGATGTTATTTGTATTGTATGTTCTTAAATTGTGATTTGTAAGTTTCGATGTATACCTGCAATTATCTAAACAGATAATCGACCTGTTTATGTATAAACATTTTCTTGAATAAAGAAATGATTCAATCAATCAAATGAATGAATTCAGCTAATAAAGCTTTGCTCACTGTTGGCACATTGTGGGTGTAGTTGCTGCAGTGGAATTCGCACTGCTTAAAAGTAAGATGAATGAGGATGTAACATCGAGAGCAGCCCAGCACTGCTCGATTCAGTTTCATAAGTCCAACATACTCTTCATCGTCCTCACTATACTTTGTGATGTTTTAGTTGTGACGTGCCCTGCCTTAACCCCTCCTGCGAATGGCGCCATTTCCCAGTGCTCTTTCATGGGCGTGGTCGAACCTACCACTTCACCGAGTCAAAACTACAGTGCCGTGTGCATGATAGTGTGTAATACTGGTTTTACTGTGACAGCGGGCTCTGCGCAAAGAACGTGTCTCTCTACTGGAGCATGGGAAACCCCTCCGACAACTTGTTCAGGTAAAATTACCCATCAAAATGAGTAAGTACGAAAATATCCTCAAAAGTGCAAAAAAAAAAATCTCTATTCATAGCTTTAATATGACATAATTTGTTATATTCAATAATTTGCCTGTCAAAATTTTAATGTTATAATTATAATGATGACTCATAAATCGTGATTGCGTTCATCAATCAAAATAATTTTTCTGAACCTGTGGCAAGTTGAATGTACTTGTGAGGGACAAACGATTTCAGGGTCAGTATGTTAATGTCCCTTATAACTCATGCATTGGTTTCATTTTGTTGAGCGTATCTTTGTAGTATTTTTTTGTAAGTCATTGCCACTGAACTTCATATCATGAATAATACTAGTTTCTAGAGTCTTAGTTGTGTTTACATGTATACTCACCTATGCCTGTCCACAAATACTGTTAGTAGCAGCATATACATAAATCTGTGTGCACTAGCTGTAACGTCAATATGAAATACTGAATGTTTTAGTTTTAGCATCATGCTTTAAAATCCAGTAAAAATAGAGTTATTAAAATTTTGGCACTTATTGTGACTATCTTACTGCAATGTTATCCGTTGCCTAAATACCACCTCAAATTTCTATTTAGAGGATATTACAATAATCCAGAATCAATTGTTATCTATCCATTCTTTGAAAGGGTCCGTTTGATTCAATCAAACACTCGACCTTGGCAAAATTGGCTTTAATGAAACGTTGATAGGGCATAAATGAGCAGTGACCGCTGTGGCACTGAAGACAGATTTGTACTTTAAGAAAGTGAATGTGGACACCATTGCAGCTTTGGAATGGAATGAAGTTAAACGGGAGCAGTAAATTTGGGCGTTGGGAGAGGGGCATACAAGAAAAGAAAAACAAAACAAAATAAAAACCAAAAAAGTTATTACAAGTAATTAAAGAGACATAATTTTATGAATGAATGAATCATTAACGTTTTCCCGTGAAAGATGAGATAAAAATATGAATGAGATTACTCGACATTAGTAAAAATTGAAGAATCAGTCTTTTTGTTTACATCCTCCAATCAGATATTACGCCACCGGCAATTACTTGCCCCCTTGATGTGGAACTGATAGCGGAAGCTGGAAAAACATCAGCTACTATTCATTGGGCCAACTTGTCCCAACCCCAGGTACCATTAGTAGGGCAGATATGTAGCAAAAATTGGTCGAAATGCTCACATCCGGCGGAAAGTATGAAATTTTGCATATAAGGGTATTTTGGGGCGCTGATTTCAAATATTGCCGGATCCAAGAGATCTGACCACGGGGTCGGCCGCCATTTTGAATTCCAATATGGCCGCCATCACACACAAATTCAAAGATCCCTATCTTCAGTTCTGAATGACCTGTGGCACCAAAATTTGGTACACATGAGCGTTTTGACACATTGAATTTGATGACAGATTAATTTGGAGTGTCTGACAAACATCGAACGGCCGCCATTTTGAATTCCAATATGGCCGCCTCGACGAAATATTCAAAATCCCTATCTCGATTTCTAAGTGGTGAGTGACCCTGAAATTAGGTGTAAACAAGTATTTTAACATACTGAGTTAAAATATTAACTGATGTGATGTGTCTGACAAATGCAATGCCTGCTATTTTGAATTCCAGTGTGTCTACGAAGACAAACATCACGACTAACATTCACGGGCATGTCAAAAAGTGCAGCAAAAAGGAAGCATTTAATGCACCTTTCACTGACGTCACAATGTAAATACAGCAGCGCGCACTCTATCAGTTACAAACGCGCGCTCAATCAGGTAGCCCAATTTACAAACCCGAGATAGAGATTTTCAACACTCCAACATGGCAAGTATGTATACAAATTCAAATTGGCTGCCGTGCAGCTTGTCAGACATATCAAATAAGTCTGTTATTGAATTAGTCATCATCACCATGCTTTTATGTATCAAATTCCAATGGCTAATGTCATTCAGAACTGAAGATAGGGATCTTTGACGGCTTCCATATTGGAATTCAAAATGGCGGCCGACCGTGGCCAGATCTCTTGGATCCGGCAATTTTTGAAATCAGCGCCTCAAAATACCCCTTTATGCAAAATTTCATACTTTCCGCCGGATGTGAGCATCTTCTTCACATATCTGCCCCACTACATCAGCTGCCATGAATTTGCATACATACGCAAGAACATAGCCTACATGCACAACAAACATGTTTACACAAGCCATTATGAAACACACCATTATCAAAATACTTAATCAACTCACAAATACACCAATAATGACAGTTTTCAGCCTCATCATACGAACAAAATCACAAGAACGAATGCTACACAATATCTAAATTTAATTCCGTTCGAACTGCATTTTATTCAATTTTTTTTTTTTGTCTCTATTCAAAGTTTATCTAATGTCTATAACTAATGATTATACAATCAACATGTGGACCAAGAATGTAAACGAAAAATATGGAAATTGAACATTATTGACACTCCGTGTACACCTTTGCAGTGTCCCAAAATACAATAGAAATTATACATATGCATATAAATGTACGTATGTGTGTGTGTGTGTGTGTGTGAGTGTGTGTAATTTCGTGGGAATTTCATCCCCATGTGTTAATGAGGATTGTGTGTGTGTGTGTGTGTGGTTTTTGTGTGTGTGGGTTTCTTTTTTTTTTAATGGAGATGGACGTGAGTATTAAGGGTTACTGAATTACAGCATGATGTTATTCGAAATTTACCTGCATGTCTTGTTCTGCAGGCAACAGATCGAGGGACTGTCATAGGTACACATGTATTCAGCATAGACTCAGTGCAAGTGGCTGGAAATACTAGTAGTCTGCCTGCCTTGCTTAGTGAAGGTGATCATACTCTTGTACACCGAGCAGTGGACAGTGCTGGAAACTCGGCTACGTGCTCACAAAATGTGAGGGTAGGAGGTAAGTAAGATTTGCTGGTGTAGAAGTACCCATTAATGCGTAAATTGGGCCATCGTTGTGCAGATTTCGACACTCTGTCATACCATAGGCGATGTCACACCATTCCGGGCAAGCTACGCGGGCTTGTGGCGAGGAGTAGTTTCCAGCACGTAGAAGATTTTCAGCGGGCGAACAAGAATGTTTGCAATTTTCATTCATGCCTTGTCATACCGTACGGTGGAACTTCTGCGGCTTGACTTGCGGGGAAACAAATTTACTCCCCGGAGCTCTCCGCAGTTGGTCCGCACCTGACAGTATCTAGCGCGTAGTTGCCTGGAGGTGCTCACGCAAGTCCGATTTAACCGCAGCCAAGTTTTGAGCATGACCAAAACTTTTTCCGGGTGAGTCGCGAGAATGCCCGTAGAGGTCCACGCAGAACGCCAGTAGGAGACCCTTAGCGGCAGTAGTTCCCAGGCAGTTCCCACTCAGGTACTTCGCAGTCCCGTATGCAGCCAAGATAATGAAATTCTGTGAGATTTCAGCCATTCCATTAGAGGAATTCCTTCACTGAGTTGTCAGCCCCCACGCGACTGGTACAAAGGTCACACAGTATACTCGCAAGTATAACGCGTCCAGCAAGTAAGACACATGCGCTGACTCGCACAAATCCTTTTCCGCCCTCAGGAATGTCCGGTATGCTAGAAAATCCCTGCACGTAACAAGCCCGAGTAGCTTGCCTGGAAAGGTGTGACAGGGCCTAAACACGGTTGTGGGTAAAAAAAAAAAAAATATGCGTGCGCACCTCCGGGCGACTATTTTTGAGATACATTTTAGATATACTATCATGTGCGGATCATCTACGGGGACCTCCGGGTAGTCAAAATTGTTCTTTGCAAGTCGCACGCAAGGCTGGTGTGACGCGGCCTTTAAGCCCATATCATAATCACGCGAATTTATTTCATGTCCTCAATTACACATTAATTTAGTTAAACTTCATGAACATGACATGAAGTATTCAGGGCAAAAGACAGTGTATATACCAAATGTTCGACAAAATCTACATGACTTTGTGTCAAATAACGAGGGATAGTGCTTGATTCCTCCACATTTACATCGCTAAATTGTATACCACCTTGGTAAATGATGGTACGACGACCAAATTTGCCGGTAGGTATTTTACGGACATCATTTAAGAGCATTAAGTGCATGACGAGTTGATCTGGTAGGACTACTTCATCTCTATCTCTCTTTCCCTTCTTTTCTTTTTCTTTCTCTTCTATGACCATCATATTGGATCCCCACCTTTTATTGTATTTATGTTGTGTATCATCGGTTACCAATAGTATTATAGTCAAGTTTTCGCTTATTGTTGGAAACAGCTCTGTATGTAATTATGTTACTGATGTAAATATGTGTTAAAAATGGTTAATGTCACTAAGAAATAACAATGCTCTATAGTGTATATATATATATATATGTTATATCATAACTTTTATGACATTGCTGAAAATATACAAATGTAAAGCAAAGCCACACAAAGATTAATAATTCAAATCAACACATTAATCAGATCGAATCAAACCGAACATCTCTCTATATCTGGCCTCGCTAACAACCAGTCATAAGGTGCCCTCCTGTCCAAATACCTGACGACGGTTCGGCCACGTTGACAGTTGGGCATGGCAGCTGCCAAGGCGGGGTTGTGTATGGTTCAACCTGTACAATAGCTTGTGACTCTGGGTACCAGATGTACCCGGGAGCGGGCCCCACGGTCGAGAGAACCTGCGACTGGTCAATGGCATCTGGAGAGACAGCTGGCTTCTGGACAGAGTTCAGTCCAGCGTGTTACCGTAAGTACCACAAGTGATGTTGTCACAGGAATTTATGTGATATTTAGACGTGAAAGTTTGGACTCTTCCCTTTTATTCGTTGACAGGTTTTGTTTTCCTTTTATAATAATGTAATATTCTTACTTTAACCCTTTAAAGCCCAATGTACTTTCATTTGCCACTCTTACGTTTTTACCTAATTGCAACCAAATTTGGCGACTTTTCCTCCAATTTTACGGCAATAATTTTGATAAAATTTCGCTATGTCTGATATCACTGGTTGCCATGGCAACTGTAAAGTAACAAAAATGTCATGCAGATGTTGGATGAATTTTTGTATCAATTTCACTTAGCAATTACATTGGATGATTTTTTTTTTCGCTGTAATATGCCGAAGGACCAGAATGTGAAGTAATTTCGGTCGTAAGTTACCTTGAAATTGTCTTCTTATTATTTCCTTTATGACATAGGCATCAAACAATAGACATAGTAGAAATCATTGAAAATACAACATTCTCCAAAGACCCCTCCCTTTTGTTAAATCGTGTCATTTTCACACAGCTTTTGCTTGCAGTATCATTTGTTCATCGATTATCAATCTGCAAACTCAAAATTCCAATATTGTGGAAATATGAAATGTAATACTAGTACCAATGTGTTAAATCGTGTCATTTTCACACAGCTTTTGCTTGCAGTATCATTTGTTCATCGATTATCAATCTACAAACTCAAAATTCCAATATTGTGGAAATATGAAATGTAATACTAGTACTAATGTATGTGCCTATACCATCAAGCAATACATTATAGATCTCATATATTTCTTTACATTGTATTATGAATAGCGCCCAAATTTTGTTACCGTGAAAAATTTCACCCATAACAAATAGTGAAGGTTGATTTGCTTCCCCTTTGTGGCAAATATGAAAATGATTAGTATGAAATAAAGACAAACTGGCAGGGATAAAGAATATAGAGAAAAACATTTTAGCAAATTTCCTATGAATTTCTTTATATTTTGGTAAACAACGCCCTCAGTGGGCGACCTTGATAAATTTCAAATGTTGTTTCATAATTATAGACTTTGAGTTGTTCCTCCAATGTGACAAATATGACGGTAATGCATTATTATAATCTTTAAAAAAATATAGATAGGGGCACAATGTTCCCCTCTGTTGGTCAAAATAGTGGCTTTATAGAGTCAACACGCACATTTTGAAAAGAGGGGTGGGATGGTAAAGACGTCAATGCACCTGAATCCCGCACCTAAGAAGGTTGACAGAGCAGCTCAGGTGGTCAAATATAAAAGAGGGTGATGATGATGAGGATAGCTTCTTGTGTAGCGCCAGAATCCACCTTGGAAGGGCGCTCGTGGGTGCTTGATCTAGAATGTTTGAATTTTAACAGTACAATCAATATTTTTAACTTAAGTGAATGTTTTAAGGAGAAACGTTTGTGGGGAAAAGAAATCAATGCGCTGACAATAACAGGTCTAATTTCTGGTATTCCCATGTTCCAGCTGTGAACTGTACTGTTCCTTCAGTGACCAATGGGCAATCTTCAGACTGCACCTCTGCTTATGTTGAGTACAGAACTTCGTGCCAGTTCTCCTGCAGTGCAGGTTACACATCACCCTCTGGGGTTGTCACCGTCACAAGAACCTGTCAATCAGATCAGACCTGGAGTGGAAGTGACTTTCAATGCACTGGTACGTGTCAGTGCTACAATCAGAAACAATTTAAAGTAGTTTCGTTTGAGTGGAAGGTCAAAAGTTGTGTTACCAGTTTAACCCTAATCAGGCCGGGCTTTTTTAGGCTATGCTAAGACCGGAGGGGGCGGATTCCGTCCCCCCTCCCCCCCCCCCCCCCCCCCCCCCCGAGATCTCGGCCATCAGAGGTGCAATCTTGACGAAATTTGGCATGTGGAACACCCACGTCTTAATCTACAAGACTGTGACATAATATTCTTTGAAACGATAAATTTTAAATTTTCATTAATTAATTATGCAAATTAAGCTCAAGATCATTATTTTAGCCTAATTGAAGGCATCGAGGGCCTACTTTTTGGTCTGTAAATCTGTTTTGGCATATTCAACAATATTGTATATCACAAAAACTTCCAAAAGTCATTTCAATTCTTATGTATTTTATTGTTTTCAGAATTTCTTATGTATTTCTCTGTTTTTCAATTTTTGTTTTTTCTTTTCTTCGTTTTTTTTATTGGAAATTGCCACTGACCACTTTTCTACCATAATTAGCATAAAATGAATCAATGAAAGTGATCAATTGAAAAAATAATCAGGTGTTTATGACTTTTATGACAGAACATTGTCTTCCATAGGAAATGTACACAAAATCACCAAATTGTGCCCGTTTTGGGGCGACGTGTCGTTACAAAAATGGGCGTGGCTTCGTAAAAATATGCGTGGACGTTGCAAATTTGGTCTCAAAAGTTGTGTGAGACTTGAACGAAGAAAGTCAAGAACCCTCGCGACGAGGTCTTTTCGCGTTACAGAATTGTAGCGCGAAACGTCGGGGGGGGGGGGCGGATTCTAACCCCCCCCCCCCCCCCGTCCCCTTGAGGGTCAATGCCTTGTTAGTGGTCTTGAAAGCATCAGAGAATTCATAATGGTCAAGTAAACAGTAGAATGTGATTATTATTGATGGTTCTAATGATATCCAATTGTGTAGAAGACTGAAGCATAGAGAAACCACCGGGACATTTGGAATTGCCCCAGAGGCCATTAGAAAAGACTATACGAAATTTTTAATGGTTCCTAATACTTTCATATAGAATAGTCATGGACCAACGTCAGTGTTGGATAGATTTAGATGGTCTTATAGACACCGCTTTATTAATGATTGTATTGAAACCTATTGGGTTAGTAGGAACCAACAGGATTATCGAAACCTGTTGGACTATTAGAACCCAGCTGGACCAATTAACACATAATCATCTACGTCCAAACCAAATTTGACCATTGGAGACCAACTGACCGACCCAAGGTGAATTTGAACAGTCCATTAGAAACCGAATCTATTTATTTGTTCAAATTTGTATTGGATTTCAAATTTTTACAAAAAAAAAAAATGGGACAAAGACAGCTGTATATGTCTCGCCTAAATTGTGGCAACCCATCAGTTCTCAACTCAAAGTACAATTTTATGATGTCATACAGAAATTGATTTAATAATGAGTAATTTTACCTTAAATTATTATTTCCAGTTTGATAAAAAAAGATGACTGCGACATATTTTTGTTTCTATACAACTTGGAGCAACAAAATGGGTCACAACGTATTGGATACCAGGAACTTGCAAAATTACGATTTAACACTTTCATAATTATCTAGGATAATGAAAGCACAAAAATACAACAACAACACAATATTCAATGTATCTTCGTCATTCAGTACGCTGTGATTGTCATGAGTGAAACTCAAGCACATGTATGGGTTTGTAATCATGAATTTGTTAAAGCCTTCAATTTCTTGACACATGTTATATCATACAATATATTACAGCTCGTTATTCCAAGGTTCGTCATTCCGAAGGCTCTTTTTTCCTGAGATTCGTTATTCTGATGGTTCATTGTTCCGAATTTCATTTTCGGATTAACCAATCTTCAGAATAACGAACCTTCGGAATAACGACACCAATTTTCGGACTAACGAACCCCATTTCATTTTCGGATTAACGAACCTGTAGGTATAGGGAATTTGCGTGTTTCGGATTAACTACCTTTCGGAATAACGAACCTTCGGAATAGCGAATCTTCGGAATAACGAACAGCACCCAATATATCATGTAGACAATATTTCTGTCATTTACAACGTTGCCAGTGCATGCCATAATATGTGTGTTCAGAATTTCCGCTGAGGGATCTCATGCATTTACCCTAATGGTCGAATGGTCAAGGAGGCCTAATGGTTTCTGATGTTCCAGTAGGGCTGTAATACTTTATAAGTTACCATGATGTTCTTTTCGAATTAAAATTCCAGTGGACAAGATCCGAATAAGGTTTTTACCCGGGTTAATAAATATTAAAATTTTATATTGGTTGTTGTTTTTTTTTTTCTGATCACAATATTCGAATTTTTTATTGTTCACCGAAATATAGTTACAATGCATTATAGGTCTTACTATTCCATTCGAGGTTTGTTTATCATCAAACATAACAAACAAGGGCTATGCAGTACACTAATTTAACTCTCAACAAAGAAAAATGTTCGGCTCATTTGCCGATGACACTGTAAAATCCGCCCTGGGTCATTGGTTTAAGTTCTTGTGATGCACACAATAATGCGTAACGCACGGAAAATTTCGTCGATCTCATATCCCAGAACCGAAGACATGCCCAGGCAATTTCAGCATCTCCTATGGCTCCGTGACGCCCCAGGAGTGCAGCGGTACAGATCCCGTCCTGTTTAATACCACCTGCTCCTTTGTCTGTGATGATGGCTTTCGGCTAGAGGGACCGGGAAACATTGTCTGTAGCACCGAGGGCCAGTGGACTCACCCGTCAGCTCCAACATGCACAGGTTAGGATCTATTGAGTTGGACACTAAGATGGTCTTTCATTAACTCTGAACTAAAACGGTGACTCCAAAAATTAGCCCAAATTGTTCATAACATCCAGATTTTAACACGTTTGCTTACTTAAAAGCGTTTCCCTTTTCCCCAAAGTAGTAGTGTTCTCATTGTCTTACAAAACATTTTGTTTTCTTTGTTTTGAAGACTATTCCAAGGAAGTTAAAAGTTTATCTGAAAATAAAGAATAAACCTTTTCAAGCAAAAGAGTGAAAAGTGATCATAAAAAAATATAAATTATAAAGGTCAGAAAATAAGTTATTGCAAATTTCTGCTAATTTTCTGCAAAACATTCTTACTATGAAAATGATCATTATCAAAAGAGAGAGTTACTTAAAGGGGAAGGCTAGTAACTGATCAATGGGAATCAGTGGAAATGCTGGGAGATGATTGTTCCAATCCTTATTGGATTCATTCAAGAGTTCATTGTATATCTATTGTTGTGTGAAAATAATTTGCTTCAGAACGGTCTCATATTCAAGTAATGTGCAGATTAATGGCTCCGTCACTGACCAGGGACGCTAACCTGGAAGCATTAAACTGCACATTACTTGAATATGAGACCATTCTGAAGCAAATCATTTTCACACAACAATAGATATACAATGAACTCTTGAATGAATCCAACAAGGATTGGAACAATCATCTCCCAGCATTTCCACTGATTCCCACTGATCAGTTACTAGCCTTCCCCTTTAATATGTTATCAACCTACAAAATGACATATCGTAGGTTATACAATCTTGAAATTTCTTTGTTCTTGTCCAACTGCAACTAAACCCCTGTCTCAAATCAGGAAATATTTGACTGATTAAAGAACAATAAGTGGAGAATTCTATGTTGATGACATCGCCACTTCTATAAAACATTTGCATGCTCATATCAACTGTTCACAAATGACTGTCTTGCAAAGATAAGCCAATCGTTCTTATTAAATCTTCATAACATCCTAATTTTCAATCCTATTTGATTAAATCTTCACTTATGTGCTTGTCATATTGTATTTTTTTTCATACTATCAAGTGGTTCTTAATTTCTTTTTAATTGTACATGCAGATCATATTCACAGCAAAGTACTGAGCTGCAGTGATGAACTTTGTCGTCATTTAAGTCGTACGATTGGCATTGGTATATCAATGTAATTCGTGCTGTGTTTACTCCCATAATCAGATATCCAGCCCCCTAACTTCAACTCAAGCTGTCCCTCTGAGATCAGGATCTTTGCTGCCATGGGAACCACATCGAATATAATCAACTTCCAGGATCCCATTGCGAGTGACAACTCGGGAAATGTGCATGTTAGCAAGTAATACCTCTATTTTTGTCAGCCTTTATTTGCAAGTAATCAAACCTTACCTTTTACTTGTCAACTTATATAGGCATTGATAGATCATAATATTAGTAATGAATTCGCATTGCAAAAAAAAAAAATGATTTAACGAGGACAACCCCCCCCCCACCCTTCATAACCACACATTAAAAAAAAAAATAAACTAAATCTTTGTAATCCTTGTGACATTGCGAATCCGGCTTATCAATGCAGGGCTAATTAAATACGAATACATTGTGAATTATTTTCGATACATTTTGGGGGCATTTCATGCAGCTTTTTGTCTGGCAAATTGGTCGGACAAATTTGCCGCCAGCCAATCAGATACAAAGTTTTAGCAGCTTATAAAAGTTTGTCAGAAAAGAAAAATATCCAAAACGAAATACCCCTTGATTTTGGAACAAAGCATTGTGGATGATAAAGCCTGTCGACACATAACGGAACAGTAAAAATAATCGAAAGAAAAAAAAAGAGGTGTTAAAGGGGAAGGCTAGTAACTGATCAGTGGGAATCAGTGGAAATGCTGCAAGATGATTGTTCCAATCCTTACGGGATACATTCAAGAGTTCATTGTATATCTATTGTTGTGTGAAAATGAGTTGCTTCAGAACGGTCTCATGTTCAAGTAATGTGCAGATAAATGCTCCGTCACTGACCAGGGACGCTAACCTGGAAGCATTAAACTGCACATTACTTGAATATGAGACCATTCTGAAGCAAATCATTTTCACACAACAATAGATATACAATGAACTCTTGAATGAATCCCATAAGGATTGGAACAATCATCTCCCAGCATTTCCACTGATTCCCACTGATCAGTTACTAGCCTTCCCCTTTAAATGGATGTTTAAGCGATTTTCATATTCTTTTTTAATAGAAAAGAAAGTAATACAAACTGATATAAATTAGTTATACTTCAACTCTGATCCTTACAGTTACCCGAATCCTAACTCTAACCCTAACCCTAAAACCCTAGCCCTACTCTTACCCTAACCCCTAGTCAAGCCTCAACTCTAATCCTAGATTAACATTCTGTTTGTTTGTGTATGTCAATCCCTATGTGTCTGTATTGATCAGGGCATCCTTCCTGTCTTGCATAATCATATCCGAGTGCAATGATGAAGAATCAATTCAGGTATTGCAAGGAAACTTGTAATTTCTCTATGTATTAGCCGATGAAATACGGATTTAGCCCAAGTAAATTGAGAGTCAGAGCGAAATCATTATTTTAGAATCTCTTGAAACTCTAAGAAGTGATGCTTGGCCGTCCATGGGCAGAAAGTTTGCTTGGGGTTGATAATCTATAAAATAGACAGTTTGTCGTTGATTGAAAACTACTTGAAAGTAGTCAAACAAACAGCATTACCTTAGACAGTATTTTCTGCAGAAAAACCGCTCGCCGGTCAAAATGACTCGGTTCGAGAGCATTGCAGGAGATTTCTAGTTCTGTGAAAGAAGCAACCCACAGTGAAGGAATGATGATGTGTTAGATTGTAACAAGGGCCTCCATCATAGGCAGACTTCCTTCTTGTTCGGAGTTGACCATGTGCTCATTTGCTTTATGTCGCTGTTTCATTGTGCTCTTTGAAAGTGATTTTTCTTGTGGTCAAAAAAAATTCAACTCAACTCAACAAATGAAAAAAGTCCTTTCCAAAACGTGCGAAAACTTTTTTTGTTTACATTAAATTGATTGGGTGTATCAGTAACCTCCTGAAAGTATTTCTCGAAAATTGAGAAATCGGGCAATAGTTTTTGTTTTCAGATGGTCTTAAATCCAACCGGAGCCAATCAGAAACTTGTGTGCGTGCCTCACCCAACTTTGACCCGAGAGTAAGGTCAGGCTGGTTATCATTCCTGCCACTTGTGCAGCTTCCCAGATGAACCTCACATTATTCGATAATAGGATCTTGTCAATGCTAAATAAGAAACAATTGAAAAACTAGAGATTGTAATTTGTCATCACTGACAAATTAAGGTGATCCGATTTTTTTTTTAATCAATGATACGAGTCCTGATAGTGCAAAGTCTCAGCTACAACATATTAAAATCTGAGAGAAATTCACCGAAGCATAAGTAAGATAGTGCTCGATAAAGAGAGTCATGTCAATTTTCACATGTAAAAAATTCCCTCCCATAGAGATAACACGTCATAGCGAAGATAGAAAAAGAAGTACATATGACCTTTGACCCCACTTTGCACAGACAAGATGGCATCTGAGCAAAAATTGGTTATTTTATGAAATGATCCCGGTAACATGGTCTTTACGTGTGCAAAATATGGGAAAGATAGGACATATATTCACCAAGATACAGGATGAAACATATATGACCTTTGACCTAATTTACATACCCAAGATGGCGTCTGATCAAGTAGTTGTTATTTTATGAAATAATGTTCGTGACATGAACTAAACATGTGCAAAATATGGTGGTGATAGGGTATGTTTTTCTTGAGTTATTGCACATGAAGTTGCAAAAAGAAAGAAATATTTCAATACATCGAAGGTAAACTTTAATTTCAAGTAAGTTTTTTGACGTGATACCGACATGGTATGAAAAAACGAAGGGCACACTTACGATAGCCCAAAGTCTCAGCTACTACATATCTAAATCTTGGAGAAATTCACCGAAGCATAAGTGAGCTGGTGCTCGATAAAGATAGTCATGTCAATTTTCATTTCCATAAAAACTGTACTCCCATAGAGATTACACGTAAACTGGTAAAATTTGACAAGTTTTCTTTCAATCCATTTTGACGAGGTGATGCCGTCATCCAATCAAAATTATGTTTTACATTTATGAAAGAACATGTCATAAGCTACAACATATTGAAATTTGGGTGAAAATTGGCAAAGGGTAGGTGAGATACGCTCGAGTAAACTTGAAATTTGATGACGTCATTTTGAAAATTTACTTTTTTTAGTTCATTAAGAAATTTGATATCTTTTAATCATTTTGTCAGCATAGCCAACCCATGAAATGACATGTACAACTCATCAGCTTTCAGAATGTGTCAAGAAAATGGGGGGTCACCGTCCATCCTGACGAGTAAAATCGGATTTAAAATTGGCGATTTTTGGGCATAGTTGCACTGTGTATCCCCATTGACGCACGCGCGGAATTTTGAATTTGACGGGCCCGTATGACGTCATATTGAGTCGGATCGACTTGAAACTTAGTAGAAATAATCCTTGACATTTTGGATATCCGATCCGTGTGAAAAAATGGAAAATTTCTATTTCATATTAGCTGTGCGTGCGAATATGTGCGCGCGCGTACGCGTCCGTCCGATTTTCTCAATTTTTCAAAAAATGCTCCAAATGGTCTGAAACGTGGGCAAAAAAAAAATGAGCTCGATTTGAGCATACAAATTTTTCAACGCGCGCTTACGCGCGCGTTTTGAAATAAAAATGAATTTTGAGAATATGAGTAGAATCCGCTTGACTTGAAATATATGTGACGTAAATTTCATTGAAATATTCCATTCCATTAATGAGATATGCATGAAAATGTGTTTTCATATAATGACGTCATAGTGACGTCACGGTCGACTGATCACTTTGATTTTACTTGCGCTGTCGTCTTTGCGACATGACACATATATGGTATAAGTTTGACATTGAGAGGCAATGCACTTTCTGAGCTAACCTCTGCACAACTTTTGAGGAGAAATAAAGAAAGAAACAAAGAAAGAAGAACTAAAGATTGTAATTTGTCATCACTGACAAATTTAGGTGATCCGATTTTTTTAATCAATGATTCGAGTCCTGATAGTGCAAAGTCTCAGCTACAACATATGAAAATCTGAGAGAAATTCACCGAAGCATAAGTAAGATAGTGCTCGATAAAGAGAGTCATGTCAATTTTCACATGTAAAAAATTCCCTCCCATAGAGATAATACGTCATAGCGAAGATAGAAAAAGAAGTACATATGACCTTTCACCCCACTTTGCACAGACAAGATGGCATCTGAGCAAAAAGTGGTTATTTTATGAAATGATCCCTGTAACATGATTTTTACGTGTGCAAAATATGGGAAAGATAAGACATGTATTCACCAAGATACAGGATGAAACATCTATGACCTTTGACCCTAATTTACATACCCAAGATGGCGTCTGATCAAGTAGTTGTTATTTTATGAAATAATGTTCGTGACATGAACTAAACATGTGCAAAATATGGTGGTGATAGGGTATGTTTTTCTTGAGTTATTGCACATAAAGTTGTAAAAAGAAAGAAATATTACAATACATCGAAGATAAGCTTTAATTTCAACCAAGTTTTTTCACGTGATCCCGACAACGTATGAAAAAACGAAGGGCACATTCCCGATAGGCCTATGTCTCAGCTACAACATATTAAAATCTTAGAGAAATTCACCGAAGCATAAGTGAGCTAGTGCTCGATAAAGATAGTCATGTCAATTTTCATTTCCATAAAAATTGCACTCCCATAGAGATTACACGTAAACTGGTCAAATTTGACAAGGTTACCTTCAATCCATTTTTTCGAGGTGATGTCGTCATCTAATCAAAATTGTGTAATGACATTTATGAAAGAACATATTTTCATAAGCTACAACATATTGAAATTTAGGTGAAAATTGGCAAAGGATAAGTGAGATACGCTCGAGTAAACTTGAAATTTGATGACGTCATTTTGAAAATTTACTTTTTTGACTTTATCAAGAAATTTGATATCTTTTAATCACTTTGTCAGCATAGCCAGCCCATGAAATGACATGTACAACTCATCAGCTTTCAGAATATGTCAAGAAAATGGGGGGTCACCGTTCATCCTGACGAGTAAAATCCGATTTAAAATTGGCGGTTTTTTGGCATAGTTGCACTGTGTATCCCCATTGACGCACGCGCGGAATTTTGAATTTGACGGGCCCGTATGACGTCATATTGAATCGGATCGACTTGAAACTTGGTAGAAATATTCCTTGACATTTTAGACATCCGATCCATGTCAAAAAAGTGAAAATTTCTATTGCCTATGAGCTGTGCGTGCGTATATACGCGCGCGCGTACGCGTCCGTCCAATTTTTTCAATTTTTCAAAAAATGCTCCAAATGGTCTGAAACGTGTGCAAAAAAAAATTTGAGCTTGATTGGAGCGCACAAATATTTCAACGCGCGCGTACGCGCACGTATCAAGAAAAAATGTGAATTTTCAGAATATGAATAGAATGCGCATAATTTGAAAAATATTTGACGTAAATTTCATTGAAAAACTCCATTCCATTAATGAGATATGCATGAAAATGTGTTTTCATATAATGACGTCATAGTGACGTCACGGTCGACTGATCGTCTTTGCGACATGATACATATATGGTATAAGTTTGACATTGAGAGGCAATGCACTTTCTGAGCTAACCTCTGCACAACTTTTGAGGAGAAATAAAGAAAGAAACAAAGAAAGAAGAAAGATTCAGTACAGATACAGAAGGTGATCCGAGAGGATACTCGGATCACCTAATAAAGAATCAGTACATATACAGAAGGTGATCCGAGAGGATACTCGGATCACCTAAAAAAAAATCTTCGGTAGAAAAGGCGAATGCATTCCAGACGCCTCGGACCCCGGTAAATTGTGTGTGTGTGTGTGGGGGGGGGGGGGTCCCTATTCAGAAACACACACACACACACATTGTGAATAATCCTCATTTTAACGATAAAATACCCCCTATCTCTACATTCCAATGGAACTTGATTTTATCACCCACCCTCCTCTATTTTCCTTTCATGACTTCCCCGGTAATCCGCACAGACTGAATAATCACTATCGGCCAGGAAGCTTATTTCCAGAGGGAGAAACAGTCATTGGCTACCTTGCATCTGATGCTGCTGGGATGACAACAAGATGTGAAATCATCATAACTGTCGAAGGTGAGTATGTGCATTATCAATGTTCCCCTCCATTATAGCTGCCCACTCCTTGTCCTGTGTGCAGTGGCGTATCTAGGGGGAGGGGGGGGGGGCAAGGGGGGCACGTGCCCCGGGCGCCACTCCTTGGGGGCGCAAAAAAAAAAAAACGAAGAAGAAGAAGAAGGGAAAAAAAAAAATCGCCCGGAAGGGGGGAGGGAGAATGGTGGTGGTGGTGGTGGGGGGGGGGGGGGGGGGGGGGCAGAAAACCAAATCAAACAGGATAAAAACAAAACATGATGATGACGCGGACAAAATGACAATGTTTATTGTCTTCACACAAAAATTCCATGTTCTGTCAGCTGTAATACAAACATTTTCGGCTCGCTCGCCAAACTTTATATAAAAAAGAAGGTAAGAACAAAACGTGATGATGACAAAATGACAGTGTCTATTGTGTTCACACATATGTCATTTTATATCTAGCAGGCAAAATGTTTCACGGAGCAGCGGCTGCAATTTCTTTCGTTCTGAAGCGATCGCCAATTGGATCAAAAGAAGGCGCCAACAAGGGGGGGGGGGTGCAAAAAAACCCAAATCAAACAAGATAATAACAAAACGTAATGATGACGCGGAAATATACAAATTTCGGCTCACTCGCTCGAACTAATTTAGAGTATTTTTTTCAAGTCCTTAGTTTGTTGGTATAAATCGTTATCTATAAGGCCGTCACTATATCTTGATTAGAATTGTAAGATTTAATAAGCAAAAAATGACAAGAGTTTCATGATTTGTAAGCTGAAATACAAAAATTTTCGGCTCGCTCGCTACGCTCGCTCGCCAAAATTTGTATAAAAAAAGAGAAGAAGATAAGAACAAAACGTGACGATGACGCGGACAAAATGATAATGTCTATTGTTTTCACTCATGTCATTTTATATTTAGCAGGAAAAATGTTATACGGAGCAGCGACTGCAATTTCATTCGTTCTGAAGCTATCGCCGATTGGATCAAAAGAGGACGCCAACGGTTTCGAACATACGGAGAAGGGGGGGGGGGGCGCAAAAAAAAAATAAAAAAGATAAGAAAAAAAAACCGTAATGATGACGCAGAAATATACAAATTTCGGCTCACTCGCTCGTACTAATTTAGAGTATTTTTCAAGTCTTCAGTTTGTTGGTATAAATCGTTATCTATAAGGTCGTCACTATAATTGTGAGATTTAATAAGCAAAAAATTACAAGAATTCCATGTTTTGTAAGCTGAAATACAAAACTTTTCGACTCTCTCGCTGCGCTCGCTCGCCAAAATTTATATATGTAAAAAAAAAAGATAAGAACAATACGTGATAATGACGAGGACATATACAATTTTCAGCTCACTCGCGCGCACTAATTTAGAGTATTTTTTAAAGTCCTCAGTTTTTTTTTTTTTTTTTTTTTGGTACAAATCGTTATCTATAAGGCCGTCACTATATCTTGATTAGAATTGTAAGATTTGGTAAGCAAAAAATGACAAGAATTCCATATTTGTAAGCTGAAATACAAATATTTTCGGCTCGCTCGCTGCGCTCGCACGCCAAAATCTATCAAAATTCATTACATTTAAATCACCCTCAAAAAGATCCCTTTTAAGTGCTTGAAAAAGCATCATGTGGACTTAAAGTCCCTACCGGGATGGGGATGGGGTTGAACACTTTTTCAGAAATTAGGGGCGCAATTTTCGTGCTTGCACCGGGCGCCGTTTTCCCCAGATACGCCACTGCCTGTGTGTCATTATTTTCAAAGTTCTTTTCCCAAAGCTGCTACATTACTCAATGCTAGGATAAAGAAAATGCGCCTTGCGACAAAAGTTTACGTGTCTACAAGTAATTCATAAAGAACAATTATCCTCTAGATTTTGGGTATTGAACACGTTTTTGAAACAAAATTTCGTGTTGGTCATTTGCAAAGCTACACAGACAGAAATATAGTCAACATGACCGTAATCTACGATTCAAGTGCGGTTAAACATTTACAGGGTTTCTGATTGGATTCTACTGGATGGAGTAGCACCCATTTGGAACAAATTCAAAATAAGTTTAACACCTTTTGTAACAATATTCGTTTTCATTGCCTGTTTTCTTTATTTTCATTTCAATATTTTGAGGAGCTTAATGTATGAGACTAACAAAGATGAGTTCCCTTCAGGTAAAACGTCCGATTTGATGAAAAATTGTTAGCACCTTTTGAAAAGAAGGTCTGGATATCTATGGACCTATGCATTTTTTTTCTTTTCAAAGGATATGTTTATTACCTTTTTCTTCAATTTATTTCCATCAATTTGCTACCTGTTTGTATACACGATGCTTAGCTCACAAATGGTTTGATGATGTGTTGTTTGACAGCTTTTTGTGTATGTTGATACAAATCAAATCAAACCCTTAAAAACAATTATCATGGATGTTTTAAGAGTC
This sequence comes from Diadema setosum, assembly GCA_033980235.1. NCBI lineage: Eukaryota > Metazoa > Echinodermata > Echinoidea > Diadematoida > Diadematidae > Diadema > Diadema setosum. The sequence goes on along the minus strand of CM067075.1, from coordinate 34,178,067 downwards.
CCAGTAATTAACGGCTAATCTTACGCATCTTCTTTTAGTCCATAGATGCCCTGTACAACAACCTCTTCTCTATGGCTCAGTGGTCAACTGTACGGATCCTTTCTATGGCAGTAGGTGTTCTTTCTCTTGCGATGAAGGCTACGATCTGATTGGACCATCAGCTGTGTCATGTGATCTGTCAAGCGATCGAAGCCCTGCATGGGAAGACGCTCCTCCAGTCTGCCAAAGTGGGCAAAGTTTACATCCTATTTTAGTTCAGTATGAATCTGATAGGTACAGTGGCCGCGATTTTTAAAAGCTCAAATTTAGAAATAAGAGGTTTTCAATAAAATGGCTTTTAACTCAACAAAATCTGTGGTTTCTTGTTCTGTGACATATTAAAGTGAAAGTAATTTCCATAGACAGCAAAGTCACTTTCGAGCTATTTCTATTTTATACTGTCGAGTAAAGAGAGGGAACCAGGCTTGTAATGCTCTGTTGGAAATTATATCCAATAGTAAAGTTCCATCACGCTGACATTCACGCCTCCTGGCAAGCTATCCAGTGAGACCTCATGTGGGTTTTATATCATCTTTGTCACAATACAAGTCGTTATCATTTACTCGTATTATGCCAACTAGAGAACTAAAAATGAATAGAGACCTGACAAATCTTATTTTTAACGTTTTTGGTTCTTCCTTCATTAATCAGAAACTGGATCAGTGTAGTGATGTCTTATACCTCCAACTGCCATTAGCATATCTATATGTATTTGGCAGGACATTGTGATCAACTCCAAAGTATTTTAGTTCTGTATTGAATTCAGAATAATAAATTTAGTTGCAGTTGACAAAATTAATACCCGTTTGTCTTGCTTGAAGCAATCATTACTTTTGTGTAAAGTATCATGGAATCGAAGTAATTGTTCTCGGCGCAGACAGACTGTAAGAGCTCATTGTATTAGGAGAATGTATAATGCATAAATCAACCCATTTTTAAAGAAGAGCATTTGCGTTCATTTTAGCTAGCTCTCATTCAGGATTACCCATACTACAGGAACAAAATTACCAAGTGGACACGAAGCATTTTTTTCCCCTTTCCGTTATACCTGGGAAACAAGATCTATCTCTATCCCAAGGTTATTTTCGGGGGGGGGGGTCAAATTTGCTGTCATACTCAATCGGAATGAAACAAAAAAAAATCGTGTACCATGGTAAGACAAAAAGCAAATTCAACCTTTTATCGTTTCACCTATAGGAAAGAAGCAAAAGCTTTAACCCTAACTACGCCGGGCTATTTAGGTAGATGAAAGAGCCGGGGGGGGGGGGGGGGGGGGGGGGGAGGGGGCCTCCCAGCCACCCCCCCCCCCCCTCCCAGATCTCGGCCGTCGACAGCGCTATCGCAATGACAATTGGCACACACATTGCTCATGATGTAATCTTAAGTACCATGAAGTTAAATTTTTCAAAAATTATCACTTACACTAAATTATGCTAATTTATGCATAATGATGCATGAAATCAGACAAAATGGTATAAATCACTAAATAAAGCTCAAAACAGGCACATTTTTTGTGTAAATATTCTTTTCAGTGTCCTTAGCAAATGTTGTAAAAAATGTGATATCAGAAAAAATTCTTGAGTATTTTATTGTTTTTTGAGTTTCTTATGCATTTCTTTGTTTTTTCGACTTCATGTTTTTCACTGTTTTTTCGATGAAATTTGTCCGCGACATTGTTTCGAACAAGAAAATATGTTATTGATTGATTTTAATCAATAAACCCCAAAATAATCATGCTTTTATGAAATTTGCCTGTAAACACAGTTTGCATAGAAATTGTACACGAATTCACATTTTTCAGCAATTTTTGGTCTGACATGCACGTGCATATTTATGCACAACTTTGTAACCGCGTGCCCGGGCATCGCAAATTTGGTGTCAAAAGATGCGGGAGACTCGAAAGAAAAAATTCATGAAAGGTCGCGGCGATAGCTTCTCGCAATAGCGATACATAGCGCGAAACGTCGGGGGGGGGGGGGGGGGGGGGGCTCGGAGCCCCCCCCCCCCCCCCCCCCCCCCCCGGCCTAGTTAGGGTTAATCTATCTGTTAGCCAAGGCTACTAATTTCGTGGTAGAAAACCATCCTCACAAACGTCCCCTCTTAGTGTGAATTAGAGAGCTGGCAAAGCATTTGCAGTTAGCTTGTTATTTACCTGTTGTACAAGAGTTCCTTTGAGAACAAATGATTTCTGTTTTTAACTTGTTCCTTGCGGGAACCTGGTGTCCTATGTATTAAGTCTGTGAGGATATCAGAATTCATTGTGGAACGGTTACTCCCCTGGGTCGAAGAAAAGAGATGCTGAAAGTTGAAAAACGCGGATTTTCCCCCTGCCAATAAACCTGTTTAAACACTGTGAACAACAGTAAAACATGATATTTACGCTTCCATGCAAGGTACCAACCATCATTTGCCATTTTCCCTTGCAGTCCAAACGTGTCCCCCTCTCCTCCCCACAAACCCCGCCACAGTAGTAGGGTGTGACCCTTCGTCTCCAGTGCCGTATAGATCTGAATGTACCATGCAGTGTCCTCACGGCTTTGTTGGCGTGGGTGAACTCCTCAAGAGGTGTCTGGCCGGTGGGGTGTGGTCAAGCACCAACTTCACCTGTGACCGTGAGTCTCTACCTGCTCCTATCAAACGTATTACGCTTTAGTACATGTAATTGCATATATCAAGTTTTGTGCATATGTGTGTCTGTGTATTTCCCTTTGATGGTCAAGACAAACCTTATTTTTGTCACTCAATTCTCCATCAGGTGTGTTTCAGTGCATTTTGATATGCCTCCGTTATAGACATTCAAAGTGGTCTCGCTTTACATCCAACTGAACCTTGTGGCAGTTCAGCTTATTTGTATAATTGTCCCTTTGCCAACTGACCTAAAATAAACTTTACATGACCATAATACATTATTAATGCTTTCCCCGATGTCTCTGGCAACCCTTTGTCTAGTATTCCTGATGATATTTATGTGGACAAATCAAGTAATCTTTTTGATGTATACACAAATCAGTGGTTGTCAGAAACTTATGGTCATTCCCTTGGGCAGTGACATTATTTTCTTGGCCGAAATGTCAGCAAGAATGTCTAGCGAGAATGTAATTTCGAAAAAAAAAGCAAGAGACCCGTGGAATCACTCCTTTGAGGCGAAAAAAGAGGAGATAAGGTAAAAGCAAGACACAAGGTAAAAGTTAAATTCATGACATGAGTGCTATAATCTTCTTTCTTCAAGCATAACAAATCTTTAAAATGCAATAAATAAATATTAGGGGAAAGAATATTCAAATGTAAAACTGTTGACTAAGATACATAGGACAGTATTTTCAGGCTACCTCCTGGTACCGTCTGAAACCTTTTACCAGAAATAAATGTCAATTGCTCCTGTGCAGGTAAAGCTTGCAGTCCATTGGTTGAAACAGATGTTATCTCCATCACACCCGCCACATGTCTGTCTGACCCACGTTACCAAGACACATGTCATTTGGAATGTCAAAGGTCAGGCTTCCAGATATTTCCATCTGAATATGAGGAGACAACATGCAGTGGCACACAAATCTGGAGCCGTGACATAACTGTGGCAAAATGCAAGGGTGAGTGATTTTATTCTGAAATAATTGCATTACTTTCACTCGTCCGTTAGTGGATAAACTTAGTGATAGTAACAGCAATTATTAAGTAATCGACCATACTATGTTTTAGAGTATAGTCTTCAGATCACTTTAAAAAAAAAGAGAGAGAAATATGAGGAGGAGGTTATGATTTCTGGTAAAATGCATGTCTTGGTTTTGTAGGGAAATTTAGGTAGCGTGACATATTCATGGTTTGAATGTTCCGTTTTCCCTGAGGTTTGCCTAATTATATTTTATACATAACCCTGTGGAGATAATGACCATCTGCAATCATGTTGAATGTCAGGTATAATCAACAAACAATTAAGAACCAACGGAAGGACAGCGCTAGGGCCTACAGAAATGTGGAACTTGGAATGGCACGTATGATTGCTTTTTCTTCATTGTAGTTTTCGTTTTCGTTGTTATCAGAGAAGAATGTGATTTTTATAGTAATTCTTCAAAACTATTTACTTACCGTATGCAAAAACTCGATGAAGTCCTCTCTGCAAAGTCTACGCACGAAAAGAGAATGTCGTAGGAACCAGGTTATCGTGTGCGTACGCGTTGAAATATCAAAATGTACCATTACCATTGATGTAGAGCAGACGTGCATGTGCTCGGAATGCTATCCTCCCCCAGATACTCAGCCACCTATGTTCGACCAGTGTCCGTCAGAGGTTGTGGTCTATGCACCTCGGAGCTCGGACACAGCTCTCGTCAGCTGGAATGTCACTGCCATGGACAACAGTGATCTCGAGCCTACCTTGTCTTGTGACCTTCAACCTGGGGTCATGACCCGTGGTATATACCAAGTCAGCTGCAGTGCTAGGGATGATGCTGGCAATGAAAATGACTGCATTTTTGGTGCCGAAGTCAAAGGTAAGCACTACTTGCACTTTTGCCTGCGTATTTGTTAGAATCGATTGGGAAGATTACTTGTCATCCAGCTGTCCAGTGCCATCTCACTGACATTCGTTTCGGTTAGTTTGTCGCTTGGGCACGAGCTAATGTGATAGGAAAAATAAAAAAAAAATTTGACACATTATTTCAGATATGCCATTGACGAAGAGCTACGCTTTTCTTTTTCTTTTTCTTTATCATTTTTTCTTAATTTCGTTTTTTTGAAGAGCTAAAGTGTGTCTCCCCAGCTCCGCGGCTCCAGACATAATTTGTGACCGTGCACCTCAAACGCACATAAAGTCGCACGCACTGATTTTGCGTGAGGACTGAAAATAAGTGAAATGGGTCAACCTAGACGATCTTGACTTTTTCATATTTTCTGAAAGAGCGGGTCGTCTTTTACATTATGCTAAAATTTGTTATCTTAAAACGGGCTGGAAAGTGTGGGTTTTTTTTTAGCAGTTTATCTCGAACATTTTTGGTAGAATAGTGTGATTACGTGTGTCTTTAGAATCTTTTCTTCATTTCTGAAAAACCTTGTCCACACTCTTCACTTTCAACTCTAGTAACTTTTGAAAGGATTGTGCTACTACTTTGAAAGCTGGTATTAACTATGGACAGACTGTGTTAATGAGCCATGCTTAATTTCAGTTTAATTTGATAATCCCTTCATTGTTGTTACTCTGGTGGTTTCCATCCTGGTTTTTTTTTTTTTTTTTTTTTTTGTCCCATTCATCGCACAGCCAGCACCGTTTGGTAAAGATTAAGCGCTTGAATAGACACTGTACTTCAGAGCCTCTTTTCTCAGTTCACACTTTTCCTGAGTTTGTGCTTTCTTTCCAATATTTAGATAGGTTAGGAGAGTCCATTTGATTTGAGTTATACATCATTTTAGAGCTTAAAGTGTGCTCTTTCAGAATATGGTCTTAACTAAAAAATCGTGTCTGCCGACTTTTTATTTGTTTTTAGGTGCAGGGTCATATTTACTTAAGAATGTATACACTCTGTCCCTCCAATATATTATGATTTGGACATCCAAACTGTCTTTGTGAGGAAGTCTAGACTCAAAAACCTAAATTGTGAATTGTGATTTACATAGTACTGAGTAAGATGCGCCATACAACATAATACTTGTAATTATGATATCTTGTATATTAATGATGTTAACAAAAAAAATGTATGCCCCTGGAAGGATGCAATACGAATGAAATGGGACGAATGGCATACTGAATATCTCAACTTTGAACTACAGGAACAACAGTAAAAAAGCCAGTATGCAAACTGTAATACACTTGTATACTCAGTTTCAAGCACAACTAAAAGGAAGTTATCGTAGATCATTAACGATTTCATTTTAGGGTTTTGATCAAGTACGTGTTTGTTTGTTTTTTATTGTGATAATTTTACATTGATATTCGTCAACATATTCTGAATAAGTTTTCCTCTTTCATCACAGTTTATTTTGCCATTGAACCCTCACGTAAACGTGTGAGTTTGAATGGGACCTAATTGTCAGGCATCAGTATGTTTGGTTTTTTTTTTTCCAAGTTCGACGTTGCCAGAGGTTAGTCCCACCAATTCATGGCACCATTGAAGAGGCCTGCAACGACACCTTTGGGGGAGAATGCACAGTCTTCTGTTCGGCTGGATACAAGCTTATTGGATCGAGAAGAGGGAGCTGTGAATTTAATGGCACTGATACCTTTTGGCACTTTGAGCAGGATCCAATCTGCGAAGGTAATGGACAACCTAAAAAGGAAACAACAACGGGCAATGCTGTACATTTCCAATGCCTAACATTACTCTATACTGCATGAAATTAGCATGAAATTACTGAACAGTCAAAAGGACAGCATTATCAACAACAACGTTGATATTGCCTTAGACAAACTACTCTGATTTAATGATAAAAATGAACACACACACACACACACGCACACACGCACACAAATACTGGCTTTTAGTAGCATGTTAGACACCGTAGGAACTCAACATTACTCCGCATGACTTGGCAAAGCCAATTTTAAACACTAATGAAACACACTTTAAATGTAAAGCAGTTTTCCTGAAAAAAAAAATGCTTCCACAAAAGGACAAGAAGATTGACATACATAAGTTAGATAAAAGCTTTAAGAAAAATTAAAGTGTGATATTTGTTCAAACTTCAGATTCGGAGAAAAAGAAGTATTTAGACAACAATAAAGACAAATAGCTTTTCCGCACTAATCAGAAAATGACCTCTCTTTTTTTTTCGCAGTTGGCGATGTGAGTTCGTATGTTTCATTGACAACTTTGTGAAACGTATATCATTTTGGCACTGCCTGATATTCAATTCTAATAGTTTCATGATAGATTCACTTAGAAAAAAAAAAGATTTTCGTAAAAGTGCTACAATTCTCTATGTTTAACTTCATAATACTGGAGTAATAGAGAACAGAAACGCCGAACAGGCTACATTCCCTCAACAGAAACACCGAATGTGATAGATTCGGATTGAATATACGTAGGATTAAAAACAAGAATCGAATGAAATTATATCCTAAGAAAAGTCAAATAAAAAAGAAAACGATGCCTTCCAACATATGTAGTAAAAAAACAGGCATTGTTGCAGTGGTATTATACTACGGTCATCAATGATACATTTCGGCTCAATCTTCTGCTTTGAATGTATTCATTTTAGTAAAGACATTTTACTCTGAAAAAAAAATATGTTGAGTGATAAGGGATTTTATGAATATTTATGTATTAAAAGAATGTCACTTGAGACACAGTCATTCGCATACATTTACCACAATTTTCACAAAAAAGTAATATCTCAAAATGCAGTTTCCTAATTAAAAGAAAATCATGAATTTAATCGTAGAAACGTTGCTTCTTATAGAAATCCAAATAGTAAATATCACTACATTTGATTTGGTTTTATGTGTATAAAATAATTTTGAATGAGTGAAAGAGCATTATGTCTGTTGTCTTTACATCACAATAGCAATTAAAAGTTGTGTAAAATGTGTGTCATTTAGTAGTGTTTTGTCATAATTATTTTAAACATTTGGGTACCGTTTATTTCTCATTATGTTGAGTATCTGTTATTGTAACTAAGTTGATAATGTGTTCAGGTCTTGTGCAATTGGACGAGCTCTCATTAAAATTCAAATATACACGTCTACGGTTTTTTTTTTTTTTTTTTTGAATTGCTGTGCGGGCACAGATTGGATCTGCAAATGATAACACGATTACTGATATACTGTATCTTATATCTCTGGGTTTGTTTGTGAATGTACGTTCCGGTTAATACTCTATTTTTATTTGTATCCATTAATATTTTCTACTTTAAACCTTTGCCTCGTTACATGGTAGTGATGGGATGTCCCCCACTCCCACTGAACCAAAGCATTCTGGTAACACCTACTGACTGTGCGCAAGCCAACAAGGTTCCCCTGGGAACCGTGTGTGTACTGCACTGTGACCCAGGTTTTACCTTGGAAGGTGACGGTCAGCCGTTGACCTGTCTTACTTCAGAGGAGTGGAGTCGTCCACTGGACGTGGAGTCACTGTTTTGTGCTGGTGAGGTTCTTATTCGCCCATGTGAACGAATGTACTTTCATATTTTTTTTTCTTATCTTAAAGGATTATGTATAATTCCACAGGATAGATAACAAATGGAAAAGCTTAATTTGTCGTATGTGGGCTGTTACAGAAGGATACTATACGTATAAAGCGGTAATATAATGGGAGCATGGATAAATATGATTGTTTGCAAATACTGCATTGGAATTGCATTAGGGTCAGGTACGTGTACTGTTTCACCTGCCGTACTACGAAACCTATCAGGTTCTGTATAAAGATCAATATCTATATCAAACCCCAGATCGCACTCCACCTACAAACCTCTCCTGTCCTTCAGCACCCATCATGGCTGTCCGGAAGGAGTATAGTGGAGTAGAAGTGACCTTTGACCTCCCCTCTGCGGATGATGCAGTTGACGGAACAAATCTTCAGGTGACGACGGAGCCACCTGATTTGAGAACCCCGTACACCTTCTTGGCGGACACCTTGTGCCGATACACGTTCACAGACTCATCTAACAACAGTGCCTCCTGTCTTTTCCACGTCTTTGTCAGTAGTGAGAGATTCAAATTTCTCTTTTGTCTTTACCGTACAATTATTCCTATGATTCAGAAACCAACACTATCGTTTGGTACCTATTATACATTGTGTCTTTGTTATAAAATGTGACCGTGCATCACAAAACGAGCGAAAAGTCGCTCACACTGATTTTGCGTGAGGAGTGAAAAAAAGTGAAATGGGTCAACCTAGCCGATCTTGACTTTTTAATATTTTCTAAAATTTGGGGTCATAACACGGGAGGGAAAGTGTGGTTTTTAGCAGTTTATCTCGATCATTTTGGTAGAATAGTGTGATTAGGTGAATAGGTGTGTCTTTAGAGTCCCTTTTTTATTTCTGTAAAACCTTGTACACACTCTTCACTTTCAACTCTAATAACTTTTTGAAAGATTGTGCTACTGCTTTGAAAGTTGGCATTAATTATGGTCAGAATGTTTTAATGGGGCATGCTTAATTTAACTTTAATCTGATAATCCCTTCATTGTTGTTACTCAGGTGGTTTACTTCCTGTTTTTTGTCCCATTCATCGCACAGCCAGCTCGGTTTGGTAAAGATTAAGCGCTTGAATAGACACTGTACTTCAGAGCCTCTTTTCTCAGTTCACACTTTTCCTGAGTTTGTGCTTTCTTTCCAATATTCAGATAGATTAGGAGAGACCATTTGGTTTGAGTTATACACCATTTTAAAGCTTAAAATCTGCTCTTTCAGAATATTGTCTTAACGAAAAAAAACATGTCCGGCGACTTTTGTTTGTTTTGTGGAAAGAGCAGGGTCACAAATAATGAAAAATAAATGAATATGCATATTTCAATATATCATGGTCATTACTTTATGGTTATTTGTCTGCTTTTGTGTTCGTTTTCTTATATCTCTACAATATCTAATTGTTTTGAGAGCGTGTGAGATCCCCTGTATTGAAACGCACTTCAATCGAAGACGTTTGGCTAATTGTTGGCTTTCGCCCTTGGTGATTGCATCAAAATTATTTAGGCTTTTCTTTCTCTCCCTCCCTCTCTCTCCCTCTTTTCCCTGTTTTTTGTTCCCTCTTTTCACACTTTTGCTTTTTTTTTTTCTCTCTCTATTCCCGACTTTCCCATTTTCCGCAATTATTTTTAGCTGTAAGCTTTTCACCCCCTTATTTCCCCCTTTCCCTCAGAGGTACTTTACCCACATGATACAAGCCTAGTCTTGAGTGGGTACGTCCATTTTTTTTCGCACAGTGTTATAGAATGTATGTATCTTTTTTGTACTGATCAAGTAGACATGAACATGTTGTTAATCCTGTCTGGTTATGTATATTTTGTTGAATACCCCCATGTCAAACTCATAATATTGTTTCTTGTACATTCTGTTGGAAAGAAAAAGTGAAAATAAAGTTTGAATTTGAATTTGAATTTGAATTCAATTAAACTACTCATAAGATGTCAGCGTTAAGGGCTACGTCTTTAGAGACAGCCTGCGTTCGACAGGTAGAGACACATTGCTCCTGCCAATACCCTTTAATAGGAATAAAAAGAAGGCATGAGGATTGTACCCTCCTTTCAAAATTCATGTGTTCTTTGTTCATATGTTATGGCTATCTTCTTTTTCCTTTACCACGAACTGGAGAGAATTTCAATCGGTTAAGCAGTCTCTTATCTCTAAACTAGGCCAGGCTATTTAGGTTAATGATAGATCCTCCCCCCCCCCCCAGATCTCGGCCGTCGACCGCGCGATTGCAACGAAAGTTTACACACACATTGCCTGTGACGTAATCTGATACGGTGAAGTTGATTTTCAAAAGATTATCATTTAGGCTAAATTTTGCTAATCTAGGTATAAGGGTGCATGAAATCAGACTTTGGTATAAATCACTAATAATAAAGCTCAAAACAAGAACTTTTTGTGAATATTCTTTTTTAGTGTCGTTTGCAAATGTGAGAGAAAAAAAAATTATGCACCAGATTTTTTTCTTTTTTTTAGGGGGGTATTGTATTTTTTTATTTCTTATTAAATTTTTTTGTTTTTACTTAATGTTTTTCAAGATTTATTTTGATGAAATTAATTTTGTCAGCGACATTTTTTCGAATATGAAAATATGTTGATAAATTTGTTTTATCAATAAAATCCCCAAATAATCATGCCTTTATGACATTTGTCTGTAAGCACAGACGTCAAAATTATTGCATTGTTCCCATCTTGAGAAATTTTCCAATGAAAATAAGCAAATGAAATTAAGAAATAAAAGATACAACGAAAGACTTGTGAATTGGGATGATCCGAATTAGTGTCAAACTTCCAATGTCCCAACTCTTTATTCTTTGCATGTAATGTATTAAAGAGAGACTGCCAACCCTGTCCATGTATGTGCATGTTTGATATATTTCAAAGTGCAGTGCTACAGGTGATCAATATGAATTCTTATGGTCAAAGACAAGTGCTGCTTATTATGTTACTTACATTTATATGTAATGTGTCTTATCAGATGAGGTGCAGCCAATATTTGAAGAGTGTCCACCCATCCTCAACGTCACCACGGTATCTCAAATCACTAGCATCCCCTGGGAGAAGCCCTCCTATCTAGCGATCCCTGGTGTGGTGCTCACAATGGATTGTAACATGCCTAATCCTGTCCGGCTCCCCTGGGGGGAATACCAGCTCGTGTGTCAGGTCATTGACCCTCAGAGCGGTCTCCATGCAGAATGCTCGCGGAACTTTTTTGTAAAACGTGAGTAAATACACAATTTACACACACACACACACACACACACACACACACACACACACATTCTAGTTTAGAAGCGTAGTGCACACTGCGCAGTGTGATTGCCGGCAGCATACACCTTTGATGAAAATCTTCAGTTTTAAAAACCATAATTATAGACATTCATGACTCTTTGTGAATTAACTCGTTCCTGAACCTTCATGCTTCTAAACTATTATTTGATTATCTTCATGATTTGCTCTATTGTCTTCAGCTATATCGTGCACTCCACTGCGTACACCAGCCCACGGGTCCCTTGTATGCGATACATTCTTCTATGGAAAATCTTGCAGTATTATGTGCCAAGAAGAACATGATATTGCTAGATCAAGAGAGTTCAAAGGAAACTCTCTGTATATTTGTGGAAACTCTGGTCGATGGTCTCCTTCAACTTACGTACCAGATTGTTCAGGTAAGGAATTGCTAAAATAAAACACAAGACTTAGCCAAGTCACGGAATCAAATGCACGCTTACATCACATGCACGTGAATAAGGACAGGTATAAGAAAGTGTCATTTTGTTAAACCTTTCATGTTTTCACAAATGTGTGAATATTAAAGGAAAAGCTTGTGACGGTTTGCAGTAATATTCCTTTCCCCCACCTCTCACCCTTCTGGGCATTATTTATCTTTACATGATTATTAATTGTGCAATAACAAACACACGGGTTTCTGAATTTAACATATATGTTTTTTTGTGTGTGTGTATTTTTCTGTTTATTTGCTTGTATAATCATTATTAAACCTAGTTAGAATTTAAAAGAACAATGTCAGATCAAATCAAAGCAATTTACGATTGGCCAAAACGTGATGGAGAGTCGGTGTAATGTGTGGAATATCTACAGTAGATATGAATACTCCACATTTTATTAAATAAAGGACTTGAGATATTTACAGAGGTATGGACGAATTCGTCTTTTCGGAAAGACAACGTGTAGTTTTGATAGTGCGTTAATAACTTTTTTTTTTTTATCTAGTTTTAATAGGTTGTCATCTAATAACCTACAAGCATTCAAGAGTCATCCCAAAACTTAATCATTCTGGATGGGTTTAGACACACCATATACATGTTTTGGCTTGTGTAGGCCTAGGCCCTACGCCCTTTTGCATCTGTCATGGAAAAGCTCTATTCACAGCGGAAAAATACTAAAGCATTAAAAAAAATGAATGGCCTTGTGTTATGGAACATCCCGTACATGATTGCCGTATCTTCTCTCTAAACGTTTGAATTTTACAATAATATACCTTGTAATGAATCGTGTCATTCCACCAGGCACTCGTATAGGGCGTCTTCCAGATCCAATGGTCCAATACGTGATATCTCTTGTTTGAATCCGACGTGCCTTTGTTCCTTGTGCACATTTTGTCTTCTCAGGCTCCAAGATTGTTATCAGTAATGAGTACCTACATAACAAGAATTTCAATATCATTTGATAAGCAGTCCTCGCCTGCGACGTAGTAATTAAACAGTAAAATATATTTTGATTTTCTGTCCTGTTTTTGAACTTCGATAGAAAAGAAAAAAGCGGAGAGATTCAACCTACCGCTAGAGATCATGTACTATGCCGATTCATGTCAATCCGCTGAGAGCACTACTCTTCCAGCTCTGAAGGAAAAGTTCATTGACATCATCAAGGCCAGTCCTTTCAAAGAGATCTGTACCGGAAATCAGAAATGTACAGCAGAGAATGTGAAGGTGGAATGCGGTCAGGGTGACAGTCGAAGGAGACGAGATGCCCCCGAGCTAGCAGGCGGGACGGTGTTGTATCAGGAAAAGAACAAGACCACGTTAATCGCTACCATATCACTGGTAAGTTGCAGGAATGAACTCTTCCTGAACCCTTCCTGACTGAACATTACAGGTGTCTATAATAATTATGTAAATTTCTTATATGTGACCCTGCACCACAAAAAAAAAAAGTCGTCAGACATGAATTTTTAGTTAAGACCATATTCTGAAAGAGAAGACTTTAAGCATTAAAATGATGTATAACTCAAAATCAAGTGGACTCTCCTAACCTATCTAAATATTGAAAAGAAATCGCAAACTCAGGAAAAGTGTGAACTGAGAAAAGAGGCTCTGAAGTACAGTGTCTATTCAAGCGCTTAAAGGTCCAGTTTACCTTTGGGAGCAGCGATTTCAAAAAATGTTCAAGATATCACATTTGATGCATATGTGTAGGTCTGTCGCATCACAAAACACCCTACCATATAAAATTTTCGCAATAAAGCCTAAAATATAAGGAGATATCAGTGTTTTTCTCAATAAACCGTAACTGTAGACGGTTTAGTCTGGAAACATTATTGTTGACATTTTGTGTATTTAGCAAATTTAACATCGATCATAGGGATTCAAATTTTTACAGTGGTTGTTTCTATCCCTAACTCATATTCTAGAACTATTTTGAAGCACCAATGCTAGGTTTTTGTTTCATCTGCAAATGGTAAATTATGCCTTTAATCTTTTTTCAAACCATGCTGGCTGTGCGATGAATGGGACAAAAAAAAAGGAAGTAAACCACCAGAGTAACAACAATGAAGGAATTATCAGATTAAACTGAAATTAGGCATGCCTCATTAACACATTCTGTCCATAATTAATGCCGAATTTTAAAGCAGTAGCGCTATCCTTTCAAAAGTTATTAGAGTTGAAAGTGAAGGGTGTGTACAAGGTTTTTCAGAAATGAAAAAGGGACTCTAAAGACACACCTAATCACACTATTCTACCAAAAATGTTCGAGATGAACTGCTAAAAAAAAACCCACACTTTCCCGCCCGGTTTATGATACCAAATTTTGGTATAATGTAAAAGAAGACCTGCTCTTTCAGAAAATATGAAAAAGTCAAGATCGGCTAGGTTGACCCATTTCACTTATTTTCAGTCCTCACGCAAAATCAGTGTGTGCGACTTTATGTTCGTTTTGTGGTGCACGGTCACATATAGTAAAGAAAAAAAGAACACTGGATGTCAAGTGGTGCCAGTTCAATGAAAAAAATCACATGCACTCTATTTGCCAAGTTTAAATATGATTACAGAAAAACGTCTACATTAATATTTTGTTTTTATATTTATGCATTTCATTTTATCACGGTACAGCCAGAATATGTTAAGTACGGTAAGAAAGAGGTGGGTGATTATACCTTTTTCCAGCCTTATTCTGAGCTTACTGAACTTACATGATACAATGTAAATGTCAGTTGACAAGAGCTTTTTCATGTAAAAAAAAAGTTGGGTGTCGATTGCTCAGGAGGTCCTGCAGGGTTTATCCACTGACACCCCATTGACAGAAGGAGATTCCCCTCATCACCATCACAAAAACATGGAGACATTGGCACATTATATCTACCACCGAATCAAGGATGTCGTCTTTACTGGTGATGATGAGACCAACTCTCGTCCTGCCCCATCCCTCCACCTCGGATCTTCATCCATAGACTGCGAAACTGGCTTTGTTGCTGATGACGCGTTACATATGTGTGGTAATGCTCATTTCATGTAATTTCATTAATTTAATCATCTTTATTTCCAATAAAGAATGAATAATGGTACGATCCTTATAGATGAATCGAATGGATGATGTGCATTTTATATTCTGAAGTCATCTGCTGATTCTTCTTGCCATAGTGGCAACAAGAGGGATGCTTTGGCAAAATGATAATAAGAACAAAAATAAACATTGTACTTAAGATGTACTAAAAAGACAAAGGTTTCATAAAAGAACAATAATAATAAAAGACGTACTTTAACGGTCACGTGTAAATATTATAGATGTAAAAGGGCAGAGAAAAGAAACACAAAAGTTTTCGAAAAAAAAAAATTTCAGTGGAATTTTTTTTTTTTGATATCAATATCAATATCAATATCAATATGGAGGTGCGAAACAAACAGCTGACAGGCTGTCCAAAAATGAAACAAAAACAAAAACAAGAAACCCAAATCGCCATGAGTAATTTCTGTTCTGAAATAAATCAGTCACTGTCAGTACATGTCAATGTGTGCACTTAGTTAATGTATAATTTGCATTTTCCTATCAGACTATCAAAGTTGTTGTCTCTCTTTATATTCGATGTTTGGTTCTGCAGCATCTGGTTCTCATAAATGTTTTCAGACTTTCAGTCAAGAAATGTGTATAATTATGTGACCGTGCACCACAGAACAAACAAAAAGTCGCACCCCTTGAAAGTGAGGACTCAAAAAAGTGAAGTGGTTGAACCAAGTCAATTTTGAGTTTTTTTTTCATATTTTCTGAAAGAGCTATCCTTCTTCCACATTATTCTTCAGTTTGGTATCTTAACATGAATGTGAAAGAGAATTTTTAGCAGTTTTTCTACAACCCTTTTTGGGGGAAGAGTAGAATGATCAGGTAGAGGCCGCTTTTCATGTCTTGAAATCCTTTGCACACTCTTCACTTTCAAGCCTAATAACTTCTAACAGGATGACGCTACTGCTTTGAAAATTAGCATTATTAATGGGCAGAATGTAGGAATAAAACATATCTAATCTATAATCCCTTCATTGTTGTTGCTCCGGTGGTTTACATCCTGTTTTTTTTTTTTTTTTTTTTTGTCCCATTCATCGCAAAGCCAGCACGGTTTGGTAAAGATTAAGCGCTTGAAGAGACATTGGACTTCAGAGCCTCTTTTATCAGTTCACACTTTTCCTGAGTGTGTGCTTTCTTTTCAGTATTAAGATAGGTTCGGAGAGTCCATTTTATTTTTGTTATACATCATTTTAAAGCTTAAAGTCTGCTCTTTAAGAATCTGCCCTTAACTGAAAATCCATGTCTGGCGACTTTTTGTTGGTTTTGTGGTGCAGGGTCACATAATATTATGCAGTTTGATGTGATTGTGGGTTGGCGATATAGATATGCTGACCCCTTCTCCAACCCACCAAAGAGAATACTCTCAGTGCTAAATTTCCGCTTGCTATATGGCGCAGTAACTCTGATGGTGTCTCCCATCTACATCAAATTTCAGTCGCTTGTCCAGCAGGTCACTACTTCCGGGCCGACCCTAGCCAGGGAGAGTGCTTACCGTGTGAGATTGATACCTACCAGGACCAGCAGGCCAAGACTGAGTGTAAGCCTTGTGATGACGGAAGAGGGACCATAGAAGAAGCGGCTAGGTCTATTTCCGAGTGTTTGGGTAAGTCCTGAAACTATGCTCGGTGTAGTATACCTTTCACAAATAAAAAATCAATTTTTTGTGATAGAGGCACTATCTTATTCCTCTCAACCGAATTTCACTATATGTAGAGATAATCTACATGAAAGTGTGCACCTATTATCGAAAGCTTGCCAGAAAGCCTGCTTCAAGAATGGAATTTAAAGAAAAAAGAATGTTAAGATTAAGAAAATAAAAGAAAATCGAAAAACGCTGAGATTAGGCCCTTTTTAAATGCATTAAAAATAAAGTAAATGATCCACTTGCCTGACAAGATTCAAACATTTGTGAACACTGGAGAACACTGACCGTCAGTTATGGTGACATTTTGAAAAGCGACAGATTGGTCCTTGTACTGCTGCGGGACATACTCTTCTTGGGTTCGATTTGTAGTTTTACTCACACCTACTCAACCTGTCCGATATCTCACCCTGTATTTTTAGCCTTGTGTCAGCAGGGCTCGTATTCAGCCACCGGATTCGAGCCGTGTGTCCGATGTGAACGTGGTACTTATCAACCAAGGTTTGGCCAGGCCACTTGCTTGCCTTGTCCGGCTGGCTTCACCACACCTACTCACAGCTCAGTGTCTATCCATAGCTGTCAAGGTCAGCTCATCTTGTTCTCTGTCATCTTACTGTTTGCCTTATCTGTAAGGATAATCTTTGAAAAAGCGGTACTGTCAGTCACACTATTATTGTACTCATTGTGAACCCTGTGGGGGGATCCAGATATTTGGAGGGTATTCCTCAAGGAGCCTGCAACAATCGCCAAAAAAATCAAGATATTTGAAATGATTTACCTTTAAGGCGAAGTGTCATGGAGGTGGAGTGCACCACTCAACTGAGTGGTCGACCCCGAGTTTCTTGCTTTTTTCAAAATCTAATCCGACCCTTTTCACGCTTCGAGTCTACGGCACAGGACTTCAATGAAGCACTTGTTCATTCTGCAGAGTGAAAATATATATCTTCGGTGTATGCCTGTAATGATAGTTACACACAAGGTACACAATCTTAACTGCAGATACCCGTATGAAATGTCTATTTTCTCGATATATCTTTCTTGTATTCCCACTTTAGAGCCATGTCCAGCTGGTCATTCATCCAGCACTGGTTTCCAGCCATGTTTTCCGTGTCCACTAGGATTCTATCAGCCTCACCAGGGACGCACAGCCTGCCACAAATGTGGTGACAACACAACTACTCAACATGTTGGCTCAACATCCATCATGATGTGTCATTAAATATTACTTCAAAATTATCATTTTCACCGAAATTAAGGAAAAACTACAAATTGGTTACATCGAAGATTGCATTGTATTGATTGCCTTGCAACACCAAAGTGCATTTGTGACCCTGCATCACAAAACCAACAAAAATGTCGCCAGACATGGATTTATAAGATTCTGAAAGAGCAGACTCTAAGCTTTAAAATGATGTAGGCCTATAACTCAATTCAGATGGACTTCCCGTGGACCTGTCTAATTTTTGGAAAGAAATAACACTCTGGGGGAAAAAAAAAAATGTGAACTGAGAAAAGAGGCTCTGAGGTTCATGGTCTATTCAAGTGCGTAATCTTCACCAAGCCATGCAAGCTGTGTGAGGAGAGGGACAAAAATACAGAGTAACATCAAAGAAGAAATTGTCAGACATGTCAGATTAGGCTGAAAGTACATGTAAACACGCTCTATTAACATATTCTTTCCATAATCAATGCCAATTTTCAAGGCGTAACATTATTATCCTTTCAAAAAGTTGTTAGACTTGAAACTGAAGGGTATGCAAAGGATTTCAAGAAATGAAAGGGGACCTCTAAGAATTGAGTTATACATCATTTTAAAGCTGAGGGTCTGCTTTTTCAGAATGCAGGGTCCGATATCTGATCATTCTGCTCTCCTCCACCCCCCCCCCCCTCCCAAAAAAAAAAATGGTTGTAGAAACACTGCTCAAAACACACTTTCCCATTCGTGTTATGATCTTAAACTTATAAGAATAACGTAGAAGAAGGATAGCTCTTTCAGAAAATATGAAAAACTCAAGATTGACTCGGCTGACCCATTTCACCTTTTGGAGTCCTCATACATGTAAAATCAAGTGCGACTTTTTGTTCGTTTTGTGATGCACGTTCACATTTGAAAGTTGTCGTTGGTCGTTTTTAACCTACAACATATAGGCCAAAATGAATGTCCACTTCAGTTTAAAGGCGTAAGCTGATTGTATATAACTTGTTGGCATTGTACCATTTTAACCTTCAAAAAGTGGTTGAAACAAATGAATATTAGGAGGCATTACGCGGTTTTAAAGAAAAAGAAGAAAGAAGGAATAAGAGATCAGGGTCAATCAGGTTTGTTGTGCAGAAGTATCAATAAAACATGTTTTATTGCACAAAATAAAACAGCGCCTGTCCGAAACACAAAAAACAAAAATAATGTGATCCACGAAAAGAAAATATAATTAATTCATCCTTTATTGCTTGTATTAAGCCACCGAATTTTGACAGTAGTTAAAGAATATATTTCTTTCCCAGATAAGACAAATTCAAAATAATTTAGTCGGTTAACCTAAGTGACATATACATATTGGTCCGTTAGAGAGAATCCTAATCTGCGACCTTTCGCGGGGTTTGAGCTCGGCGATCACCTTGATTCATTATCCTTCATGATTCATGAATTATCTACAAGCTCATCTTTCCAACTCTTTCTGAGAAGAATTCATTTATGTGTACATAGTAGGTTATTATGGAAACATAATCCAATATAGCCAATGACTTGATCAAATAGTTTTGTTGGTTTATTTGTTTGTTTGCATTGCTCCATATTCCACGTTTCAACTAATAAAATAAATCATAAACATAAGAATTGCATGGGTAAATTGTCATATACAGCATTTAGGACAATTAAACATGCAAGAATATGGGGAATAATTGTGATTAAGAATAGAGCGTGAGAGTTTACGTAAAAAGTGATTCTTAAATTGCAAGAGCGCAATGGAATAGTGAAATCCCCAATGTTTCAATCACTGTACACTTCCTCTGCCCACAGAAAATGCATAGCTCTACCCAAAGGGTTTCATGCAGTTGAACGTAGATCTCGTATTCTGCTGGGTCCTCCTTGTGTCTCTGACAAGTAATAATCAAGAATCATTGTGTAAAAAAAGCTGACTCCTTTTCCGTCGCGGCAAATATAATATGTTTTTATTATACTCTGAACGAAGAATTATTCATAAAATGAATATTTGCCTATTCTTTCAGAGTTCATCGCTCCAAGAGGAGATAATCATTTGCTGCAACGGGAATTACGTCGGTTATTGTTTATTCTCCTCGATAGCATCATCATCATGATTAAACTGATAACTTTGACCTTTCAACAACAAAAAAGGTATACAGGCTGTTGTGAGATATTAATGTTCGTCTTTCTTTGAATTTACTATAAACAAAAAGACATGTTGTTCCTTCTTTCTGAAAGGTGTGATAATGTTTAATTTGCTGTGGACTTAACTTTTCACATTTCATCAGCACATTGTGTTCAAAGGCAATCTTTATTCCGTGTTTATTCACTACAACTTCGTATTATCAACTTCTTTGTATGCCTGTGTGGCTGTATTTCTCTCTTGAAGGGGAGCGGAAGGAAATTACTATTCTATTTGTATATGGGTTGAAACAACTTGACTCTCTCTTTTGCATCGAGAAGGCTCCATAGAGCCTTGGAAAATGCCTGAATCAAATAGTTGACCGGTGCGAGTCCTTATTGGTTATTTTTCTGTGTGCAGTCCTGTAAATGAGTGTCGGGAAAAAAAGTCATTGAAAGGTTTATAATAATGTGTTTCACATAATTTCAAGATGGTCAGCAATATACATTGTAGGTCTTGAAATTGTACAAGATATGTATGTGTGTGTGTGTGTGTGTGTGTGTGTGTGTGTGTGTTGTTTTTGTGTGGGATCTTCTATGTTGTAAGTTTGTATCTGTCTTGGGTAATTGCTTTACAACAATTCATGAAGAGGAAACATATTTGTACTGAATCCCATGTAAATCACATACCTTGAAATTGAATGACAAGAGATTAGAATGTATCTATTGGCAATCAAATACTTACCCAAAGCGTTTATATGTGCGTCTTTTATGCATGGTGTTTACGAAAATTGCTATACTTAACTATTATTCTCTTATTAAGTTGTTCTAAATTTGATTCCCATTAATAATGTCAGCATTATTTTCCATGTTTTCCCGTATGAGAAAAGTTGTTCGTATCAAATATCACCAGATTTTGTGTAAGGATGAATATTCATAATAAAAGTTACGGCACAAATTGTCGCCCATGCATTTATTGTCGTCTGGCGACAATTGTACTGCTTGTGCAGTTCCAAAATTTTGACATCGATGGCGACAATTTGTGCTGGCAAAATGAAACGTAGCTGCACAAATTGTCATCGGCCATGCACTGTGAGTTGTGTGGTTAGAGTGGTTGATCCGGTGTTATGCTTGGGTGGGGTGGGTGTGACTGGTAAGTTATGCATTACGTGTGTGTGGAGGGGGGGGGGGGGGGGGGCGCTTGCCTGGTACTGTATGTGCTGTGTATGATTTGTAGGTGCGTATTATGTGACTTGTGTATGCGTTTGCGCATAGCTCTCTGTGTGTGTGTGTGTGTGCGTGCGTGTGTGCGTGCGTGTGTGCGTATGTGTTTGTTTGGAGTATAATAATACAATATTATGTGGAAATGTGTGCATGTGTGGTGGTTGTATAGTGGTAGTGGTTTGATTGTGTGCTTGTGTGCGTACATGTGTCTGTGTTTGTGTTTTGATGTTTGTGCAAACGAACTTTTTGGGCAGCAGCAGGCACTACTGTGGCAATGAAAATGCCTACAAAGTGTATGAGCACGTGTTTATAGAGTTCACAGCGGCGTTGATATTAAAATAGTATGGGTGTGTCAATTTCAGCGTTGAGACGGGCTAGGAGAGGAAGACCGAGAGAAAAGGCATATGAGGGAGGTACCCTCCCTAAATGTTATCTGTCATTGTTCATTTTTTTCACTGCAGTCATATTCTTCCATCAGCCTTGACTTCAACTTCCATATTACTATTCATTTTTCCAGAATAAGTTTGGCATGCTTTATGCATGAGCGAATAATTTCGATACGCCGTAAATAATTTCTCAATTGTTAAGTGATTTTAGCACAAACGAACTGCCACATGCACACCGCAAATACACACGTATTTATAAACAAACACCAACAAACACTCAAACAAATCCTCATGATGCATATAATTATAAACCACCTCAACACACATTCTTCCATTATATGCAATAACACACACACGCGCGCACACACACACATACACACACAAACACACACACGCACGAACTGACACTCAATTATCATATGTGCGCGCGCACATACGCACTTCCTTGAAACCTCACCTTGGCTTTTTACATGGCTTGTTTGCATTGATGTAGCCATGTAAGTTATATGTTGGTATTTCAATGACTATGTCAAGAATGATATTACCCCCAAAAGTGTGCTTCGTCTGGCGACAATTTGTGCTGAGGGTTGACGGCACAAATTGTCGCCAGACGTCAATTTGCGCTGGGACGACAATTTGTGCCGACAGCTCCATGCACAAATTGTCGCCTGTTTCAGGGGGCGACAGTTTATGTCGCAACATGTATATCTTTTATGTAGCTCTCATTTTTTTTTTCTTTTGGTTTCCCGGCAGTAACAACTATGGCACGTACTTTAGTTGTGTGTTAAAAAAACAACAAAAACACTTAAATGCACTATAAAGAATTTTTCTGAAAGGCTCCCTGTTGATGCTTATCAAATGCAGCAGGAAATCTTCAACAACGAATATTAGTTTCAATGAATTATTTACAGATCGTATCATAGCTGAAAAATGACCGTGATGTATATTATTATTTCTTTTTTTTTTTACAAAACTATTCGAAACAGTCTTGTATGAGACTACAATGCCTTATTTCTCTCATGTCTCACATCATCATCACTGATCATTGTAAAACGACATTGATCATGTTATTTTTGGATTACGCGGGATGTTGGGAACTTTCAGGGACTTCGACGGGGTATTCCCCCTCAAAGACGTCATATCAAAGCTGACTGTTAACCGTTGTATTCAGACCCTTATTGACCACTAATTTCTAAGTTTCCATATACCTGAAGAAATTGTTGATATTTAATCACAGTAATCATATGTACTGCGAAACTGGCATAACCTCGTCAAAAAAGAAAAAAAAAATCGAGATCATTATTTAAAGCGATATGCTATATGTAAGAAGGAATTGGAATCTCATTTGAATCTCAGAACATATTCGATCGTTTTGGAGTTCGCTTGATAGATAAAAGAAGCTTTGCATGCCGCTTCAATACATTAACTTTTAAATCAAAGATTTTGTTTTTGTTTGTGTTTTTTTTTAATTTCTGTATCACTGGAAATGCGCATCTTTGAAGGCCATAAATTAACTTCGTTGTTTAATCTTTATTGATTTTGCTTGATGATTCATTTAAAGAAAACCAATACCCAAAAGGAATCGTTGATTGAGTGAAAGCAGCAACATTAGTAGAACACATCAGTGAAAGTTTGAGGAAAATCGGACATTCGATGCAAAAGTTATGAATTTTTTAATGTTTTGGTGTTGGAACCCTGGGTGAGAAGACTACTTAAGTTTATTACAAATGTGTGAACAACAATTATAAACAAAATATAAAGAAATTTCAACTTTCTTTCACTTTTCTAGCACCCTAAAAGAGCACTTGACTAACCGCTTTCAGAAAACAGGGGAAAATCTGTACTACACTTAAAATATATGAGCATCAAGTTGATGAAATGTGTAATTTTCATTTATAAATATATGATGAGCATGCTTCCAAAACACGCTAAATCCATCATTTTTTGAATGGATTTGGCGCCTTTTGGTTGCAACCTCTTCATATATTTGAGGAATAATAACTTTTGTGTCAATTTTCCGATTTCATTCAATCCACATTTCTCATTGGGTTTGGGTTTCCTTTAATAACAACATTTTCATTCAGTGTATTGTCGGTGAGACTAGTCTCGTGTGCTTTGGTATTGACCCTCAAACTCTTCCTTCTTTGCCAATTTCCCTGTCCTCTTCCCGTTTCTTTTTTTTTTCTGTCCACTTTGAAGTCCTGTTTGTTCTTTCACTGCGTATGTAAGAGAGCTGTTTTGCTTCAGTCTGTGTGAGATTAACTGCATATGATTATTATTTAAATTATTATTAAAATTGTATGTAAAGGGAATTAAATAAGTTCCTAAATCATAAAGAAAATACAGTCATACAGGCAATCAAGAACACACACTCTCAGAAATACACACACGCACACACATACACACGCAAATACCCACATGCATACAACCATACGTGCACATATCATACACGAACATCATTATTGTGCCTTAATACTTCCTTGTATTGGTGTTAAACATTGCCAAGCATAGATGCTTTTATTCTGCATTTGAAAGTATCTAATGAAGTGCTACAATTCATTCTAGTATATCACTCAAACTATTCCATATAACTGGGCCCTTATGAAAAAAAAAATGTTTTGAAACATATGGAATTTGTTGGCTAATCTGTATGGTCATATATATTACTATTGACGTTACAATAAAAATGATTATATATATATATATATATATATATATATATATATATATATATACTCACATACATATGACAAGGTATTTCATTTTTTCTAACACAAAAAAAAAAAACAAAAAAAAAATTCAAATCAATTATTTTTCTTTCTTTTTAAAGGACTAATACCGAAGTCCGAAGTCGGTAAAGGAACAATTCTTTCCTGGTTGCCAAAATAAGTTGTAAATGTAATGATCGACAAATCGCCTTTCATCAACGTAAATAAGCACTAAATTAATTAGTGTTTTACGAGTAGCCATGATAAAAGAAATTATGGGCGAACATACTCGAGCAGGACTCGAACCTACGACCTGCTGATCGAGTTCGAATCCTGCTCGAATATGCACTCTTTTTAGCATGGCTGCTACAACTTGACACTGATCACTTCAGTACTTATTTACGTCGATGTAGGGCAATTGGTCAATCAGTTGCAATGAAGAAAACAAAAAAACATCTCGAAATCTCGAAGAAGTTCATTAATTTGAACAATTTTAATGATGTTTGAAAATAGCCTACTCACTAAAGACTTTTCGTCAAACATGTTCTTGCCGTTTCAAGGGCACGTAATTATTATATACAAGAAAAAATACGTGGTTCACTGTTAAGCCTCCTAACCCTTGATGAATTCGTTTGTATGTTTTGTATTTGAGTATCTGAGGTTAATTTGTGGTACATTATTATGTTGTTTCATTGTTTATATTTTGTTTAGCTGTTCATGATTTTTTTTTTAAACGGTACAAAATGTAAGCAGGGCCCCCTGATAGATTAGTCCAATCAAAAGGGCTACCCTACTAAACGAAAGTTGACATGAATAGATAAATCATTAATATCTGTGTTTCAGGAATAACAAAAGTCGGGTACACAAGCGTTTATTTTTTCCACATTTGATTAAAAAACAACAACAACAACTCCAAAACGGCTCACCATCCTGGCAAAGCGAGTCAGCCATGCAGAAACACTTCTTGGATAGACCCCTTTGACCCCGTTTACAGTGCGAGGCTCGGCCGCGGCCGAGCCCACTTTCATTTTAGTGTAAACGCGCAAAAGGCCAAATGCGAGGCCCAAATTGGCCGCGCATTTGGCCACGCTCTGGAGCAGAGCCCGGCCTTTTCTCAGTGTAAACGCAAACTGGGCCAAATGCGCGGCCAATTTTAGTCTGGCTTCCAAACCCTCTGCCAGTACTATTTCGCTGTTCAGGACATTAACCCCCTCAACGTCAAAAACTAGTATAATTTAAGGTGGTTTTGTCCTGCAAGTATTTTCCTTCGGCAAAGACCTTTGCCCGAACGGCGACTTCGTCGCCACGGAATTCAGTTGGCAAAGGGTATGAAAACCAGACAATACCAAATTGCGTTTGTTTACAAGCAGAGCGCCACTACGACAAAATATTAAAAGGTTTTAATCAAAAGCGTGGCCGAGCCCGGCAGTGTAAACGGACAAAATTGCGGGGCTCGGCCTCGCAATTGAGGTTGGGCTCGGCCGCGGCTCGGCCCAGCCCCGCACTGTAAACGGGGTCTAACCCAGTTTACAGTGCGGGGCTGGGCCGAGCCGCCTCAAGAGCAAGCCGCCTCCAGAACCACCTCCAGAGCGAAGCCGCGCTCTGGAGGTGGTCTCGGCCGCGGCTCGGCCGCGGCCGAGCCCGGCCTTTTTTCAGTGTAAACGTAAACTGGGCCAAAAGCACGGCCAATTTTAGTCTGCCGTCCAGACCCTCTGCCCGTACTATTTCGTTATTCAGGATGTTAACCCCCTCAACGTCGAAAGCTAGTATAGTTTAAGGTGGTTTTGTCCTGCAAAGGATTTTTCCTTTGGCAAAGGCCTTTGCCCGAACGGCGACTTCTTCACCACGGAATCCACTTGGCAATTAGGGTCTGAAAACTAGACTTTACCAAATCGCGTTTGTTTACAAGCAGACCGACACTACGACAAAATAATTATTGAAAGGTTTGATTTAAAAGCGCGGCCGAGCCCGGCAGTGTAACCGGACGAGATTGCGGGGCTCGGCCGCGGCTCGGCCGCGGCTCGGCCCAGCCCCGTACTGTAAACGGGATCTAAGATACAGTGCAAGGAAATGTCAAATGTTTTACCTTTGAAGTATGTTTATAAATTCAGTCTGTGTTCTTGGATATGAATAAGGAGACACATTAAATGGTTAGATGGTAGATGGATACAATGCAACGTAATAATCTTCCTCTTCCGTTTGGGGATCCATATGATAGACTATGGGCCTGCAATGCGTTCTACAGCACTATCACCCTCGGACGTATAGCATATCATCTCACTTGCCAAGTTCGTCCCCGGAGCGTCCTGGCTGGCTGACTTAACCCCCCCCCCCTCCCCCGCCATTACAGAGAAAAAAAAAAAGATGAAAAAGAAGAACTGAAAAAAAAAACACCCACTGACGTATTCTGCAGACATAGCTTATGTGATTCCTGAATGCACATTTGGAGGTCTGTGCAGTGGTTTTATCAGTGTCAATCAGCATACATGCGATGTATCCGCGAAACTCCAGTTCGAACGGCAGAGACTGGAGCTACAGACCACAGGTCTAACGGCGTTGCGACAATAAAATCATTAAGATTTTGTTTACGCCCAGGGAAACTGAGACCATGAAACTGCAAATCGTCACGGTCTTTATCGTCATTCTTCTGCTCCCACTGTTCATCACAGATGTTGGTAAGGAACTTCTCTCATATTAAGTTTACTCTATAGTCTTATCCACATCATCATAATTGCTTAGAACAAAAGCTATACACACATATTAAGAAAAATATAAATACGAATGAAATGTTTTGTCTCAAGAAATTCAATTGACTTTTAATAGTTGTCAGTTCTGATGACAGCCTGATATCTAAGTTTGCAGCCTTCCCCTTTCCCTGGCTTCTGCTATATTCTCAAATTATTTAATGAGCAAGGCAATGATCATTGGCTGGCCATTGGGTGTGCATGTGCATTTTTCGTTAATGCTCCTGTCATACTTTGCCGGATTAGGCAAACGCATGGGAAACCGAGGTCGAGTTTTGGCATCCGTTGAGTTCTGTTAAAATGCATTCAATGTCCTTTTCATCCTTTGGATGGACGTTTATCTTCTGGTGATTCCGACCAAAAACTTTGTGCATGCACAAAGTTTTTTCCTCGCCAAAAACGGATTGCGCGATTCGACCCTTGTCCTATACCCAGATAGCAATGCTGCGTTGGCCCAACGTTGGTCCAACGGCATACATGTACGTCGGGCCAACAGAAATGTGACGTCGCTCCGACGTCATTTTGGCCATCGGGTCAACGTTGGTCCAACGGTAAAAGCCTTATGTTGGGCCAACGTTGGTACAATGTCAGACCAACGTTATACCAACCAGTTTTCCACTTTGCATGATGCACTGGCCAAATGTTTGCCCACCTACATGTGTGTATGTTGGCACAACGTCAGAAATATGACGTTGATCCAACGTCATTTTGGCCGTCGGGCTAGCATTGGCCCAACAGTGAAATTTTGACGTAATACCAAAGTTATAGCAAGCACTTTTTCAGCCTGTTATAACGTTAAGCTAAGCGTTATACCAACCACTTTTCCACTGTAATATGACTTTATCACACAATTAAACCATGCCCTTTTTGACTTTGTAATGACGTTATCCCAACATAAAACCACTTTTCCACTTTGTTATGACGCTATACCAACATTGGACCAACGCTGCATCGACCTCTATTCCACCTTGTAATGACGTTATCCCATCGTTACACCGACGTTGTTCCAACCAAGTTCATACCATACTATATCATTATTCCCACGATATACCTGCCACTTTACGACTGTGTCATGGTGTTAGGCCAATGTTATACCAACCACTTTTCCACCACGTAATAACGTTATCCCACTGTTAGAGCAAGGTTGCACCGACCACTTTTCCATCGTGTTTCGACGTTATCCCAACGTTAGACCAACGTTTTACTAACCACGTTGATCCATCATATATTGACATTATCTCTAGGTTATACCCACCACTTTTCAAAGGTGTTATGGTGTTATCCCAACCTTATACCAACGTTGTATCAACCACCCCACAATGACGTTATCCCAACGTTAGACCAACGTTATGCCAACCATTTTTCCACCGTTTTATGACGTTATCCCAATGTTAGCGCAACATTGTACCAACCACTTTTCCACCATACTATTTCATTTCATTTCATTTTTTTTTTCATTTCATTTCACACATGCATGTTCACATGCATGTTTTTTTTTTTGCAACTGATTGACAAATTGCCCTACATCGACGTAAATAAGCACTGAATTGATCAGTGTTTTAGTAGTAGCCATGATAAAAAATCATGGGCGTACATACTCGAGCAGGATTCGAACCCACGACCTCCTGATCACCGGACAGGCGTCATCTCCACTAGACCACCGAGCTTTCGCCCGACAGCAAGTGTTGGTTCTAATCCTTATAGCATGCAGCGGGTACTGCTTTTGTTATTCAAATTTATGAAGTTCTTCCGTCGAGATGTTTTCATTGCAACTGATTGACAAATTGCCCTACATCGACGTAAATAAGCACTGAATTGATCAGTGTTTTAGTAGTAGCCATGATAAAAAATCATGGGCGTACATACTCGAGCAGGATTCGAACCCACGACCTCCTGATCACCGGACAGGCGTCATCTCCACTAGACCACCGAGCTTTCGCCCGACAGCAAGTGTTGGTTCTAATCCTTATAGCATGCAGCGGGTACTGCTTTTGTTATTCAAATTTATGAAGTTCTTCCGTCGAGATGTTTTCATTGCAACTGATTGACAAATTGCCCTACATCGACGTAAATAAGCACTGAATTGATCAGTGTTTTAGTAGTAGCCATGATAAAAAATCATGGGCGTACATACTCGAGCAGGATTCGAACCCACGACCTCCTGATCACCGGACAGGCGTCATCTCCACTAGACCACCGAGCTTTCGCCCGACAGCAAGTGTTGGTTCTAATCCTTATAGCATGCAGCGGGTACTGCTTTTGTTATTCAAATTTATGAAGTTCTTCCGTCGAGATGTTTTCATTGCAACTGATTGACAAATTGCCCTACATCGACGTAAATAAGCACTGAATTGATCAGTGTTTTAGTAGTAGCCATGATAAAAAATCATGGGCGTACATACTCGAGCAGGATTCGAACCCACGACCTCCTGATCACCGGACAGGCGTCATCTCCACTAGACCACCGAGCTTTCGCCCGACAGCAAGTGTTGGTTCTAATCCTTATAGCATGCAGCGGGTACTGCTTTTGTTATTCAAATTTATGAAGTTCTTCCGTCGAGATGTTTTCATTGCAACTGATTGACAAATTGCCCTACATCGACGTAAATAAGCACTGAATTGATCAGTGTTTTAGTAGTAGCCATGATAAAAAATCATGGGCGTACATACTCGAGCAGGATTCGAACCCACGACCTCCTGATCACCGGACAGGCGTCATCTCCACTAGACCACCGAGCTTTCGCCCGACTGCAAGTGTTGGTTCTAATCCTTATAGCATGCAGCGGGTACTGCTTTTGTTATTCAAATTTATGAAGTTCTTCCGTCGAGATGTTTTCATTGCAACTGATTGACAAATTGCCCTACATCGACGTAAATAAGCACTGAATTGATCAGTGTTTTAGTAGTAGCCATGATAAAAAATCATGGGCGTACATACTCGAGCAGGATTCGAACCCACGACCTCCTGATCACCGGACAGGCGTCATCTCCACTAGACCACCGAGCTTTCGCCCGACAGCAAGTGTTGGTTCTAATCCTTATAGCATGCAGCGGGTACTGCTTTTGTTATTCAAATTTATGAAGTTCTTCCGTCGAGATGTTTTCATTGCAACTGATTGACAAATTGCCCTACATCGACGTAAATAAGCACTGAATTGATCAGTGTTTTAGTAGTAGCCATGATAAAAAATCATGGGCGTACATACTCGAGCAGGATTCGAACCCACGACCTCCTGATCACCGGACAGGCGTCATCTCCACTAGACCACCGAGCTTTCGCCCGACAGCAAGTGTTGGTTCTAATCCTTATAGCATGCAGCGGGTACTGCTTTTGTTATTCAAATTTATGAAGTTCTTCCGTCGAGATGTTTTCATTGCAACTGATTGACAAATTGCCCTACATCGACGTAAATAAGCACTGAATTGATCAGTGTTTTAGTAGTAGCCATGATAAAAAATCATGGGCGTACATACTCGAGCAGGATTCGAACCCACGACCTCCTGATCACCGGACAGGCGTCATCTCCACTAGACCACCGAGCTTTCGCCCGACAGCAAGTGTTTTTTTTTTTTTTTTCATTTCCAATCAAACACAGGTAATACACTTTGACATGATTACATATATTGGAACATAATAATACACAATCCCAACGTTATATCTATCATTTTTCAAACGTGTTATGGTGTTATTCCAACCTTAGACCAATGTTATACCCACCACTTTTTCCCACTGTGTTATGACGTTATCCCAACGTTAAAGTAATAATTATTGTACCAACCACTCTTCCACCATACTATGACAGTATCCCACTGTTATACCTACCACATTTCAACTGTCATATGGTGTAATCACCAACGTTATACCAATCACATTCTGGCCATGTAATGACGTTATCCCAACCGTAGATGAACGTTATACCAATCACTTTTCAATTCTGTTATGACGTTATCCCATTAAACCACCGTTGTAGCAACCACTTTTCTACCATGCTATAACAGTATCCCAACGTTATACCTACCACTTTTTAAAAGTGTTATGTCGTTATCCCACCGACAGACCAACCATATTATACTAACCATTTTTTCACATATACTAACGCAATCTCAACATCCAACTAACGTCACAAAAATTCCCCTCCGACTTTGTTACGACGTTGTCCCAACGCTGGACCAACTGTTTATCATTCACTTTTCACCGTTGTGTCAACGATGTACCAACGTTGGTCCAACGTCACCCTTTTACTGTTGAGCCAACGTTGGTCCGATGACCAAAAGAGTTTGTTTAGGCCAACGTCATGTTGCTGACGTTAGGCCGTCGTAGTCTTGTTTCTGGGCAGAAGCCACCTGAATGAGAGTCTATTCCTATAATTCCTACAATCTACCCTATACCTAAGCTTCTACATTCTATACCTATTCCTATACCTATACCTATACCTAGACCTATTCCTATTTCCTAGCTGAAAGAAAAGCATTTGATTTTCTTTATGAACACCTGCGTGATGATAATGCTTCAAGACTGGATGACACTTTCATTACATTTTCATCAAAATTCCATCAAAACATCGGAATACTTTTTTCAAACGCGAGTGGAAATTGCGCATAACTCAGCAATAATTTGATGCCAATTTCTAACACAGTTTACAGTTTAATCAGCATCAATACTTTAAATTTAATGTTTTTTAATTTTTTTTTTCACCAGATTTGAATTGCAAGTTCTCTCATGAATATCTATGATCTTGTTATGCTGTTATTCAAACGTTGGGCCAACGTTGTCCCAACCTCTTTTTCACATGATTATGACTTGGCAAATATCGAAATACAGTGTATTGAAAAATGTTTTTATATCATGAACATGCTGCAATGATATAAGCAGTAAACACTTAAATAGCTTAACAGTTTAAAGTTTCTCTTTTCCGTTGTTATGATTGATTATCTTTTTTGTAACCATGACAAAGTGTGCATTGGTTGTTGTTTTTTTAATGTAATTCGTGCCTTTTTTATATTCTGTTCGGTGAACCATCCTCATTCAATGAATGAAAGTCAAATTGACAACTTGTACGGCTTTAAATCATTTTGTTTCCTTTGGTGGAAATGAAAATAAAACTGTTGAATTAAAAATAATCTTGGTATCAATACATTTTCATTCAATGTCTTTTGTCTGTCTTCACTAGTTTTCAATTAACAGACTCTCTCTTATGAGGGATCATGATGGAAATGACGTTTATCCGAACTTTAGACCAAGTTATAGCGAACTTATATATGTAGTATCATTCCAAGAGTACACCAACCCCACTCCAGTAGACCATTTCTAGCTAAATCAACTGTATGCTACAATTCATCAACATTTGGGCAAGTACCCGGTTGTGAATTACTTATGCTATAATCTGCCCAACATTGGCTAATACTCACGCAACTCTTTGCCAAAGCGCAAGCATCTTAGCCACATTTTAGAAACAGTTGTTCTTTTCATGTGTCTCAATCATTCAAATAAGAGCATAAGAACATTGGTCTTACTTAGCCATACATACACGAATTTTTTTCCTCACTATTATACATTCTGGTCACCCAATGCACCCATGCCTACCATACTGCCACCGTTGGCCCAACGAATGTCGTGTGTTTGTGAGCCGATCACTCTCCACCGTGCCTCATTAACTCTTTATGTGCCACGGTGGAAACCCCCTGTGTGCCACGTTATTTTGAGACATGAAGGTAGTCATGCTTTGAGAAAAAATGCTGTTTTTCTAATATAAGTAACTTCTACAAATTTCTGTTAAGATGTGCGAAATAGTAGGCCAAGTTAAAGAGGAATGCCAAGCTTTGTTTTGATATATATTGTATGACGACCCTATTTTCCATTTTTCTTTTGAATGACCAAATGCTACATTACTGTAAAGGCATGACTTTTGCACATAAAACCGTGACAAACACTTACAATGTACGAGCAAATCTAGTTGGGAACATCGCTTGATAGTCGATCACCACATAGAATGCAAGCCGTATATGAGAGGAACAAAAGCACGAGAAACGCTTTCATCGTGCCGCGGGATTAGCAGTATAATTAGCGGTTTATCGATCGGTCTTGGCGGCTTTGTTTGTTGAGCAGAATATGCGAAGTTGGCACGCCGTCGACTGAGTCGGAGGTGCGAACGTGGCACATAAAGAGTTAACAAAAATACGAAGGTGGCCGAACGTTTAGGCAACGTTAGGTCACCATGTATCTCAATAATGACAGTACACTTGGCCAAAATGACGTTGGGCCAAAGTTATGTTTCTGACGTTTGGGCCAACCCATCAAGGGGGACATGGTTGATGTGAAATTAATGTAGCATTGTATCATTATAATATTGGTAAAAACGAAAAGCTTTCACTTTTGGCCCAATGTTGGCCCATCGGCCAGAATTATGTTGGTCCAATGTCATGTTTCTGATGTCGGGTTAATATTGCAACGATGTGGATCTAACTCCAAGCTTTCACTATTGAGCCAATGTTGGCTCGTCGACTTAAATGAGGTTAGGCCAACGTCATATTTAGGACGCTCATCATACTAGCATGAATATGCACCAACGTTGGGCCAACGCATAATTCTAGGTGGAAGGGTTGATATGTCATAGGACCTATTGGTTTGACAGTGTACCAACGTTGGTCCTATTCAAGTTTCACTGTGGGCCATTGTTGACACAAATTATGATGTTGGTCCAATGTCATGTTGCTGATGCTGGGGTAAAAACTGCATGGTAACAATCGTTGTTCTAACAACAGCTTTCACAGTCGGGTCAATGTTGGCCAACGTACATCAATGTAATGATTTTAAAGTTGGGCCAAAGAACACGCGTGGCATTGAACCACTGTTGGGCCATAGGATCATTCACGGTTGAAAGATGGTTGATATAGGATTGTGCCAATGTTGGAATGACGTTTGGCCAATGTCATGGTTCTAACGTTGGGTTTAACAGAGGATTAAATGTTCTTTGAACAAGTGGTCGGTACAATTACGTTGGCCAAACTCTGGGATAACGTCATTACAATGTCGAAAAGTGGGTGGTTAACTTTTGTGATAATGTCATATCATAGTGGAAAAGTGGTTGCCATAACGTTGGGAAAACGCAATAAGAAGGTGAAAGAGTGATAGGGCCTATATATGCAAACGTTGATTTAACGTCAAACTTCCCCTCCTGGGCTAATGTGGAAAACATGAAGTTAGCTCAACGTCATTCTGGCAGTCTAGTGAAAGCGTGACGTTTGACCGACGTTGGTAGGACCCTTTATTGTCAGGCCAACGTAATATCACCCATTTTTTCACTTTGAATGATGCCTTGACCCAATGTTGGCCCAACATCAATAAATGTACGTTGGCACAACGTTGAACATTGCTGAACAAACGTTGGGCCAACGCAGCATTCAAGCTGGAAAAGTCTTTGACATAATCTTGGTCTACCATGAAGGCGCCACTCCTGAACCACTGTTCGCCTGACGGCAAAAAAAAAAAAAAAAAAAAGTCTGGGTAACATCATGTTTCTGACGTGCCACCATACGCGCATGACGTCGGACCTATGTTGGACCAACGCAGCATTCAAAGTGGAAAATGGTTGATACAATGAGGGTCTGACATTGTACCAATGTTGGTCCAACATTAGGCTTTCACTGTTGGAAAAATGTTGGCCTGACGGCAAATATGGCGTTGGGCCAACCTCACGCTTCTGACTTTGTGCAAACATACACGCATGGCGTAGGACCAACATTGGACGAACGCAGCATTCAAACTGGAAAATTAGTTGATGTAATGTTGGCCTGACATTGTACCAGCATTGTAACAACGTCAGGCTTTCACTGTTGGGCCAATGTTGGCCCGATTGCCAAAATGACGTCAGAACGACGTCATACTTCTAACATTGTGCCAACATGCACACATTCAAGTTGGATTAACATTGGACAAACGCATTATTCACAGTGGAGATATATGGTTGATATGATGTTGATTTGGCATTGTACTCACGTCAGTCCAACGTTAGACTTTCACTGTTGGACCAGTGGTGGCCCGACGACCAAAATGACGTTGAGCCAACGTCATATTATGATGTTGTGCCAACATACACGCATGACGTTTGACCAACATTGGGCCAACGCAGCATAACATGGTTGGTATGTCGGACTGATATTGATCCAACGTCGGTCCAACGTAAGGCTATCACATTTGGACCAGTGGTGGCCCGACGACCGAAATGACGTTGAGCCAATGTCATATTCTGACGTTTTACCAACATTAGGACACACAGCATTCAAAGTAGAAAATGGTTGATATAACGTTGGTTTGACATTGTACCAGCATTGGTTCAACGTCAGGCTTTCACTGTTGGGCCAATGTTGGCCCGATGGCCAAAATGACGTCGGAGCGACGTCATATTTCGAACGTTGTGCCAACATACACACTTTCAAGTTGAATTAACATTGGACGAAAACAGTATTCAAAGTAGAAATATGGTTGATATGATGTTGATTTGACATTATGGCAACGTTATTCCAACGTCAGACTTTCACTGTTGGACCAGTAGTGGCCCGACGAAATAAATGACGTTGAGCCAACGTCATATTATGATGTTGTGCCAACATACATGCATGACGTTTGACCAACATTGGGCCAACGCAGCATTCAATTTGGTAACATGTTTGGTATAATGTCGGTCTGACATTGGACCAACGTCGCGGTCGGTCTAATGTCAGGCTTTCACTGTTGGGCCAATGTTGGCCAAATGGCCAAAATGACGTCGGAACGATTATTTCTCACGTTGTGCCAACATACACACTTTCAAGTTGGATTAGCATTGGACCAATGCAGTATTCAAAGTTAAAGTATGGTTGATATTGTCACGCATTTTCGTTAAGATATTTGATGCAACATTATTTATATAGCGTTACATGTTTTTCATTGCTTTCATGATCGTTGCACTATGTGTAAAGGTTGTCTCGCCAACGCTATTGCAAATTTTTATTTTAGCTAGCCCAATCCCAGTTGCTTTGCATACAGCGGAGTTCTCTCTTTGCCCATCTTGCTTTGTTCTTCTGACCTTTACAAGTCTATGCTATGCTCTCACCACTTTGACCTAATTGTGCTCGCTTGTTCTTCTGAACTTCGCATGTTATTCTGTGCCTCCCTCGCTCTGACCTTGCTCTCACCTTCTGTACTTTCGCTTTGTCCCTTCTCACTTGGACTTTGCTTTGTCTTTCAGAACTCTTTCTTTGCTCTCCTCAGTCCAACCTTGTCCTGACTTTCAGAATCCTTGCCCTTACCCTTCACCCTAATTGCCTCTCACTGCCTTTCAGCCTGTTCCCTACGTCCTTGACAATCACTGTCCTTCAGCCTTTTCAGCTTGCTCCCTTTCCCCCTGACTTTCACTGTCCTTCAGCCCTTTGTGCTTCCTTCTTATCTTGACTTTCTCCTGTCCTTGTATCCTCTCCTTTGCTATGACTTTGAGCTCCAGTGCTCAAAGACGTCCTTCTCCTATATACTCCGCCGCGCGATAAACGTCTTTCTCGTGACCTTCATGACTGGTCCTCTCTTTTCTCTCTCGAACAAGAGGAGCTTGTTTGAAAGGGGTATGTAAGACAGACTCTATGCTTATCTGAAATTCACTTGCTTGAAGTTCACTTGCTTGCTTGGGAGACGGAGTGAAGAGTGTGTCAGCTAAGACCTAAGAGCGGAACCCGCGTGCAATGAAAGAGATAAAGAGTCAACCAGTCCAGAAACGGCCTCCAGTCATCTTAGCTTTTTGCATTAGTTAGACATAAGTCCTTCACCGCGTCGTACCTCCCATGCTTGGCGAGACATCCTCAAAAATCCATCCCTGTAAATAAGTTCAAGTGATTCTCCATAATAAACTTCTTTAACCGTGATTTCTGCCTGATGATTGTAATTTCTATGTGACCCTCGGCATCCTTCGACAATGAACTTCAAAATATAGCGGTACTTTATTTTGGGACTTTCTCAGAATCGGAATTATATTCTGCCCATTTCAACAAATATAAGTCGCCGTTACAATTTTATTATGATGTTGATCTGACACGTTCAATGTTGGCCAGATGGCCAAAATGACGTCGGAGCGACGTCATATTTCGAACGTTGTGCCAACGCACACACTTTCAAGTTGGATTAAAATTGGGCAAATGAAGTATTCAAAGTGGAAATATGATTGATATGATGTTGATTTGACATTGTGCAAACGTCAGCCCAACGTCAGATTTTCACTGTTGGACCAGTGGTGGCCCGACGACCAAAATGACGTTGAGCCAACGTCATGTTATATTGCTGGGCCAATATACACGCATGACCTTTGACCAACATTGGGCCAACGCAACATTTAAAGTGGTGACATGGTTGGTAAAATGTCGTTCCGACATTGAACCAACGTCGGTCCAACGTCAGACTTTCACTGGCGGGCAAATGTTGGCCCAATAGCCAAAATGACGTCGGAACGACGTCATATTTTTCACGTTGTGCCAACATACACACACATTCAAGTTGAATTAACATTGGACATGCGCAGTATTCAAAGTTGAAATGTGGTTGATATGATGTTGATTTGTCATTCTGCCAACGTCATTCCAACGTCAGACTTTTACTGTTGGACCAGTAGTGGCCTGACGACCAAAATGACGTTGAGCCAACGTCATATTATGATTTTGTGCCAACAATCACGCATGACGTTTGACCAACATTGGGCCAACGCAGCATTCAATTTGGTAACATGGTTGGTATAATGTCGGTCTGATCCAACATCTGTCGGTCTGATCCAACATTGATCCAACGTCGGTCCAACGTCAGGCTTTCACCATTGGATCAATGTTGGCCCGGTGGCCAAAATGACGTCAGCGCGACGTCATTATTTCTTAACGTTGTGCCAACATACACACTTGCAAGTTGGATAACATAGGACAAATGCTGCCCTTGAGGTGGAAATATGGTTGATTTGACATTTTATCACCGTCATTCCAACGTCAGACTTTCCTTGTTGGACCAGTGGTGGTCCGACGGCCAAAATGACGTTGAGTCAACGTCATATTCTAACGTTGTGCCAACATACACGCATTACGTTTGACCATCATTGGTAACATGGTTGGTATAATGTTGGTCTGACACTGCACCAAAAGTGGGTTCAGCGTCATGATTGAATTCACTGTTGGGCAAATGTTGGCCCGATGGCCAAATATATATACACATACAACATACACACTTTTAAGTTGGATAAATATTGGAAAACCTCAGCATTGAAAGTGGAAATATGGTTGATATGATGTTGGTTTGACTTTGTACCAATGTCAGTCCAACGTCAGACTTTCACTGTTGGGCCGATATTGGTCAAACGGATCATTCAAGTTTGAGAAATGGTTGATATAACAATGGCCTGTCATTGTTCCAAAGTTAGCCAACCGTCAGGCTTTGTCTCTTGGGTCAATGTTGGCCCAACCCAAGGTTGTGGGTGCCTACTGTAGCTTTGACTGCTGCCGTGCCAACCATTGCCAATATTAGCCCAATGCGGGTAGCCGATCAAGATCCACCCTTTATCAGTGACAAAAGTGAGATGGTTATCCAATGTTCTGCCAATGTTACAAACGTAGCTTCCTGATTGCGATCGTGGCGATAATTGCCTT
Source organism: Diadema setosum (assembly GCA_033980235.1). Taxonomy (NCBI): domain Eukaryota; kingdom Metazoa; phylum Echinodermata; class Echinoidea; order Diadematoida; family Diadematidae; genus Diadema; species Diadema setosum. The sequence continues at coordinate 34,139,438 of CM067075.1, read as the reverse complement.
CTTTGGCCCACTGTAGGCTGGCAAACCAATATCTAACTGAGATTAGTTACAAAAGTAAGACAATGGGCCAATGTTGTTCCACGTAAGCTTACTGACTGCGATCATGCCGACCATCGCCAATGTTGGCCCAACGTAGAATAGCCAACCAATATCCATCTTGCATCAATGACAAAAGTGAGACGGGTGGTCCAACGTTATGCCGACGTTATCTTACCGGCTGTGCGAAAACAAAAATTGCTCACGTTGGCCCAACGTAGGTTTGCAAAATAATGTCCACCTTCCCTCGGAAACGAAAGTAAAACAATGGCCCAACCTTGTGCCAACGTTAGCTTACCGACTGCAACCGTGCGAACATTGCCAACGTTGCCCCAACGTAGGATTGCCAACCAGTATCCTACCGACAAGGTGAGACGGCGGCCCAACGTTGCGCCAACGTAAGTTTACAAACTGCGACCGTACCGACCATCGCCAACGTTGGTCCAACGTAGGATACTCCGCAAGTGGCGACCATAAAGACATTGGCCCAACGCTGAGCCAACGTCATCTCACCGACCGCGACCATGGCGACCATTGCTGACGTTGGCCCAACGGAGAATTGTTATCTGGGCAGTTGCACGTTTTTTTCTGTATCTGTACTGTACTTTGTCGTCTTCAACGCGTTTCGATCTGCTAGGCCTCCTGTAAATTTCGTTACTGCAAGAGGTGGAACGGATAGAACGTCTATGTACAGCACATCGAACGCATACCCACGGCATAGCCACATGACAAGTTACGGATGACAAACGGACAGGACGATCACTAGTGATGATTACAGCATATTCTACAGGATATCTGCAGCACATCCACAGTATATGAACAGGAAACGAAGCTGATTTTTAACGGATATATACCAGCCTTGCTACATTTAACTCCTGCACGAGTATATAGGAACGTTAAAGGACCTCACCCTTTTCTGTCTCGATGAACTGCCACCGGCTCCAACCTATACATCGATACATGACAGCGTTAAAGGCAGATCTGAATCCGCAGAATGCGAACATGGCCCTCCAATACTATATTGCCGCCTGGAGGAGGTAACGCAAGCAACAGCTAGAGAAGGCAGATGCAGTCCAGGATGTGGCAAATTGGTCATGAGAGACACAGGCAATTTGGTTTGTATGACCAAAGTGTGTATAGACACAAAGGCGAAACAATTTCGAACTTCTTTGCTAAGTCTCGCCGAATTTACCATGCAAATGCTGTGTTTCAGATGAAAAGGTGAGCGGCACATCGAAAAAGGAAGCAAAATACACCATATTTTTCAGTATCGGAAAGACCATCATCTTCTCGGGGTGGGGGGGGGGGGGACTTCTCACCCCTCTGTGACAGGACAATAAGTCTTTCGGAAAAGCAAGATTGTCAGTCAGTTCACTATAATGGATGTTGTAAGATGTTATAAATAATGAGGAACTGCAGAGATCTGAACAAATTTAGGGAAGCATCATTATCGCTTACATGTATATACACTAGATGTAGGTTTTGCCACCAAAAACGGGCAGCCTTGATCAGATTCGGTATCATGGGGCAATGCGTATTCGATATGTTTGGGCATCGGCTGAGATAAACTGTTGGATATTCACATGTTAAAAGTTGTGAGGGAAATTTGAGTTGTAAATGAGACAATGAGTAGAAGCCATCAAAAGTAAAACCCATGATTTCAAGGTTCGAATAGCATTAGGGAATCTTAATGAGCCAATCACTGTGATGCATTTGATTTGATGTATCACAGAAACTCTCTGAGAGAAAATAGAGACTGCTTCAAACCTTGAGCCAATGTCCAAACTTGGAAATATATATATATATATATATATATATATATATATATATATATATATTGTGACGAACTCGCCTTCTCGTCGTGAAGTAATAGAGTGTATTCGACTGTTTGTACAAATGCCTCCGCGAGCCGTGTCAGGATGGCCGAGTAGGCGGGGTTCGTTTTGTTGCAGTTTACAACGATCCCTTTAAATTACTAAAACTACAAGTCTGTACGCTACCATGTATTATGTTGTGTCACAAGCAGCTCACTAACACAAGCGGCACACATACCAAGTTCAGCATCACTTAGAGTATGTCACTCCCAAGCGTCACTTGTGGAAAATGTTAGATTGGTACACTTATTTTGTTACCAACTTTTACTACCAACTCTTGCTACCAAGTTCTGCTACCAAGTTTTACCAACTCTGCTACCAACTTTTGCTACCAACTCAATCACGCTAACGTGGTACACCTTTCACAACCATATGGTGGCACAGGTATCGTTGGCACGGGGTAAAGTGCTGTATCGTACCGTTACCAACTTCCTCAGGCGACGACTGGAACTTGGATTGGGCACGGACTATGCGACAAGTCACAATACCATTATACCCGAAATCCAATGACGACGACTTGAACTTGGATTGGGCACGGACTATGCAACAAGTCACATTACCAATATACCCGAAATCCAACAGGAACGTTGCTCCAGCTCAGGAACATGTACCACCAACACTGCATACCGCTGCTTGGTGATAGAACTCTCAAGAAAACACAGTGAAGGCAGCAATTCAGGAACACATGTACAGTTTATTACATATAGAAGTGAACATGAACAACACATTTGAAATGTATCATACACGGGCTACTTGTTGCGGACTATGTCACACAACGGCCAGTATATATGCCTCCCCTCCTGACGCGGATAAAGGAGGCAATCCCGCACGGCCGTGAGCGACGCGGAAAATACTCGCAGTAGTTGTTCAAATTATGTACAATGTTGGCGTGGTTATTAAAAACGTACAACGATTATACATTTTAGCAGTATCTCTTGTACATGGTTACTTTAATTCGGCATGTATCATCGGTCTAAACCGGAGCTGGTATTAAAATAATCCAAACTTGCCCATGACAAACAAGTAACCACATATGTAATAATAAATGTTAAAACTCATAATTATGCACTACCACCTTGAAATGTTTGTCCAACATTCCGATAATCGCCCATTTTCTATGCTATCGGCACAATCGATTATGACACATTAATCTCATCTTTTAAGAGTTCAACAGTCTCTTCATTTGATTTCCTGTCCTGGCTGCTCCCTTGCAGCGGACAGGTCGACACGAGAGATGTCATATATCACCCTGGCATGGTTTGCCCGGATGAATCAGATGTACGACGAGAGGAACGGGCGTGCCCCAACGGAGAGCGGCTCCTCGATCGGGGTGGATAATCAGGTGGCCTTCCCGGTGACCGAGAATAGCGTGCAGGTGAGGAAGAGTCGTCACACCGGCGATGTCCACTAGGTAGCTTTCCCGCAACCACTCGTGCTGTCGCGCTGACGCTGACACGTGTCCCTGCTCGGCCTGTAGGGAACACCTCTGGGTCGTCTCTCAGAAGCTGGTATGCCGATGAATTGCTTTCTGGGGGAGTTTCTGTCCAACTGCATTGACAGAAGTCCACCAGATGTGGCGGCACACAATTCTGAGTTATACCTTCGTCGAGAGGCGTGGTCTCTGTGTCGTCCTCAGCAAGGCTGGTAAGGTTGGCTGGCGCTGTCCCTTTTACCAACGTCGGTGCTGTCGTTGCTGCACATATCTGTCTCTCATTGTTTATACATGGGAGAGATACCCATGGAGTATGCAGCTGCATGTTCTCGAAATCTAGCGTTGTTTGCAGACCAATCAAGAGATCCAGACCAAGGATGCCCTCAGCTCTTATGTCAGCTACTACCAAGTCAACACGGCACAAGCAGGAGCCAAGCTGAAGTTCCATGGTTGCATGTCCCTTTGTTTTCAACCGAGATCCATCTGCTTGACGAACGATGCTTGTCACTGCTTCAAGTGGTGGCTTTTGCTCAGGTCTCATTCGCAGGTACATTCCTTCTGAGACATATGACTGCGATGCACCACTGTCTACCAGAAACATCACCTCCTGCCCATTCACGTTCAAATTCACGTACAGTCCTTTCTGGAACGTGGATGACAGAAGTAAAGCTACGGAACTAGGTAGTGGCGGTTGAGATGTCTCTGGTTCGGTTGCCTCTCTGACTGGTGTGCACCCGTCGTCTGGAGGATTCGTACCCTCCTTGGATGTGTCCTCCTTGTTATCAGAAGGCTGACTGTCCTCCTTCTGTTCGCTTTTAGGGAGTGTCTCAGTCTTTAATGCCAAGTCGTTTCTCGGCATTGGCGCTGGTTGCTCCTTCTCCCTCTTCTTTATTAGATCGCTCACTGCTTCGATCATGAGAGTGGTGTTATTTTCAGACACCCCCATGGATTTGTCAGCAGTGTCTTCATCCTTCACAGCCACGTCTTGTTCTTCTTCCTGTGACAACAAGACACGGTTATACTGCCGACGGTCACTCTCCATCCGCAGGAAGGCTTCTGTGTTGAGAGCAGCTTGGATTGCCTCGTCGAGCGTACGAGGCTGAGCCCGGAAGAGGCCGATTCGGATATCCTGGTCAACTATAGCATCGAGAAAGTGACCTCGAGCCAATTTATCTTGGCCCGCTTCCTCGAATTCAGGATATGCCATGGAAGTAAGCTCGCGAATACTCTGTCCTAGTTCTTGCAAACTTTCCTTCGGTCTGCGTCGTCTGGTGCGCAGTTCTGCCAGGAATACTTCTGAATGCGAAACAGGTCCAAAGCGGTGCTTCAGGCGGTTCACAAGTTCTTGGTACGTCAACTGACGTCCCGTCTGCTTTGCTAGTACTTTGACAGCAGCTCCTTTCAAGCTGGCAGCCAAATATTGAAGAGCTTCCACTTCCGTCCAGCGGTTAACTCCAGCGCAAGCTTCGAAATGGCAAAGATAGTCCAGCACGGGTCCTTTGCCATCATATCTATCTGGTATGACAGCCGGCTGGTTGCTTCTGTTGGTCTGAACATCAAAATGACGTCTCTGGTCCCAGAGCTCTGTTCGACGTCGCTGGTTCGGGCCAAACTGGTGTGGCATTACATCTGGTTGTCCTCCAAATGTAACAGGCTGGTCACTTGTACGAGATGAATGCGACTGCTGCATTAGAGTTTGATGCTGCTGAGGTAGTAGCTTTGCCGATGGCGGAGCTGACAACTCCACCTCATTATTCGCATCTCCAAACAGCTGAGGTGACACCACTGGTGAGGGTGGCAGTGACGACTGGTTGGGGCGCCCTCCAAGTGTCATCGGTGAGCAGCGTGAGTTTGAAACGGAAGTTGGCGTTACTCCAGTTTGTTTGCGAACCGATTCGGACACCTGAGCAATCAAGTCGTCGATTTCACTGATCTTGCTCTCCAGCAAAAGCGACAACTCCAACACTGGCGTTTGGCGTGCCATAGTGAAAACACAGTTAACTACATTAATTCATACAAAAGTTACAAATAGGGATCCCACTCCTGACACCATGTGTGACGAACTCGCCTTCTCGTCGTGAAGTAATAGAGTGTATTCGACTGTTTGTACAAATGCCTCCGCGAGCCGTGTCAGGATGGCCGAGTAGGCGGGGTTCGTTTTGTTGCAGTTTACAACGATCCCTTTAAATTACTAAAACTACAAGTTTGTGCGCTACCATGTATTATGTTGTGTCACAAGCAGCTCACTAACACAAGCGGCACACATACCAAGTTCAGCATCACTTAGAGTATGTCACTCCCAAGCGTCACTTCTGGAAAATGTTAGATTGGTACACTTATTTTGTTACCAACTTTTACTACCAACTCTTGCTACCAAGTTCTGCTACCAAGTTTTACCAACTCTGCTACCAACTTTTGCTACCAACTCAATCACGCTAACGTGGTACACCTTTCACAACCATATGGTGGCACAGGTATCGTTGGCACGGGGTAAAGTGCTGTATCGCACCGTTACCAACTTCCTCAGGCGACGACTGGAACTTGGATTGGGCACGGACTATGCGACAAGTCACAATACCATTATACCCGAAATCCAATGACGACGACTTGAACTTGGATTGGGCACGGACTATGCGACAAGTCACATTACCAATATACCCGAAATCCAACAGGAACGTTGCTCCAGCTCAGGAACATGTACCACCAACTCTGCATACCGCTGCTTGGTGATAGAACTCTCAAGAAAACACAGTGAAGGCAGCAATTCAGGAACACATGTACAGTTTATTACATATAGAAGTGAACATGAACAACACATTTGAAATGTATCATACACGGGCTACTTGTTGCGGACTATGTCACACAACGGCCAGTATATATGCCTCCCCTCCTAACGCGGATAAAGGAGGCAATCCCGCACGGCCGTGAGCGACGTGGAAAATACTCGCAGTAGTTGTTCAAATTATGTACAATGTTGGCGTGGTTATTAAAAACGTACAACGATTATACATTTTAGCAGTATCTCTTGTACATGGTTACTTTAATTCGGCATGTATCATCGGTCTAAACCGGAGCTGGTATTAAAATAATCCAAACTTGCCCATGACAAACAAGTAACCACATATGTAATAATAAATGTTAAAACTCATAATTATGCACTACCACCTTGAAATGTTTGTCCAACATTCCGATAATCGCCCATTTTCTATGCTATCGGCACAATCGATTATGACACATTATAATCGAACGGTTAAATCGAATCGGTTCCACCGAATTTCGTTACAATATATATATATATATATATATATATATATATATATCATCGCTGACATGACTTCAGGTTCTTCAAATATGGGTGAGTTCAATGAAGATTAGTTATCTGTGCCCTGTTACTTGAGAAAGTCAACGTTCATCCAGCATTATCATAAAGAAAATCTGAACAAAAATAAAATCAAGCACAAATGGAAGGATAGTGAAGGTTAAATTTGTGAAGATCGGGCATGTATGAAAGTGATTTTGTGTAAACTGAGAAACATCGTATACTTTTTGTTGGTTTTGTGATACACGGCCACATAATAGTTGATGCATAATCTTCTCACACGAAAAACAGAATACAGCTAGCAAATCCACTACAGCGCATATTATTATCACATCATTGTATTTAGGCTTATTGCAGTTAAAGAGTGATCTACCTAACCAAGTATGAGGGATAAATTCCCCAGACCTCTGGACCATCACTTCTTTCCAAAACTAAATTAAATAACCGAATCGCATTTTGCTGTCTAAAACCATGTTCGCCATATCAAATATTGCGAAAAGGATCAGAAACCATTGGTCTACGACTAATAGGAATTTTGTAAAACGAAAACGTCTATTGTCTTCGCAATGGAATATACAGGTACTCATAGACATTGGTGCATTGAAAACAAAACGACAGGCCTAATTTACTCACTATCATACATAACATATTTTGTAAATCTTCATTATGCTCATGCATGTTACATGAGATGTAAATATCATTGTTACGCTGATATTTAGGTTTTTTTTTTGTTCACCCTTTCTATGCAAATGAGGCAAATGTGCACAAATTACATACACATACCTATGAACAGGAAATTACCGTGGCACACAGATGATGCAATTTCAATGTACCCTGCTAATCGATGAAAAAAGTATAAAAAAAAAAATATGTATATTGCTCCTTATTCACAATACTATTTGCTCACTAAATCTATTAACTCGTATTCGATGGCAAAGATAAAGTCTTCTTAGAAAATGTACTAAAGTTAGACAAGGATTTTAAAAAGTCCTGATTGCTGGGATTTCTGAGGACACGAGCAATTCCTCCTACTCGAAAGCTAATAGCACATGTACTTTCTACTGAATATGCATATTTACGTAAGAATGTCAATGTATATACTGAATAGGATAAACTTATCATTCGGGGGAAGTATTTATAATGGTATCTAATAAAGTCAATAAGAAGATTCTCCTGGAGAAACGGATCTGTACCGACACTGAAACGAGTTTACAAAATTAGCTACATGTGAAGAAAACCCGGAGAAATCACCCTACAATACCATAAACATCATTTTATACACACTTAATAATTGTAAAGTATTCTAGTTTGAAACCAGTAAACCAATATCTTCTCCCCCCCCCCCCCCCCCCAATGAATATTGATCATTGAGGCCTATGTCTGAATCCAGCAGTTTATTCATGTTTATTGCTTTGTTCTGCTATTTGCATGCAGGCATTGTAAAGTCTTGATCACTTTCTTCCAATGTCTAATTTATCTAGAGGTTATTTCTTATGTCATGCTCATGAAGGAAATAAGTCAATTGAAATCTCATGTCGTATTACACGGCTTTCTTAAAATATGTAGTAATATTGTAATGAAATGAGTTTAAAGCACTGGAGTTGGTGTTTCTGGTACGTCTATTAGGGCGTAAAGTCTTGTATATATTCTGTGTGTATCGGCCGTTCGTGCGGTGAGTACAGTGACAGAGGTACATCGTGTCAGGCGACGAGCACTGACGTGACGGGTCGTTGGATTGGCGAGTACGGTAATAGGGAGTTTTCGCAAGCACCACGCGGCCGGGAGTTGAGCGTGCCGTGCGCAAAATTTGCTTCTGCGCATGATCAAAGCCGAGAAACGTCCCGGACCATGGACCTAGTCCATGGGAAAACGAATACGGTACGGTACTTGGCCAAAATAGCTTTCGGTCCCGATGCTGGGCAGCGAGTGAGCCAGCCAGCCAGACAGCCAATCAGCGACCTTATCCATACTCTCCCGTCGTTTACAGGAAAGCGAAGCTGCTTTGAATAGATATGGGGATGGGAGTCCGAGTACGGGGACTGTCACAGCTGATTGCTTGCTCGTATTCTCGGTCTTCCCGCCGTGTAGCGAAAACTCCCTATTGTTTCTTCTTTGCATGCACTTCGATTGTCATCTCGGTGAATTATTGATGATGATTTATTTGATTGATTTATTTATTATTGATGATGCGATGTGATGTGATCGTTGTGAGTCTGAGTGAGGTGTCTGCGAACATACCCATAAAAGAACCCACACAGTAAACTGGATAAATCTGGTTATAGTACAATAATATGTACCATAGATAATAATTATGTATTGCCATGCTAGAAGAAAAGGTAAACAATATTTTATCAGATGGCTACTTGTTTGTTGATTTAAGTTTAGTTTAAAACTGCATCTTTTTATAATCATTTCAATTCATTGTTGGTTTACTGCTCAATTATGACAAACTGAATATGTATCTTAGCAGTTAAATCCACATATGCACAGTTATCTGTGTAAAAAGTATTACTTTTCTCATCTTTTTATTTCGTTTTCTGTTCAGATGCGTGGTGGTGGAGTCGTCGTCGTCGTCGTCGATCTCCGCCGCCTCCACCACCCCCTGGTGAGTATAAAGAATCTAATGTTAGTCTGAGTGCACATATACTCTCTAAAAAACTCAAGTGAAAATATTCACTCTTGAAGGAGTGAATACAAAAAAGATTGAATTTAGAGTGAATTTTTAGTTAATTTTGGGTGGAAATTTTTTATTTTCACTCGTTTTATAGTGACCTCATAGATCACTCCAAAATCTTGGAGTGATCCCTGAGGTCACTCCAAAATGAGTGAAAATGAACATTTTCACTCTACAAAGAAAATGCCGAGGAGCTCAAATACAAACATAAAATTTACTCGATAGACGCAATCTTCGAACGCGTGTGGTGTCTGTGTTCCATCTATTACAAGGACGAGATAATGTGGGCTAAGAAAATGACAAATGTGTACATTCCTATCATTGACAGACAATGAATTACTATTATGCTCCTTAATAAGGATACATGAATCTTTAGTCTCTGCTTAGCTTGCTATCGTGTAAAGCCCAGATCCTGTGAGCTCCTTCAGGTCATAGAGGAGGGGAGGAAAGATAGCTGTCATGGTTTCTTTGCCAAGTCATCAAAGAACTATAGAGTCTGCAACATCTTTGAAGGTTTAAGAATGAGAGTCAACAGTTTCCGTGTGCTGTTGAGAAACACTTTATTTATCACAATTAATCATGGTATGTCGAATTTGAGTAATAAGAAGGTTCATTCTTTATGTGGTTGCCCTGTGATCTCTTTTCATAGGCGCTTAATTTATTTCTTTATCCAGACACAACATCCCCCACCTTTACGTCTTGTCCTCGGAATATCGGCAATTGGTACACTACATCCACTTCTCGATCCGTGACATGGTCTACACCAAGAGCTACAGACGACAGAGGATCGGCGTCAGTCAGGTTGGAGATACATTTCTATCATATTATGCGTTGTCTTAGTCTACAACATCATCTTTTCTAAATGAGTACACACAAAAGGATACTATGTTGAAGAGTCGAGGCTGCCTTCTTTATGCATACCAAAAAGAAAATGAACAGCTTGTATGACATTTATAAAACAATCTTTAAGCTGTTGCTCTGTTCTGAATAGCTTTTCAGGTTTGTGCTCCATACATGTATGTGAGTAAAATCTGCATTAAAGGATCCGAATGTGCATTTTATTCCTGTAATGGTTAGGATTAGTGACCATCGCTGTTAAGAGATTTCTACTTTAGAATTCGTTTTATTTCTTCATTAATTTTAGATATGAGCTGCTGAATTCATATTGCATATTTTCTCGCGTTACTCTATCTATGATTGAAGCAAACGTTATGGCCTACGGTATTCTTTAAATAATGATTACAAGACAGACGTGTTGGGGGTGAGTTAGCTCAGTCGGCAGCGCGTCTGCATCCGAACCAAACGACCCGGGTTCGAACCCGAGTCTGGACTGAGCAATGTTATGTGTAATCATACCGTCCTCTCTAGGAAGAGGCAAAACATTCTGTCCCTCGGATAGGACATAAAATGGAGGTCCCGTGTATGAGAGAGTATCATCTCATACACGTAAAAGATCCCGCTTCATTTATTCATCGCAAAGAGCAGGATGTTTGACCCGGTGAAGTGGTCAAGCCTTACATTTAAAGGCCCCATGTCACAATGGAAATTGACAAAAGTTGCCAAAAATTGACAAAATTGACAAAGATTGCGCAACATTATGCAAAGTTGACATGCAAGTTTAGGCAACTTTGCATTTGCTTGCGCAACTTCGCGCCATTTCCGGCAATTTTGCGCCCATTTCTGGCAATTTTCCGCAACTTCCGGCAATTTTGCGCAACCTTGCACCATTTCCGGCAATTTTGCGCAACCTTGCGCCATTTCCGGCAATTTTACGCAACCTTACGCCATTTCCGGCAATTTTGCGCCCATTTCTGGCAATTTTCCGCAACTTCCGGCAATTTTGTGCCCATTTCTGACAATTTTCCGCAACTTCCGGCAATTTTGCGCAACTTTGCGCCATGTCCATCAATTTTACGCAACTTCGCGCCATTTTCCGGCATTTCTGTGCAATTTTGCGCCATTTCTGGCAATTTTGCGCAACTTTGCACCATTTCAGGCAATTTTGTACAACTTTGCGCCATTTTAGGCAATTTTGCCCAACTTTGTGCCATTTCCAGCAATTTTGTGCAACTTAGCACATTTTCAGGAAACTTTGGAAAAGTTTGCACAATTTAAGGGAACTTTGCACAATATCAAACATTTTTTAGCAATTTTTAGCACCTGCACACAATACAATGCCACTTTGAGCAGGTTTTCAAAATATATTGACTTTTGGTGCCTGCTTATATTATATATATTTGTGAATTTTATGAAATTTGATGCACCTCATTTGCATAAATTATAATAATTAAAAAATTAAGAACTTTTGCGAAAAAAAAAATAATGCAGCGACGTTTTTTACACGTGTCTTCAGGCTTACTTGAATACTTCCAAACTGAAGTTAAATTACATTCAATTAAAACAGAAAACTAAACATTTCAGGTAATAAAGGAAACATTAAACACAATGATAATGTATACATGTACGTAGACTCCATTTGCTTATGAAGAGAGACATTTGTTTAGCCCTTTTGATTGGGGTGCAATAGGTATACATATACAAATCATCAGAAATCTGCAGTTTTGACAGAAACAAAATGCTTCCTACATGTAGTCAGCTCTACTGTCCCGAACTGGATACATCCTTGAGATCTTTGAAGCATCAGCAACAGATATGGAATACATTATTGCATTTGATTGTAATGTTACTTTAGTTTGAAAGTATTCATTTATAATGGAGTCTTGTACACACATTACCAACACAATATCAGTATGTGGGGGTAACAGTAACTTTGTAAATTGCATTAAAAAGAGTTTTTAAAGGTGAAGAAATAAAATATCATCCTAGATATTTACATGTTATGTTAATACTATACTGACAATTAACATACATAAAAATCAAGTAAAAATATTATTCGTCTGGGAGGCAAAAGCAGGTTAAAGGAAAGGTCAAAGGTCATAGCACTTTAACTTTCTCCAATAATATGTTTGATACCATTTTTGAATTCCTCTTTGAATTTCCTTTTGAATGGTAGGTCAACCAGTTCAGGCGCATTGTGCCGTTGAAATGGAAGGTCACAACCATTTTTGCCAAAACGAATCAAATAGGGCGGGCCATAGCTCGGAAACCGACGGACCGTTAATGCTATTTTTTTTTTTTTTTTGTTTCATGGGAAGGTAATGTTAAACTTTATGTGTACCAAATTTGAGCAAATTCTGAGACGGAAGGGTGCAAAATTGCACTTTCATTGGGTGAATTGGCATGGAATGACCCTAGAGCTCCATTATAGATAATTGTATCATACCTTTCTTTGATTTACAGTCCATCACTGGACACCAGAACATAACTGGATTTATTGTCAGTACTTCATAGGTCTTATCGCCATAAACTTTGCCAGTCATGCTCCTGAATCGGTCAAACTCATAAAGGAGAAACGAAGCATCTGTGCTGCAGAGGAGCTTGTTACAATTTTCTGACCATTTTCCATCAGACTTAAGTTCTCTTACTAGTTCCTGGTGGATTTTAGAAGCTGTCACAAGAAAATAAAAATTAGATAAAGGAGTAAGTGAACAGGCTTTGAGCCAGTTTTGTCATTTCGATATCTTTAAAAAATAAACAAAACAAACAAACAAACAAAAAGAAACTAAGGAATATAGGGATTCTTAAATATCAGAAATATACTTTTACACAATACACACACCACTGCTTGTGATACATGTACAGCAGGGACACTGTTTATAAACAGTTTTCCAAATGTAAATCCAGGGGACAATAATTTGATTTGGGCTGGTGTAACTGGGAATTCTGACTCACTTTCATTTGCAAATGCAATAGACCCTATGCATAGAATTTCTGCCCCTACAAGATGCCAGAAAACAATGGTTATATTGAAATGTTGCCTGGTCAACCGATTCCCGGTATCAATGGGTTGTCAACTCTGATGCAAACCAGCGAAATGGTGTACATGACAAGCCATGCCCTCCACGATGGCGGCAATTTCAATTGTAATGCTGTTCCGCATGGTGGAATGCATATAGGGTCTGTAGCGGATACTCCCATAAAAAAGTCCAATAAAAATTCTGTTAAAAATGAATGGGTCGGCTCATATGGCCTAATATAAATAACAATAGTGGTATATCTATGTGCAATGGCTACCTGATACTGATTTTTGTTGACATGCACAAGCACACTTTACATAGTAGTAAAAACACAAGAAATACTGTGGTTACCAGTAGTTTTCTCAAGCCATCACTTCATATGCAAAGGAAGACCCTATGAACAAATCTACTAGACCTTCATTATCTCATTAAGGCATCAGCATATTTGTGACCATCCACCACAAATCGCTTGTAAAGTCGGCACCGACTTGAGACTAGTTTCTGTTTGTTTTCAGTAGAAGAATTGATTAGGTGTTCTGTACCATAGTGCAATCCCTGGGCATTGTTGATTACGAAGAACGATAAAAGGCAATGGGTGGTAACTGGGTCGGTCATGTATAACATACTTCATTCAATCAATGCAAACAAACGCCCATGGATCACATTATCGTAGAGAACACCTGTTCAATTCTTCCACTGGAAACAAACAGAACCCAGAAACCAGACTCACCTTGGTACCAACTTAACGAGTGATTCGTTGTGGACGGTCACATTTTTGCCATGATCCTCAATAAGGGGCTTTCCCCCTGGAACCCCTGCCAAGTAGCTTTGCCTCCTGGAATGCATAACATTGGACAGAAATTTCATTGCATCTCAGTCCCAACCCCCCCCCCCCCCCACCAATCAAAATCATCATGTCCTAAGCCTATGTACTTCTCATCATGACTAACACTTTTCACAGTTTATATGAAGCGTGTAATTCTAACAATGTTTCATAAAGGTGAAATATTCGTCTCACAAACATTATCACTAAACTTTATCAACCATTCTTAAACACTTTAGTCAGTTCTTGAAATTTCATTGGTTCCTGGCCGTGTTACATGAGATGATATACACATGGCTGCAGCATGTGCACGTCTACGCAATGCGCACACGCGCTGCTCGAACCAATTGGAGCCGCATAGTAATAACGGGACTGATCGATTCTAAAGCCCAGGTAATATTTTGTGTAAAAAATGTAAAAATTGCCTAGTCTAAAAGTTAGTCTATTTTTAAAATTAAAACCAATCTTGAATTGAAGTGTTTAAGAATGAGAATAAAGGTATTGTTTTTAGCTGCTGACTTGCATCTATATATCATATAACAAGCGATCGGATTCCATTATTTTTAGCATAGAACCGTTCGGCTACGCCTCACAGTTCTTGATATCGCCTGTGTTATATGAGACGACAGATGCACGTCAGCAACTAAAAAACAATACCTTCATTCTCTAATTGACAATAAGCAGCAACAGTTTTTCAGAAGTAACATTATTAGGCCTACTATTTGGATGTCATTACTCATTAGCAACACCTCTTTTGGCACCTACTATTTAGAGCAAACATGATGCAAACTTAACCCGTTTGAAATCTAAACTAATAAAATCAGAGACTCTCTCTTTGTCTGTTCACGAATAGGCTCCTAATAGTCCAGGCTAGAAGGCACCCAACCTTGTTTTTTGATATATACAATGTTTTTTGATGGTTTCTTGTCAATTCGAGGGTGCTGATTCCAAATCCGATTGATGCCACTCGCGTAACCTTGAGCATTTTCGGCAAAATGCAAAAATCCAAAATGGCCGCCAGATATAATGCTAATTCGGCCGTGATAAACATAACAATGTGCATTATATGACAAATTATTCCACCAAACTTTGTACATTTCTGTTCCTGGAGTTACTCCATATGCATTTGCGAGAGAATTTTCCTTTCATATGGATTCATTTAGTATTTAAAGCTCATTTTTTATTCAAAATGGCCGCCATTCCTATGCTTATGTACTATATGAATGGCAAAACATAATGCATAGAATATAGAACAAATTTAATGTATTTCCAGTCCCGTACCTACGCTGTCATAAAGTGTTGCATGTGTAATACAAATATGTTGGGTGTCACTTTCAATATAGAGGGCCTACATTTATATTTGAGCATTTAATATTCATAAACCTTACTATGTTTAACACAATTTCTTGTCTATTTCATTTTGTCTCAACAACGAATACAAAAATGTATAAGTTCACATAACGTCTCGCAAGAAATCAATATACCATCATTATTCTCCACGCAGGTTGAATATGAAAATGTAATACTAACACAATATATTAAGAAGCCTAAATGCATGGTATTTATCAAATAATGTTGAAAATGGAGGGGAAGCTAGAAAGCAAAGCTTCTAATATACATTCCCCTAAAACCATGTTAACAAAGTACAGAAAAAATCCTATACAGGAAGTGCAGAGATACATAGTTGCAGACAAAAACATACCAGACATTAATGACACAACTAAAACCCCTTTACATTGTAGATTCTTTTCCAGCAAGGAGTTGGGGGGGGGGGGGGGGGCGAGTTTGAAATGGATCATAACCTCCATCATTTTGGTATGATATAATTTAGAAGTACCGCCTTGATATCATAGAGCAAACTTGATTTTCTTCTTGAATTAAAACAACGGCAAAAACTGGTGAAGGCATAAACGAAACTGTCTAAACGCAATACCGTACAAATTATTCATTAAACATCAACCAAGGAGCAATGTGAGATACCTCTTTCAGTTCTCTCACAGTTCCCTTCCCAGGTGTTGATAATATACACTTTGACGTCATGATCTCATTCAGTCTTGTCTTGAAACTAAAACTGTCATTTTTATTGTCTTTAAAGAACCCTTTAATTGGACGTTAGGCAGCAGGTGACATCAGCCCCAAATTTGCAGAATTCTCAGGCTAAAGAGGCATATTAGTCCTGCAATTCCTTTAATTGCAACCACATCTGGTGATGTTCAGCACTTCCTCAGGGGTCAGAGGGCGATTATTTGCCATAGAAACAGAATGAAGACTTGAAGACTTGCTTGATCACCACCAGTTGAAGCCCTATGGCTTTGTTGCCAGGCCAGAGACAGTGTTGTAGGTAACTTAGGTGGTGTCAGAGATGACATTAGACCAGCGTCTTCACCAACCGGTTTTGGGGTCAAAGCTTTCTAGTTACGGGAGGGAAATCTATAGGCTTGTGGGATTTCAGACGCATTGATGGCGGATTGTTCAAGGGGGCATTTCATGAAGCGTTTTGTCAGATCTTTTCTTTTTGACTAACTGTTATAAGCTACTAAAATCCTTGCATCTGATTGGCTGAGAGCAAATTTGTCAGACAAATTTGTCAGACAAAACGATTCATGAAATGCCCCCATTCTATCGCGTTTGGAAGGTCAGGGGATGCGTTGACAGCACTGGTGACACTTGCCATCCTTTCCTTCCAGCGTGAGGGAGAGTGATCGAGTGCCAGTGAAGGAGGATTGACTTCCTTACCCTATGCTTGGAAGGCTTGCCAAAGAGGACTACCTTGAACATAGCATTGGCAAGGTGGTTACTAAGATGGAGGGCATGGGTCGGATTATAATCTTATAAAGGCTGGGGCAAAGTCTCAAGAACGTGAAGAACTTCTCTATTGTCTTGAGATGGGTCAGTACTCGGCTCATGCCATCCAAGGACTTTCTATGAGACGCAAAGGCAAGATCATCTGGAAACTTCCTAAGTGAAGGGAATGTTATGTCACCATGTATATGGTAAAAAGAGCTCTAGTGGAGTTAGTTTACAGCCACCGTTAAAGAGGCCATCATTCAGAGTCCTAACACTGCTGGTCTGGTTACCTAGAGCAATCCTGAATCTGCAAGTGCTCAGAGACTCCAATCCCAAGTACCTTCTGATCTGGAGATTCTCCCGCCTGAAACCCCTAGCGAACGGGAGACTCCAACTTGATGTGCGCGAAACGCATAATCACGAGCGCGAAGTTTTCTGCGGCCGGGGTCCAGGGCCCGCTTAAGCTCTGGAAGCTCTAATAGGGTTCTTAATGTTCTCTTGTGCTATCTAAGGCTTATTTTTCAACATACGAACACACAAAGTAAGAAATCATTTCAAGTGGGAGACACAGATCCAGGGCAGGAGAAATTAAATCTAAAGCGGGAGGACGGGAGATTTTGCAAAACGGGGGCGGGAGATCTCCCGTCGAAAGCTGGAGAGTTGGAGTCTCTGAGTGCTTAAGATTAAAGACAAGCAGTGTGAAGTTGTTATAACACTACTTTCAGAATGAGGCAGCACTGTACAGATCTCAGAGTCTCCCTTGACATCATATACGCAAACACATTCACTCAGAAAAAAAAATGGAGGTAGAATTCATCTACCATAATATCTGGGTTAACATGAAAAACTTTTGGGCATTGTTTTCATTTCAGAGATTTGGCAACAGGAAGTGAGGTGGTCCCTTTTTTCCACTTTCCCCTGTCTCATGTTCTTTCTCGGGTGAGGGGACTGAAAAGTTTGTATAATGTCGCTTTTAGATAATGTAGAACAGGACAGGTAATTGGAAATTTCATTGTGTCATCATCTAGGATTCAGCCTTTTAATTTTGAATATTATGATGTTGAACATCTCAAGGCAAGTAAGTATCAAATTGTTCATGTCTAGTAATTCCTGATAAACGATCTTGATCTTGGCGTCAATTCAAGCTTTGGTGGGTTTTTCCAAATTTCTTGGGAAGAATTCAGATTGAGGTAGTAAATCTGGATGTTTGCATCAAAGAATAAAACAGCTTTTGTTAGTAACAATCCTCTGATTTATAATCAGCACACAAATTGATAAACAGTGTACCCGGGTGACAGAAAAAAAAAAGAAATTTTGTTTTTTCCATGTACACTTTGCCGTTCATAATTGTGCAGGGGTATATGAGTGGCATCCATTTTGAAGTTTTGTATTAAGAAGAATATAATAAGCCTAAAAACAATACATTTTCTGTTTGTTTGCTTGTTTGTTTGCTTGTTTTGCTAGTGGCACTCATCAGATTTGCATGGCACATGCAAAATTTGATAAAAGCGTAGGTATGTGACTGAAAATTCGCCTTCTATTTCTATGCATATTTTTTGCCATTCATTATAGTACATGAGTATAGGAGTGGCGGCCATTTTGGATTGAAAATAAGCTTAAAATACAAAATGAACCTCTTCAAATGAAAAATTTCTTGCAAGTGCAAGTAGAATTACTCAAGGAACAACAATTTTAAAAACTTTGATGGAATAATTGGTCATAAAATTGACATAACTGGGATTATCATGGCCAAATTAGCATATCTGGCGGCCATTTTGGATTTTTGCATTTTGCCGAAAATGCTCAAGGTTACGCGAGTGGCATCAATCGGATTTGGAATCAGCACCCTCGAATTGACAAGAAACCATCAAAAAACATTGTATATATCAAAAAACAAGGTTAGGTGCACTTTCTATGGAGCCTAGCCTGGACTATAAACGATGTACTTTCATACTGAACTGACCCCGTACAATGATAGAACAGGTATCTAAGATGTGCAATGGGTAGGTTAGAGTAGGGGGTCAATCGTTTACTATGCAAATAACAAAAAAAAAATGAATAATAAACAGCTTGGTTGCTATGCGGTCCTACACATGGATTACGCGTGCAACATCAGGGTCATGTTATACGCGCGCGATGACGGTGATGCTCGCGTCAGACGCGAATGCACGGTAACTGCGGCGACGCGTTCACTGTGCACAGTGGCCATGGCCACTGCGAAGCACGGGTACCCGCTAGTTATAATAAAATTGTACATCATGACTTGTTATGTGGAGCAACACTACGGATAATATTTCTTTTGGCAAAATCGTGAAATAGGCCCAACCGCAGTGCGCGTGCACCCGTGCGATGCTATGCTGTGGAAATCGGCCCCACCGCCGTATGCATCTCGCGTAAATCCCGTTTGGTGGGGCCGTATTCACGAGTATTATACTGTGGAAGAAAGCCCCACCGCCGTGCTTATCTACCGATGAACGCCACACGGTGGGGCTGAATTCACGAGTATAAACAGGCGAGCTGCCGTAGTATTTGTACGGATACGCAGTGGTGGGGCCTATTTCACGAGTATGTTGGACCGCCCTATGCCTTTCTTGTTAGGAACGCAAAGTAGAGCAACTGTTCTCCAAGCAGAAGTGTCTGAGCATTGAACCAGATAGCCACGAGTGTATATGTTTATGCAGCTGTCATTTGTATGACGCACCTCTTGACCCCCGGGAAAAGTGCGTCATGGTCGCGTCAAGTATGGTAGGTGGTCAACCCACCGACCGGGTCTATAACGACCGACCGCGCATTATAATGGCATTGCGCGTACAGACAGAAAATGTACGCATGGGACTACGCGCAACGGTGTTCGATTCTTCACTGGGCTACGCTACCGAGTAAAATGGGGCGAAAACAACTAGATTCCCTCTAAATTACCGAAATTTAGCAAAATCGAATAAGGTTTATCGTGTAACTACATATAACTAGGGCTACCTTTGCTGACTCGTTGTCAGATGTAGCTTGTTAGAGTATCCTTCCGTAATAAATTTGACGATTTTGACCGCAAAATTGTCACCTCCGCTTGTACGATCGTGCACACACGTTACACATACACATGACATAAACATTTTGTCGCCCGCTACGACCGTACGAGTTGATGCAGAAACGAGAAATGAATGTGAAAAAACAAACCGACTCATCTAATTTATTTCAATTACGATGAAAAGTTTCCTAATGAAAATCAAGTCAAATTCATCAAACAGTCCTTCAAAAGTAATATCGAAGGATTCAAAATATATTCAAATGTTATTGGGGAAAAAATGACGGCTAGAAAAAAACAGCGGCCTGTCGAAAAAACGCATTTAAGAGCCCTTTATACGTATTGTCAGGGTGGTCGGTTGAAATGAGCAGGGCAACTGAGTGCGGAAAAAATGACACCCCACGCGTTCGAAGCCGCCATCAAGAGCGCGTACCTCAGATCGCATTTTCAGTGCGCGCTTGTGAATCCGGAGTACTAGTATTTTCTCTACACGTGAGTAAAATTTCAGGCAAATTGTGAGATTTTTCACGTTTCTATTGATAGAAAAACGTTAGGTGTCCGGTATTATGAACACCCAACCATACCACCAATTTGATGACGCGTGGTACCGTCACGGGAGCAAAATGTCCGTCACATACTGACCCATTATGTGCGTCATAGTCGGTCATTTAACCAGAGTGTGTCAAAAGGTTCGTTAATAGGACCGTCATGTAATTTTGCGAGGCTTCTTGCATGGTATCCCTCCGTAACAGAATAAAACAAACTCGCGATCGCGAGCCGGGCGAATTCACCGGCTCCTGAAAACGCGAAAATGACACAATTTTCATTCAGTTTTATTATAACATACTGATACTCACTTCATTCTCGTATGTCTTCTTTTTCTATCTGATGTCAGACTAAAGGTCTTTTCAGAAGGTTTGAGCACAAATTTGCTCAAAAAACCACACTACCAAACACGATTTGTGATAAAAATCATCACATACAGCCCGCGGCATCGCGAAGCTCGCTATCCTTCAATCGCATTCACTGCTGTAGTGTAGCATCGACCGACCGTCGACCGTGAAATCTGCTGCAAAACCATGAGCGTGATGTGGACCGTGTTGTACATGTATACAGTACAGGCGTACAGTACAGGCGTACATACACGTGTACAGAAGACGAGGCATGGCAGAGCAGAGGCCAGGCCGCGATTATTTTTTCCGTAACCCTAACCTGCCGATCGACACACAAACGATTATGGAACTACTGAGAGTCTTATTCATATTTATGAACAAAATATTTACGTCGATGTAGGGCAATTTGTTAATCAGTTGCAATACTGACAGTCTATTATTAACTTAAAATAGTAAATTCTATTCAAACACTAGCCATATAAACCATGTACCTAACTTAGGGTTTAATAAGGTTCGTGTTTAAATATAGGCAGGGGCTGAACAATCAAGCTGTTTTCGAATCGGGGAAGGGGAGGCGGGAGGTTACGGAAAAAAATTACTGTGGCCATGCCAGGCCGTAGTTTCGCGAAACTAGATACAATGTAGTTCGAGGACATGCCATAGCAACGTGTAGGCCTATTATATCAAAACACGCGTTTCTATGGGATGTCCATGAACTAGGGAACGGTTTTGAGAAATTCGAAGTCATTCGAAGTTGAAGTGGTCTTTTCCTATGCATTTTTAGGTGATCCGAGTATCCTCTCGAATCACCTTCTGTATCTGTACGGATTCTTTCTTTCTTTCTTTCTTTCTTTCTTCTTCTTCTTCTTCTTTCTTTCTTTCTTTATTTCTCCCCAAAAGTTGTGCAGAGGTTAGCTCAGAAAGTGCTATGCCTATCAAGTTCATACTTATACCATGTATGTATCGTGTCCCAAAGACGACAGATCTAGTTATTTTTTGTTGTTGTTCATATCTCAAAAATTCGATTTCTTATTTTTTTTTTCAACTGGTATTTGGGAGTCTTGTAATATATTTAAAATGTTGATAGAAATTTCTGAATATATTCAGAAAGTACGCCTAGGCGCCTACTGTTTGGATAAACGGTAAACATAGTCTACGTTCGATACGAAGAAATCATTACGTCTTTCACTTGAGGAAAAACATACAAAACAAACAAACAAAAAACACGTACGAACGAATGTTGATAGCCAAAACCAGGGAGGTGGAAGAAAGACCTCCCTGGCCAAAACTTTGATAAGTAATAAGCAGTTATGATGAGCGTGAACTGAAATTAATTGTCACGATTTTGCTGTCTAACCAGGTGATGACTGCATCTCATTGAACCTACTCGTAGTGAATTTCTCTGGGCATACGAGACCTTTTTATTTCTGTGATTGCATTTTTAATTGACTGATTAATCGATTTTTTTTTTTTTTTTAGTGTTCAGGGAACATAAGATATTCGATCAAGTACACTATATTCGACTGTTTGATGTTTCCTACTATGCGCCAAAAGAAAGGCTATAGAATCACGATATCTTTGCAATGATTCCTTTAATTCAACTAATGAGTGGGTTCTTCGATCGATATTTCCAGGATATTTACACGCTGTTTATTCCAGCGCGCGCATTCTTTCGTCTGGCACGCACCTGGGTGTGGCACCTGCTTTTGTGGAAATTTCCACAAGGGGAGAGAGGTGGGGTGTCAAGTTTCTTCGAGCCGAAGAGACTGCATGTAACACAATCTCTTCGCTCTGATTTATTGTCATTCGTGCTTTCCCCTTATTCTTTGCTGATGTTGGTAAAATCAGACAACTTGTCTAAAATTTGTCACAAATTTTCTTTAGGTATGGAAGAAGAGAAAGGGGAAAGGAAAAGAGAAAAAAAAAAGAGGAAAGAAGAAGAAGGCCAAGGGGAAGGAAGAACCTGGGGTGTTAAGTTGGATTGACATTTTCGGGGGAATTGGCGACTGCCAATGTTAGACAGTAGCCGGGTTCACACGTACACCAATTAGCGGGATACAAATCTCGAGATTTGCATCGCGATCGTCATCCCGAGTTTTTTGCACGTGTGGACAGAAAAAACCCGAAAATTAGCGGGATAAGCATCGCGATGCTAATCCCAAGAAATCTTGCGCTGGTTCGTCAATTAGCGGGATAATTGGCCCCACGCTGGTACGTGTGAACGGTCGGGATTACAATCTCGAGTTTTTACATCCCATCATGCAATGCGCACATCACAACAGCGAGGCCTCTGCGAAGAGGTCCTTCACCTCTTTGGAGCACAACAACAACAGCGCGCGAACCACACCACTGACGCGTAAAAGACAATGGACAAAGGTAAGTGCGCGCAGGCAGTGATAGAGAAGGGCGCTGTGTGACCCAGTTTGCAGGCTTTGCTGTTATGCCTTTCGGCAATTAGCGGGATAATTCGGTACGTGTGGACGCTCGCCAAATTAGCGGGATACCGATCGCGATCGCTATCCCGCTAATTTGGTACGTGTGGACGCTCGCAAAAAAACTCGGGATGAGCATCGCGATCGTCATCCCGCTAATTTGTACGTGTGAACCCGGCTAGTCATTAGCCGGGTTCACACGTACAAATTAGCGGGATGACGATCGCGATGCTCATCCCGAGTTTTTTGGCGAGCGTCCACACGTACCAAATTAGCGGGATGGCGATCGCGATCGGTATCCCGCTAATTTGGCGAGCGTCCACACGTACCGAATTATCCCGCTAATTGCCGATAGAGACAACAACAAAGCCTGCAAACTGGGTCACACAGCGCCCTTCTCTATCACTGCTTGCGCGCACTTACCTTTGTCCATTGTCTTTTACGCGTCAGTGGTGTGGTTCGCGCGCTGTTGTTATTGTTCTCCAAAGAGGTTAAGGACCTCTTCGCAGAGGCCTCGCTGTTGTGATGTGCGCATTGCATGATGGGATGTAAAAACTCGAGATTGTAATCCCGACCGTTCACACGTACCAGCTAGCGCGCGGCCAATTATCCCGCTAATTGACGAACCAGCGCAAGATTTCTTGGGATTAGCATCGCGATGCTTATCCCGCTAATTTTCGGGTTTTTTCTGTCCACACGTGCAAAAAACTCGGGATGACGATCGCGAGATTTGTATCCCGCTAATTGGTGTACGTGTGAACCCGGCTATTGACCTCTAAAGTCTCTAACAACATGTTAGAGGTCATTTTTAGTGTTTGGGTTAACTGGGGGGGGGGGGGAACATTTCTGATGGGGGAAATGCCTCATAACCCCCCCCCCCCCCCACCCTCTCTCTCTCTCTTTAACTTATGTGAATTTTAACACTTCAATCTATCTTTTAGGCCCGTGAAGATTAAACTAGCAGAATTAGATTATTATCCATAATCATATAGATCTAGGCCTTACAAAGAAATACAGTGTCACTCACGTCGTTACAAGTCGCGACGACGTGGAATCGGGGAAATCTCCACCGACTCCCGTCCTCAGATTTAGAAGACGACCCGAGGGTAAGAATTTGAGACGTCACCTCGTACTAAGCTTGACGTTCGGTCTGGCGTTAGAAAGCTGCCTAATGCAATGAAAAACCCCCACCCCATTCCTAAATAATCCAAACTGCCTTTAGAGCCACGTTCTATTACAACCACAACACACACAAAAAAATGTAAATAAAAACAAACACAAAACAATAAATAAATATATTTTTTTTTAATTGTTCCAAATTCGAATAGACTAATAGTAATATAAATCTTAGGGCTTACCTTTATATCAGATGCCATGTACATGGCTTCCTGCATGTGTTATCTTGTTCCGGTAACATGTGGGTTATGAAATTATAATCATCATGATTTAAAAAAAAAAAAAAATAATTGATCAAATGGAATTATAAACACTTTAAAATTAAAGAAATCGCGTAAATCAGGAATTTGTTTTATGTGTTTATCATTAATAATGATCAAGTCACTTGGTTTAATATCTAAATGAGACTCCATGAGTTTCTTCAGCAGTGGGCTCGCTTTTGACGACATATTTTTGTATCTTGACTCGACTCGACTATACAGTATTCGACTTGAGAAAAAGAATGAAGATGGCGTATCGATATCTCTTATGAATATCGATACAGACCTCATTTTAACTTTCAACCAATGAAACAGCCGCAAATTTGCAAAGAATCGTTCTTCTTCTTCTTCTTCTGATTAAGTCTGCCTCCTTCAATAGACTGAAGATTCTTGCAGACTGGTGCTATTTACATTATAATACAATTTATTTACAGATATTTACAAGCACATAGAAAATTTGACGAAAATACTAGCCACTGTGATCAACCGTTAGACGGTTTCGAAATGATCCCACAGATGGCGCTGAAACAATTTCTGACGACAGGGAATTCCAGTTCCTTACAGTTCTTGGGAAGAACGAATGGCGATGCGATTCAGTTCTCGAATATGGTACCTGATAGGAGTGTGGTTGCGAGGCTCTCGTTAACTGAGTAGCCTGTTTGATGATATAGTCCTGTGCTGAAAGAGGAGTGAGATTAGTGTGTATTTTGTACATCATAATTAGCCTGTCAATTTCTCTGCGCTGTTCCAGAGTGGTCCAATTAAGTTCTTGTAGCATTTTGGTGACACTCGAGGTGTTATGGTAGCGATTTAGCGATTTAAAGTGAATCGCGCAGCTCTTCTCTGGACCATTTCCACTTGGTGGATTAGGTTCTTGGTAGATGGGTCCCAAACTGTGGAAGCATACTCAACAATTGGTCGAACC
The DNA here is from genome assembly GCA_033980235.1 of Diadema setosum. NCBI lineage: Eukaryota > Metazoa > Echinodermata > Echinoidea > Diadematoida > Diadematidae > Diadema > Diadema setosum. The sequence goes on along the minus strand of CM067075.1, from coordinate 34,113,928 downwards.
AACGTTTTGTAAGCTGTGGCTTTAACATCAGAAGATGCGAAGATTGCGTTTTAGAAATGCAAGCACGTTATTGGCTTTATTCAAATCAGAAGTTATGGTTACACCCAAGTACTTCACGGATTCAACAGATTCAAGAGGGGCGTTATTTAGATGATACACGTGTTGCACCTTACTTCTTTTCCTGGATATTGTCAAAACCTTACACTTATCTGTGTTCAAATCCATCATCCATTTTTTCGCCCAGTCACCAATTTTGTTTAGGTCCTCTTGAAGATTTTGCGTATGATGTTGATTGTCAATGGTCATGTAAGAAATTGCATCATCGGCAAAAAGGCGAACCTTTGACGCGAGACCATCAGGCAAGTCATTGATGTAAAGTAGAAAGAGGCAAGGCCCAAGAACCGACCCCTGAGGCACTCCAGATCCTACCGCTACTGAAGAAGATTTAATACCATTCAAAACGACCCTCTGACTTCTTCCATTGAGAAAACTTTGAATCCATTTCAGATTTTTCCCCCTGATACCGTAGTAGTCCAGTTTACGTAAAAGCCGCTTATGCCCAACCTTGTCAAAAGCTTTTGAAAAATCCATGACTATAACATCCGTTTGACGTCCTGCATCCAAGTTCCTATGTAAATCGCTTGTGAAACCAAGTAATTGTTGTTCGCATGACATGTTCTTACGGAAGCCATATTGCAGGGGAAAAATGATGTTATTTTCGTCCCCGTGCTTCATAATTTTGCTGGCTAAAACGTGCTCCATTAGTTTACAGCAAATACATGTCAGCGAAATGGGGCGGTAGTTTACAGGAGTAGATCGATTACCTTTCTTGTTTCGTTTTTCAAGTAGTTCAAGTTTTGACACGTCCGGCGCACCATGAATCGAAATGACGTCATCTCTTAGGGTGCGTTTATAAGATTTTGCGGGCCTAGAATCACTGTTTTGCAACACTGTTTTGAAACACTGTTTCAAATCACACTTTCGTCAGGAGAGCGTTTATAAGATTGTTTTTTTCTCCGAGCGTGTTGGGGCACTCGCTCAGACTGTGCCATTGCGCAACTCACTCTGCGCAGTTTTTCCTCGGCAAAAGGTCAAACAGGGTGCGCGCAAGGCATTGTGACGTCACATAAACAGTGTTTGCAATCGCGGTTGCGTTTATAAGATTTTTGAAACACTGATTCTACAGAAACACTGTTTGTATTAAAACGCACTATTTTGTGCGTTTACAAACAGTGTTTCAAAACTCTGTTTCAAATCACGGCGAGCGTTTATAAGAATTTTTTTTCGAGCTAGAATCACTGTTTGGCCAGAAACAGTGTTTCAAAACACTGTTTCTGGCCAGAAGAAAAATCTTATAAACGCACCCTTAGTTTGTTTGGGTTTTATCCTTCGATCTCTAACCACTGGATATAGCATAGTACCAAAGACGCTTAATTGAAAAGACTGGAAACTGCGCGATTTTCATGTACAAAATGGACAGCGCGCGGTCATCAAGCGTGCTAATTAATTCATACGCGGGTATACTCAGTCGCACTTGGTGGGTAGTTTCTCAGTTATAGTGGTACGCAATATCCAATTAATGTACAATACAAATGGACGCGTGCGCAATCACCCATATATTGCGCAGTGAAACTTGATCATGGCAAGGCGCGTGATCAATAAATTCGACGCAACTGATTGGTGATTGATGCGCGTATTTCTTTTGTCACTGATTGTGTTTTGGCGTATTGTGGCATTGCCTATTTTTCATGTACACGAATTAATCCTTATTTTTCTAAAATATTTTGTTACGATTCAAGCACTTTATATCACAAAAATCGTGTATAATTTTTAAATCTTTTTAAGATAATATTAACACCATTTATCTTATAAATAATCAATGCTTGCGGGAGGACTGAGTTGTATTCTTAGCTCTGTGATTATAGTTCTGCCCGATCAGTCAGGCGCAAGATCGATTTACCGATCTTATGGAAAAGAATGGTTTTTGGCTGTTTTCAATCACCCGCCGCGTGATGGCGTAGAATTTGAGATCGTGCTACATAGACTCTACGCAGTCGTTTATTCAAAACAACCAAAAACATCAAAATTATTAATCGATCTGCACGCAAGAATGATAGGAGTTGCGTATACGTGAACGGGTGACATGGTAACTTCATTCTCACACACACACACACACACACACACACACACAAACACACACACATGCACAGAATATTTCTCAGTATAGTTTCTTTTTGAAGGTATTGCAGTTTTGTTACGTTATTAGTAGTATACACACACGCACACACACACACACACACACATACATACATACACACAAACACACATATTTTTAGTGTCTCAATATGTAGCGCTTTTATTCTAAGACAATGCAGTTCCATTTCGCGATTACTATGGTCCAAAAACTACCTTGCCTGATGTGCATGCTTGGTGGGGGGGGGGGGGGGGGGGGGGGGGTCAAGTAGGAGAAGCAAACCCCATAATTTGAAAACCAAACAGGGTGTTGACCCATAATTATACGCAGAGCGGGAGATGTTTTTAGTACCGTTTTAGAATGTTTTCCCCTGCTCGTTTGTCATAATTCAATTGCATATCTTGGTATATAAGAAATCAAAACAAGTACAATTACATAATCTTACCCCCCGGTTCAATAGAGGGGTTTCGTAATGTCAAATTTTATGCACACACCTTTGTTAAATTTCGATAAGCAAACATTTGTTCACCTGATAACAAACAATAACATTGTAATGGATGGAATGATCGTCACCCGCAGTGAATGTTGCTATAGGTTTGACAAGCTACAATGTTTGTCCGACTTGGCAATACTAATGTATGCAGTTCGCCTTCTGACTATTGTGATGTGGTTGTATTTGACAGGTGAATACATAGTTTGTCTACATTACCAAATCATCTATTCTGCTCCACCCCCCCCCCCCTTCTACTCTATGTCTCTGAGCTTCACGATAAGATGTTACATTGATAAACATTAGCGAGTTGCAACCCAACTGATAACAAACAATACCCTTACCAGATTGCGTTATTTGACAAAGCGCCTGTTCGAACACGTCTATAAGGAACGGTTCGTTCAAATCTTCAAAAATATCGAGCCTAATTACGTATTCCAGTGGAAATTCTCAAAAATGTCATGGCTCATTTTCTTTTATATTAACAGAGAAGTATCATTATGTATTCTTCATGATTCATGCGCTTTGTAAAAAATATTGAGCCATGACATTTTCCGTAAATATTTTTTGAAAAACGGTACTGCAAACCAAACATTTGTTGGCCATAGGTATAACACGCAACGCATCGCAAAGCATGACGGGACTAAGGTTTATGTATTATTCCTCAGGCCCCAAAACAGCCATAAACCGTTCTTTTGGGGAAGAACGGTATTTCGATCTTGTGCCTGACTACCGATTGCGGTCCAAATGTGCTTGCTCCATGCATACTGCACGCTTTCCTATCTTGTTAACTCTTTGATAGTACCAAAGATATTAGAGTTAACAAGATAGGAAAGCGCACAGAATGCACGGAGCAAGCACATTTGGACCTCATTTGGGGAAGGGAGAATAATTAAAGTGGAATTTTGTGAGAAGTTAACCCGTTAACCCGGGTAATCGGGCTGGGGTCATAAGAATTGCGTGTAATAGCAAAATCAGCTCGTCTTCAACGGGTTAATGGAACTTAGTACAATTTTATGTGACTTTGTGAACCTTTGCGCAATTTTGCATAACTTTGTGAAAAGTTAATGTAACTTTGTACAACTTTGCGCAATTTTTTGCAACTTTGTGAGAAGGTCATGCAACTTTGTACAACTTTGCACATTTTTGTGCAACTTCGTGAGAAGTTTATGCACTTTAGTGCAACTTTGTACAATTTTGCGCAATTTAGTGCAACTTTGTACAATTTTGCGCAATATTTAGTGCAACTTTGTACAATTTTGCGCAATTTTTAGTGCAACTTTGTACAATTTTGCGCAATTTAGTGCAACTTTGTACAATTTTGCGCAATTTAGTGCAACTTTGAGAAAAGTTTGTGCAACTTTGTACAATTTTGCGCAATTTAGTGCAACTTTGAGAAAAGTTTGTGCAACTTAGTACAATTTTGCGCAATTTAGTGCAACTTTGAGAAAAGTTTGTGCAACTTTGTACAATTTTGCGCAATTTTGTGCAACTTTGTGAAAAGTTTATGCAACTTTGTACAACTTTGCGCAATTTTGAGCAACTTTGTGAAAAGTTTATGCAATTTTGTACAATTTTGTGCAACTTTGGTCAATTTTGTCAATTTTTGGCAACTTTTGTCAATTTCCACTGTGACATGGGGCCTATTTAACTTGACTCCATGGAAGACCAGCTTAGCATATCCAGCCATGTTCTCAAATGGAAAATAAACATACAAACAAACAAACAAACTCCCTGGAGCTTACATGAGGGCAAAATAATGTTTAAGCTTTACACAGAATTCGAGCTTACACATAAAGCAAGAATGTTCTAAATTAAAATAATTCCTCATTATTTAGACACATTAGTGATGGGAGTCATTACTCATATTGAGGTCCTAAATAGCTCATGAAAAGAAAACAACATGGTTTGTTTTCGTAGTTCACTTCATGCATCGTCACAGTACTCTTGTGACTTGGAAACTGGCTTTCAAAGGTGCTAGTATTATGTTTGTGATTGTGAGCGTATCATTACTGCCCCCTTCACTCCTCCTGTAGGAATCAATTTTAAAGGTCCTGTCTACCTTTGGGAGCAGTGATTTGAAAACAAAATGTTCAAGATATCACTTTTGAGGCATATATGTGTAGGTCAGTTGTAACATAAAACATCCTACCATATAAAATTGTTGCAATAAAGCCTGGAAGAAAAGGAGATATAACTATTTTTCGTATCAAACAATGTACTCTAGACTGTTAAATCAGGAAACATTCTCATCATAACTATGGTTCACATTTTGTATATTCAACAATACTTAACATTGATTATACTGGTTCATATTTTGTTGCGTTGGTTGCTTCTATCCCTAACTAGAACTTCTTTAAAGCACTGATGCTGGATTTTTGTTTCATCTGCAAACGGCAAATCATGCCTTCAATGTGGACTTTAATATTCTATAAGTCAAAACATAACATGTTTATATCGGCGTAATGTACCGGTACACAAATGACATGTTTCGCCTATCATGATGTATTCTGGGGCCAAATAAATAAGATTTATTTATTGAGCAACAATAAAAAAAATGAATACAATTCGAACGGCAAACTCATAACTTTATTCCAACGATAGCCGAGTGTCAGGTGGAAGTCCGGGTTCTTATTTCCACGAGGGCTCGCACACCGTCCGGTATCGTGCTACCGATAGTGCAGGGAACTACGCAACCTGCACGATAACATTTGTGGTGGTTGGTAAGTGAGATCCTATCCCCGTCACTGATAGTCACTTGTTACTTGCTACTCTTATAACAGTGCAATCTAAATGAAGCAGTCGACTTTTTAACCCCTTCATTTCAAATCAGGGAAGGTAGAGTCAAAGATCAATTTAAATTAAAGAATCAAGATGACAAAAGGCAATCACATTCATGTGTGTGTTTTTTTTTTTAATAAGTATGCCCTATTATCTTTTGCCCTATATCAAATGATAATTCGAAATCAATTTATGTCTTCGAAGTGGTACAGACAACTCCAATGACCTTAATTTGCATGATTTGTAGCAGACAGTGTCGTTTGGAAAGGAAAAAAATAGATCCGTGGATGAACAAATTCGAAAGTAGGCCGTACAGCCTACATTCCTTTTCAAAAAATAATACAGTGTGTCAGAGAAGGCCTAAGTGATTATTTTTTTCCAACCATATGCAACTTGAATAATATGTTTCCTTCTTTCACTTGTTACTCCAACAGTGATTCGTTGTTCCTCTCTGTCAGGACCATCTCACGGGAGTGTAGGCTGTTCAAACGTTCGGTATGTAGGTTCGACCTGCAGGTACTCCTGTTCTACTGGCTACTACGTTAGCGGCGGATCCTCGTCTAGAACCTGTCGGCGAACAGGCAACTCAGGTGTCTGGTCAGGATCAGCACCCTACTGTGCACGTAAGGAAAAAAAAAGAGGAATATCTGTTAGGCCAAAATCACCCCCCCCCCCAAAAAAAAAACAAAACAAAACAAAACAAAACAAAACAAAACAAAACAAAAAAACCAAAACAAAACAACAACAACAACAACAACAACAACAAAACAAAACAAATACAAAAAACAAACAAGACCCAGAGCAGACGACCAATGTTTGCTTACCTCCAATGTCACAACGTGTCACGTTTACAGGCTGGTAACAACGCGTCCATATGGTTGTTTGCGAGGAATTATAGAGTGGTGCAAAGTGTTTATACAGAGTTACCGGACTGAAGATTCGATGGGAATGCATATCAGTTTTAATGCCTTTGATCCTTTTTAGTCTTTCACATGTGCATGACCTTTATGAGCTATACCAAAATGTGTACGTAGATTATGTTAAGCATTGAAATAGCACCATTACATTTCTTGAACAGACTCGAATGTAAGACAGCTATGATAACTTGTTTGCTATAGCAAAAGTTAAAGAAGGTTTGAAAAGATTACAAGAAAAAAAAACTACTCTTGGACAATGTAAAATAAGATGTATAAATGCCAGCTTAATTCTCCGTGATACATTTCGAAGTAATGTCTGCAAATATTGTATACAATATCAATTTTATTCCAGGTTAATAAGAATAAAACTAGTTCTTTGAAGAGATCTAGTGGTTGTCAATTAATTCTAAGCATACATTCTGAAGGAGTAAAAGTGTCAGAGGTGAAACTAGCCCTACCCATCATTTACGGTACATTGATGAATCATGCAATGCTCTGTTAAGTCCTTGCATTTAAAGCAGATCAATTAGCATAACCATTGCGATGAGATATTGAATTTGAATGGGTTTCGCAGTGTACCTGAAAATTACAGAAAGTGTCAATTATTTACAATAGAGCATATAATGAATATGATGCATGAAGTTTTAACTTCTAAAGTCCACTTGCAGCAATCTCAACAAGACCACTAGCATAATTATTACACCATCTTTTGATAGATAAGTGCAGAAGGGAAGCTTCAGAAATCACTGTGGAAGCGCACCTTTTTGATGATGAAATTAATCGGACTGGCTTGCAAGACAGCAAGCATAATTATAATTACCATTTCATTTGCCAATTACATACTGTAGAATAAGACTGCAGGTATTGCAGCAAATATTTTACCCATTTCTTGAAGAGATGAAGCATTCAAGGCAAAATTGTGGATATAGATTTGATTCTTCTTCCTCCTTAGTGTGTACTACACTAAACGCGCTCTTTATATGATACCTGATGGCATGCTGCATGCATGCTAAGAAGGTTACAGCTCGTTATTTGGAAAGTTCGTTATTCCGAAGGCTCTTTAGTCCGAAGATTCATTACTCCGAGGGTTCATTTTTTCCGAATTTCATTTTCGGATTAACGAACCTATAGGCAAATAGGTATAGGGAATTTGTTTGTTTCGGATTAACGACCCTTCGGAATAATGAACTTTTGGAATAGCGAACCTTCGGAATAACGAACAGCACCCGTTTGGAAGGCTGGATCCGAAGTAGCTGAAAATCTATTGTGTAGATAAAAACAGTCAAATGCATTGAAAGTGACACCTACCATAACTCTTGCCATTCTGCATCACTCTAGGAGTGACCTGTCCGTCGTTGAGTGCCCCATCAAAAGGAAGAATAAGCTGTACAGACGGCCGCTACTACAATAGCAGGTGCACTTTCTCCTGTAACCAGGGGTACACTCGCAAAGGTTCCAGCTCACGGTTGACCTGTTTGAGCTCTGGTTCATGGTCCAATGGGGGAGCGTCTCCAACTTGTGCTGGTAAGAATGCTAGACCTTTGAAAGTTGAGTTATTGTCACAACTCTAACAGCGATGAAAACAAAACACCAAGCTGGCAGCGTCCATATGAATAAGGTTTTTGGTTATTTACTTAAATAATCTGTTTATTAATCTATCTATTTATCAATTTATATATCTATATACCCATCTATCTGTCTGTCTACATCTATCTATCTATCTATCTATCTATCTATCTATCTATCTATATATCTATTTGATCGCAGTAGAAATCCCCATCTTATGCTTCTGGACATCAACACACAAACAAGCAACCAGACATAGATTGTATTTTGACTTCTATTCTGCTCAACCTTGGTAAACTGCTTCCATTGCAGGTTTGATCCTGTTGTATGCAAAACATTATGAAGTCATGTGAGGAAAAAAACTTTCAACATGACGGCCTCCTGTTCGCGTTGGCGACGCAATCTTTTGCTTCTTTGTTTTTCCATGCGTCATTTATCGTTGTATCATATAGCTTGGATCAGATGCACTGTATCCATTTGCCAGTATACCATCAACAAGCAATTTTATTTGTTAAAATAAAACGAGAATTGTAAATATACTACGTTTATATTCATACTGCGATAGTTGCAGTTACTAGATACAACAGATAAAAAAAAAAGAAAATGCTTGTGTCTTAGTTGTTGCTGCAGCTACGTTAACTGCAGTAAATGTCTTTTGCAAAAAATGCAGACGTTCTAATAAAACTAACATGGGGATAGGGTAAAACTCTGGCAATAGTTCTTGGCACATGAATAACTTGGTTAACGTCAGTGCCTGCCTACCAGAAAACTGATATTCTGTGCGTTTCTTCTAATCGGTGCATGAGTGAAAAAAAACCGTGCTTTTGAAATAGGTATAATTATTTGTATAAATCCATCGGTTTTATCAAAATTTAATGCTGTCATGGCTTACATAATGACAAAATGCGTTACGTTTTATGACTTTTGAACACCAATGGGAAGGGACACAATACATTATCAAATGAAATTATGTTTGTTATAAATAATCTTAGCGTCATATGTTTGCGCCTCCTAACAGTAAATCCCAAAGTTGATTTGTATATTTCATTTTGAACACAGACACCACTGCACCTTCGTTCACGTACTGTCCAACATCCCAGACCGTCTACGCTCCGGCACTTGCTACTAAAGCTAGGGTCACCTGGTCATCTCCTACAGCAACGGACAACTCCGGAGAGACCATAACCCCAGTCAGGGTTCAAGGGTCACCTTCCGGGAGCCAGTTCAGTGAGGGCATCCATCACACACAATATCGTGCAGAGGACAGTGCAGAAAACGACGATACTTGTTCTTTCTCTGTCACAGTTACAGGTGAATACAACTGCGCTGAACCATAGCATGCCAATTATGATAAAGGTTGTTGTTATTCCTTGATTGTTTGCAGTGGCGTATCTAGGGAAAACGGCGCCCGGGGCAAGTGTTCAACCCCAACCCCATCCCGGTAGGGACTTTAAACAAAGTCCACATGATGCTTTTTCAAGCACTTAAAAGGGATCTTTTGAGGGTGATTTAAATGTAATGAATTTTGATAGATTTTGGCGAGCGAGCGCAGCGAGCGAGCCGAAAATTTTTGTATTTCAGCTTACAAAACATGGAATTCTTGTCATTTTTTGCCTATTAAATCTCACAATTATAGTGACGACCTTATAGATAACGATTTATACCAACAAACTGAGGACTTGAAAAAATACTCTAAATTAGTACGAGCGAGTAAGCCGAAATCTGTATATTATTTCTGCGTCATCATTACGTTTTTTTCTTATCTTTTTTGATTTTTTTTGCGCCCCCCTCCCCCGTATGTTCGAAACCGTTGGCGTCCTCTTTTGATCCAGTCGGTGATCGCTTCAGAACGAATGAAATTGCAGTCGCTGCTACGTGTAACATTTTTCCTGCTAAAAATAAAATGACATGAGTGAACACAATAGACATTATCATTTTGTCCGCGTCGTCACGTTTTGTTCTTATCTTCTCTTTTTTTATACAAATTTTGGCGAGCGAGCGCAGCGAGCGAGCCGAAAATTTTTGTATTTCAGCTTACAAATCATGAAACTCATGTCATTTTTTGCTTATTAAATCTTACAATTCTAATCAAGATATAGTGACGGCCTTATAGATAACGATTTATACCAACAAACTGCGGACTTGAAAAAATACTCTAAATTAGTACGGGCGAGTGAGCCGAAATTTGTATATTTCCTCGTCATCATTACGTTTTGTTCTTATCTTGTTTGATTTGTTGTTGTTTTTTGCGCCCCCCCCCCGTATGTTCGAAACCGTTGACGCCCTCTTTTGATCCAATTGGCGATCGCTTCAGAACGAATGAAATTGCAGCCGCTGCTCCGTGAAACATTTTGCCTGCTAGATATAAAATGACATATTGTGTGAACACAATAGACACTGTCATTTTGTCATCATCACGTTTTGTTCTTACCTTCTTTTTTATATAAATTTTGGCTAGCGAGCGTAGCGAGCGAGCCGAAAATATTTGGATTTCAGCTCACAGAACATGGAATTTTTGTGTGAACACAATAAACATTGTCATTTTGTCCGCGTCATCATGTTTTGTTTTTTCTTCTTCTTTTATTTTTTTTCTTCTTCTTCTTCTTTTTTTTCTTCTTCTTCTTCGTTTTTTGTTTTTTCGTTTTTTTTTTGCGCTCCCAAGGAGTGGCGTCCGGGGCACGTGCCCCCCCTTGGCCCCCCCCCCCCCTAGATACGCCACTGTTTGTTTGTTTGTTTGTTTGTTTTTGGTTAGGTCTCCACTTAATTAGGTCCTAAACGAAACAAGTGGATGGAAAAGAACTTTATAGTGCAAATGTATGTCGACCTCAGTTGATTCATAACATCACTTTACAGCCAAATGAGCATCCATGTATACATCCCGTATAATTATGTAATAAATGTAATCTTTGTACTTTTCCACATCAAGATTACACCACTTACGTCATTGTCAACCATTGTAAAGTACAAATGTGATTAACAAAGAGACACTGGAATGCACCCTTCTCTACTCTGATCATAATTTGCATAACACAGGCTCAACACAGGATATTTCAGGGAACAACATGCAAGTTATGCCCAGTCGAGGAAAAGATGCATTCCTATGTCTTTTGTTTATCATGTCAGTGTATTAACAATGAATTACATTATATCAGTGGCAGAATCCTGGTTTCTTTTCTTTTTCTGGACTTATGCATGTAATCTGATGAAAAGGACTAGATAACTCATCATGAAATATATATTGCATATGTGACCCTGCACCACAAAACAAACAAAAAGTCGCCAGACATGAATTTTTAGCTAACGGCAGATTCTGAAAGAGCAGACTCTAAGCTTTAAAATGATGTCTAACTCAATTCAGATGGACTCTCCAAACCCATCTAAATATTGGAAAGAAAGCGCACACTCTAGGAAAGTATGAACCAAGAAAAGAGGCTCTGAAGTACAGGGTCTATCTGTCTATTCAAGCGCTTAATCTTTACCAAACCATGCTAGCTGTGCGGAGAATGAGACAAAAAAAAAAACAGGATGTAAACCACCGGGGCAACAACAATGAAGGAATTATCAGATTAAATTGAAATTGGGCATGCTCTATTAACACATTTTGTCCATGCTTAATGCCAACTTTCAAAGCAGTAGCCTTATCTGTTCAAAAGTTATCAGACTTGAAAGTGAAGAGTGTGCAAAGGGTTATCAAGAAAGGAAAAGGAGCCTCTAAGACATATCTGATCTCACTACTCTACAAAAAAAAAAAAAAAAAAATTGGAGAAAAACTACTGCAAATGCACTTTCCCACTCATTTTAAGATCCCAAGCTTAAGAAGAATGTAGAAGAAGGGTAGCTCTTTAAGAAAATATGAAAAACTAAATATTGACTTAGTTGACCTGTTTCACCTTTCTTCAGTCCTCACGTGGAATCAAGGGGTGCGACTTTTTGTTCGTTTTGTGATGCACGGTCACATAATGTATATTCAGATATTCTCTTGGCCACAGAAGTGATGACCAGCGCATTGCCACTCAATACAAGTCAGCAAAGTGTTACATTGCACAGTTCCTATATGAAAGAACATTCAGTCGATATCTGTCCCTACGTCAAGATAAGGATCAAAATCAGGTTTCCTTCCTCTAAACACTAGAATAAGGTCTACACCTGGAATATACATTATAACTTATACCTCACACCTCTTACTGTCATTATTTCCTCTCTTACTCTCTGGGAGGACGAGGAACTTCCTCCTTACAAGCACACTTTATCTGCTTCACAGCTGCATAGACACGACAAAAGTTCAAATGGATTACATTGCCTATATTGACCTACGCTAATATATAAGGAACCATGTCTGCATGGGGCAACAAAGTCTTAACTCTCTTTTCTTTTTATTAACGCCAGATTTGGTGGATACAACATCGATTTTTTTTTTTTTACTTACACATCCTTATACATGTTGCTTTCCAGTAAAAAACAAACAAACAAACAAACAGTAAAAAAAAAAACATGAAGCGTTGAGATTTATGGGTGATCCCATTGGATCGGTCTTCATTCGTTGCCATCCGGGGTACACTGAAAATCCCGAATAGGGTCCGTCATGGTAGTCAGGAATTACGTGCATTGAAGAAAGAGATCGTCGGTAACGGTCGACACCAGTCGAGATTTTTTTTTTTTTCGACTGTGTGCGCATGTAAACAGAGGTCAGTGATAAAGTTAAACTCAATTTGTTACGGAGATTCTCCTATATATCGGAGCCGGGCCAGCCTGATTCCCACTTCATGTTAATACCACAGGCCCCACGACAATGTGTCTGTAAACGTCAGAGATCAATTTGAAAAAGCAGATTTTTTTTCTTTTTGAATAACACAACACTCAGCTCGTTTTAAGTTGCCTCGGTGAAGTTATTTTGTGAAGTTATAGTGCAGATAGGTATTTTGTGAAGTGTTTGATTTGTGCACTGTTCTGCTTGCAATTCACGTATATTCGGCTCACAGTTTAGATATACTATAAAACTAAATGTCTATCATGTATGTCTCCTTTAATTGTAGTAAGATAAATTTGTACTGGCATTTCCTTCACACTTTGTACACACGTTCCAACTTTAGTTATCAGTTTATTGATTCCCCTCAGTGATCCAGTGTCCTGCACAGTCTGTGTCCACGCCCCTACGTGTCAGCTGTCCCGATGGAAATATCCGTGGATCTGTCTGTTCGTTCAGCTGCGTTGTGGGGTACAGTCTTCAAGGTGAAGGGTCAACAGAGTGCCAACTTCAGGGATCAACTGGAGCCTGGACTCATGGACACCCTTCATGCCAAAGTATGATAAGATCAGTATTTGTGCGAATCAGTGATGTAAAAACACCTGTACATGAATTAAGAAACAAACGCATTAATATCTTCAAGTGTTTATTTATTCAGCATAATCGTTTATTAAGGCCAAAAAAAAGTTGTTTGTTTCCCCTTAATTGTCAAAACCCAAGAGGGTCGGTAGGTCGTTTATCTTTTTTTTTTAATACCCTTTTTACCCATGTAATTTTGTAACTTTGGCAGGGCATCTCGTACACTCATCCTTCTGGCAATACTTCGAGTTCTAGTTCAATTTTGTACAGGATATGGCGCAAGTAATGCACTCAAAACTCCAAGGGATTCATTCAAATTTACGTCTTGCCAGGGCCCGGTAGGTGAGACAGAAACACTCACTGAAAAAAACAAAACAAAAAAAAAACAAAAAAAAAAAACACTTATAACGTTCATCTTTGGGTGCGTTTATCAACTCTTTTTCTCGGCAGAAACAGGTTTTCCAAACGGCTTTCAAGGATTTTCACGAGTTGATAAACGCAAAGCTGTTTTAATTATGGGTTCGGAAAGCCTTTTGTAAAGCCGCAAATTTGTGCTGTCAGAAACAGGTTTCCGAAACAGGTTTCAAGAAACCTGTTTCTAGAAGCCCTTTGAAGCAAGATAAACTCAAAGCTCTTTTGAAACGGCTTTGTGCTGCGGTTACAGTATATGACCCCTTCTCCTCTGAGTCAAGTTGCTCAATGCAGCTGCGAAGTGACAAGGCCAGTTTTCGAATTTGCGATGAGTTGATTAACGCAACTTTTTTGGAAGCCGTTTCTAAAGGGTTTTGGAAACGGCTTTCGAAAGAGCTTTGGAAACGGCTTTTTTCCTTTATGTTCCAAATTCAGAATAGGTGTATTTGAGGCCAGATTTCGAACTGAACATTGCTGAGCAGTCGATCTTCAATACTAACAATTTCTGACGTGTAGCCAAGTTGAGCTCCATCACAAGATAAACGAACCTAATAGTTTTTTTCCTCACCACACTATACTTTTTCCTTCTTTATTTCAGTTCAGCAAATTTTGTTGAAAGTTCATGATACCGCTTTCTCAATCCACCTTTATCTCTTCTATCAGTTTTACAGTGCCCGAGTATTTCACTACAACATGGAGCGGTTGTCGGCACGTGCCCCAGAGATTACGGCACAAATTGTCAGTTTTCCTGCAATACTGGCTACGAGATTAACAATGATGAGCTGACATGCAACGTCCAGCCAGGAGGGGCAGACGCATACTGGGTTGGAGTAACCCCTGAATGTTCACGTAAGTGCACAATCTTAGATTTGTGTGTGTGTGTGTGTGTGTGTGTGTGTGTGTGTGTGTGTATCTGTTTTATGAAAAAAAAAATGTAACATGGTGATATAGGCAGATGTATACAGCTGATTGTTCAATAGTTACTTTCGAGATGTTTAACATAGTGAATGTAGTCACCACTTGCACTGCAGGTGAGAAATGGACTGCTTTAATGAGGCAGGTTTGGGTGTTGTTTTTTTTTTTTTCTCTCTGAATCATGATAATGCCAAGAAATTTGAAAGCTGGTAAGTGGAAATTTAGAGTGTCATGGCAGATTTCCTATAATGACAACAGTGAGTGAGGTGCAATATTCATATAATTTTGTGTAACCCTGCAACATAGAACCAAAACGTCGCCACACACGGACTTTTAGTTAAGAGTATATAATTATTATGAAAGAAAAGACTCAAAGCCTTATAATGACCTATAACTCATTAAAAATGGTTATCTTAACCTATCTAAATAGTGGAAAGAAAGAAGACACCCTGGAAAAAAGTGTTTACTAATAACATAAGCCTTGGAATACGCATAAAGACATTTATGCTAGCTGTTCTATGAAGGGCTGGATGTCTTTGTTGAGCTTACATCTCAGTATGCAGCATGAATTCTTGTGTGATATAAAAAAAAAATAGGCCACTATTATAAAGTTATATAATAATTTTTACTGTACCATATTCTATTTCGATATAAATTGAAAGCTGTCATTCTTTGAGAATAAAAGAGAAGACCATTGATTATTTTCGATTATTGTCGTGTGTTGGGAATGTTAATGACTGCATATCTTTGTGTAGTTACCTATTTAAAACCAAGTTAATCGTTATGACGTAATGGAAACTCCTGAAAAAAAAAAAGCAAACACATATACACACACAGAGACTGGGTCGGTCTGCATTTTCTGTCTCTCAATCTCACAAACAATGCATTTTGTTCATCCACTTATAAGAGTGAACACATAGCGTTCCTAAATGATGCAGAATGATTCGGGATAAAATACTCTTTTAAAGCGTTCCTCATAGCCTTTCCTTCATGGTTGGATATTTGAAGAAATGGGGATATTCTAAATATGAGTTCTCTTTTAGTCTCAATTCGTATAGTAATCAATCCTTGGATTCTGCCATGATTTGATTTCAGGAATACTCTGTACTAAGCCCCATTTGTCTACTGCACTTCAAATGGTGGTAACCAGCGCCTGTCCAGCTGGTAATGTTGTCCCCTCTGGTAACCAGTGTCGGTTCAGCTGTTCTCAGGGTTACTATCTCCAAGGAAACACTACTGTCACATGTCATCATAATCGCACTTGGAGTGGGAAGCTGCCATCTTGCCATTGTAAGATACTTTCTTTCATGGTAATTTTACTGATTTTGTGTGTGTGTGTGTGTGTGTGTGTGTGGTTTAGGGAGTCATGCATTACTGAACTCTTAAAAAGTCACACGAGTCTTATTTTAGGGTGTCTGAAACATTATGTTTCTGGTGCGTGTTTAGGTACCGTTGTTCTTTTACTATCCGGTATTCGACCTCTTATATATTAATGCCATATTAATAGTACAGTTTGGCATTTCTTGTTCTATTCATAAAATGTACACAGTGACACATTGGTCCACTTTTAATGTACTCTCAACTTGTGTTATTACAGTTTGGTATACGATGTCAGTTCTTCCAATGTGCGAGGGGGTTAAAATGATTGATTAGTGCTTACATTTCTCTTGCGATTTCTTTTTCCTCAACAATTTTTTCATTGAAAAATTACACTATTTTGATTACAGGTTCTTTAGGGACACTTCTTTCTTCTTCTTCTTCTTCTTGTTCTTCTTCTTCTTCTCCTTCTTCTC
Source organism: Diadema setosum (assembly GCA_033980235.1). Lineage (NCBI taxonomy): Eukaryota > Metazoa > Echinodermata > Echinoidea > Diadematoida > Diadematidae > Diadema > Diadema setosum. Next base: position 34,097,538 of record CM067075.1, on the reverse strand, counting down.
TATCATCGTACTTATTTAACATCCTGTGCGGGGTAAGAGAGCTATTTAATGCAAAAAAAAAAAAAAAAAACACCAAGCATTAGCCTATTTTCTCATATTTCTTACAGTGATAACCTGCTCCTCTGAAGACATCCCGGCCCCCGATTACGGAAGGAAGGTGGGTTGCTCCGATGACAGAGAAGATTACGGAACATCATGCACCCTAGCCTGTGAAGATGGCTATGAACCTACGACGCCGATATCCAAAACGTGCTCAGATGATGGTGACGGGGATGATGAAGGAGTTTGGACTGGAAGCGACATTGCCTGCACAAGTGAGAGATGTATTTAAATCACACATGGTCGGTTGATTTTCACATATCATATTGCAAAATGTTTGCATGGAAGGGTCTACGCATGTGCCATTAGAGTCTAAGAGCTTTGGTTCATTTTCTTTTTTTAAAGATTGCGATCTTAAACTTCTCGATCTTTTGCCAATCTGATTGCTCCTTATGACTTGGAATTTTCGAGAAGAGTCTGGCGAGAAGTTTCGCGGAGAGTTTTGGAAGTCACTCTGGCAAAACTGCGAGATCTTAAAAATCGCGATCTGAAACTTTTAAAAGTCTAAAAATTTTTGCCAGTCTGACCGCCCTTGATACGAACTATTTTTCTCCATTTATACCTTGCAAGATCGAACCTCAGTATGTTACACGTAACATCACTGACATATAACAGATCACCACTATCAGACTCCTTTCTGAGAGTGAAGAATGAAAGTTCATTCCTCCCGTCAAGCGCTATACTCTCAAGTGTCTCAAAATCTTCCTCTGCCCGAGGTGGGCCGAATAGGTTATACTATTTTACATAAATGCATATTGTTGACATTTACGCAGAAAAGTATGAACCCAATGCAAGCAGTAATGGAGTATTAGTATGCTATGATCGAAGAAGCTAGACGCTTTATGTAATCCAATTTCTATTCAACACTAATACCTTTACGGTACATGTATCAGGACGTACTGCTGACTGGTGCTGACGTTAGTAGTGCAATCATTATGATGAATTGCTTGATCCAAATTGTGCGACTGACTGTGAATGATTTTTTTCTAAATCACAACGCTCTGCCTTTGAATATCATTCCAGCCCTTTTCGCTGACGGCTAATAAAAAAAAAGAAAAAAAAAAACTCCCTTTGTTGTGCGTTACAATGCCTGCACTCATAATGTTGTGCACCTTACCTTGACTACAATGCGCAAACCTCACGATAGCCACACAGGTGTGAGAGAATTACTCCTCAGAATCTTTCAGTTTGTTTCATTTCTTTGAGAACATTTCATTACTGAATATGTTTCAGTGTTGAGCAATCATCATGGCTAGTTGTTCAAGTTCAAGTTCAAGCTCAAGTTCAAATTTATTTCATATTTTCATTTCTCAATGATGACATTACAAAATCATTGACAACAAAACAAGAATACAAAATATGTACAATCATGTCTTTTGATTGTAGAAGAAAAGAAAAAGAAAATATACGTGACAGGTGACACAAATGTACAAGGTCATATCGTGTGAAAATGTCACTAATAAGTATAAGAAATATGGGGCCTACATAAAAGCTTTAAAGCTTGTAAAACTGTAGGTTCCCGAGTTCATAGGCATATAATTTTACACGGAGAACGGATATGTTTGTCTTGACCAACTAAAATTACACAAGTACAAAAAATCGATTAGTAATAAACTAATGAACCACATAGATATCGCACAAACCAGACTGCATACAAATCTTGCAGTGTTTGAATAACAAAAATGCTATATTATTAAAAGATATATCGGTGCCATGAAATAACTTGAATGACTTGGTGCTGCGGACAAGGACAAAAGACTGGGAGCATAAAAGGGTTGCTAAAAGCTTGGTAGTGTGTATCCACTAAGTACTAACTGTTTTGATTTGCGTTTGAAGGTGAATAAAGATAAGGAAGAAGTGATATCTAGAGGGAGATCTTTCCAATATCTGGGTCCAGTAAATATAATTGTTTTCTTTGCAAAAATAGTGCGAGTACGGGGAAGGTGATAGGCGTCACTCTGGGGAGTGGGATAACAGTGGATAGAACGATTCCTTTTGAACATGATGTGGATAAAAACAGATGGTAATTCATTACTTGTTAGTTTATGCATGAAAATTCCGAGATTGTAATAAAATAGGTCTGGAATTTTCAGAATTCTGTTTTGATGGAAAAAACAATTGGTATGGGCAAAATATCCGGCGTGGTTTATGATTCTTATTGCACGCTTTTCAATACGGAGAAGAGAATCTAGTAATGAGTGAATTGCATTTCCCCACGCCAAAATTCCATAATTAAAGTGTGGAGATATTAAACAAGAATAATATTATATACTCTGCAAAATATGAACAGGAAAGAAATGTTTGAGCTTATTCAAAATTCCAATATTTCTAGACAAAATTTTACTTACAAAATTAACATGAGTTTTCCAGGATAATTCTTGGTCAATCCAAAGCCCTAAAAACTTTGTGTTATTGACCTGCGTTAAACATAAACCATTTATTTTGATATCATATGGAACAACATTCAAAGAATTAATGAATACCATATAATGAGTTTTTTTTTTTTCTATGTTCAAGGATAATAAATCCAGGATTGCACAGACCTGAGCTTAGTATTCATCATATTTATTAATGCATTAGGGTCTCGATGTGAAAAAAACAAGCTTGTGTCATCGGCGAAACAAATAAATGACAAAATTTGCGATGATTTTGGAAGATTGTTTGTGTAAAAGATAAATAAAAGTGGGCCCAAGAGGGAGCCCTGCGGGACTCCACATGAAATAGGCTTTAATTGCGAATCATGGCTATTGATATTAACAAATTGCTTTCTTTCTGTTAAATAACTCTTAAACCATTCTAAGGGGGTCCCCGCGGATTCCGTAGTGACACAATTTATAAAACAAAATTTCATGATCTATCGTGTCGAAAGCTTTAGAAAAATCAAGAAAAACTCCAATTGTATATTCAAAACTATCTATAGCATGAGCTACCTTGTCTATAAAAGTAAGTAAAACATGGGTTGTGTTGTAATGTTTTCTAAACCCAAACTGAGAATCTGAAAGAATGTTATGATTTGTGAGAAATTTTAATAATCGTGTATAAACCACCCTTTCAAGAATTTTAGAGATTGAAGTCAACAAAGAAATTGGTCGGTAATTATTTATCAAATCTTTCTGTCCCTTCTTAAAGATAGGGACAACTTTTGCGACCTTCATCTTATTGGGGACTTTGCCATTAAATAAGGATTGATTGAAAAAAGTAGGTAAGAGGAGTAATGATTTCGCTTAAAACATTTTTTAAAAGAAAATTTGTAATTCCATCATATCCTGAACTTTTTTTATCGTTCAAATTCTTAATAATATCTATAATTTCTTCTTCAACAATAGGTTCAAAAAATATTGATTGAGAATTCCTATTACCTAAGTATCTATGGAATTCAGATGATGATTTCGGGATTTTACTGGCAAGATGTGGACCAAGAGTTGCAAAATAATAATTGAAAGTAATCGGGTCGTTAATCTGGCGGTCGTCCACTGAAATGTATTTAGGAGGATCGGTATTATTTTTATGTTTGAGCACCTCATTAATCACCTCCCACGTACTCTTCACATCAGATTTATATTTAACACACTGTCGGGAAAAATAATTTCGCTTGGCTATACGTATTATGGATGCCAATATATTCCGATAACGGACATATCTCAATTTGTTTAAAGGGGATTGATCTTTACGATACTTATGAAAAAATTTATTCTTGCGGTTAATGGACCTGAGAAGAGATTTTGTAACCCATTGTTGTCGTGGCAATTTTTTATAATTAGAACGGTGAGGTCTTCGGAGAGGAACACAAGAATCATAATTAGCGATTAAAATATTCATAAAATTTTCAAAGGCTAAATCAATGTCGCTTTGACTGTATACAGTGGACCAATCCTCTGAACTTAATTTCTCCCTAAGTTTATTAAGGTTGGATTCAGACATTACACGAATACCTGGGTTTTGGGTGTGAGAAACATTAGCAGTCATAAAACTGGACACAAGGGCGTAAATTGGGAAATGATCAGTGACGTCAGAAACTATTATGCCAGATGTAATGTCAGAAAATGAATCATTTACAAAAATGTTATCAATAAGAGTAGATACATCATCAGTTGTGGAATGGATGTATTTTTTTTTCCCCAGAAATGTCCACAGGCATTAGCACACACACATACAAAATCCTTCAGCAATAGTTTGAATTCGTTTTTCCTCTGTCTGCAGGTCATTGCACCTGATCGAAATTGTCCAACAGATTCAGGATGTGCACGAAAATGCTTTTTTTCGATAAGTGATCTTGCTGCTATCAACAAAAATAAACGAAAGTCGTGGCTCGAAATGAGTATTGGCGTATACGTTATGTGCACGCTACATTGACTTCAATGCACAAATCTCATAGTAGCCACAAAGATCTAATACAATTACATTTCAGCACTCACCTCTCAGCTTTTGAAAACGTGTGAAAACGTTCTAGGATCATCATAATTGGTGTGGAGTTTCACAACTTTTCATAACAGTAATCTAAAGGAGCTCTCATGAAACATCGGTCATCCACAGGATTTGATTTGCCTCCGTCTGCAGTTCATTACACCTTCCATTGCTACCATGTAGCTTATCGAAGTTGTGTAATCACAAATGATTTGACAGCTGTAGATCTTTAATCCAAGTTCAAGTTTATTTCCATTCGACATAAAATCATCAAACAATTCGTACAATGAAAACACGTAGATACAAACATATTAATTTCAAAAGAAATACACACACACACACACACACACACACACACACATACACACACAAAACAACAACAAGAACAAAAGCCGATGCGTGAATTAATGTGAACGGGGGGTCAGCAGAGAAGAGTAATAAGCCTTGTAAATCGGTGACCCCTAGAAGACATAAATACTGAGTAAAATATAATCGGGAGTATAGAAAGGAAACTAAAGAGGAAAAGAAAAGGACAGTACAGAAGTCCAAATCAAAAGACATAATAAGTGCAATTAAAATAACCATTCTAAATGAGAATACGACTTCAAGAGTAAAAATTTATAAGTTTTTTTAAAACTATTCAAAGACGGTCTCATTTTCAAGTCAAATGGTATTTCGGTCCACATTTATGGACCTTTATAAAAAACTGTATTCTTAGAAATATTTGTTCTCACATGACATAAATGATAATCATTAACACGACGGGTGTTAAAAGCATAAACATTACTATTCAATAAAAATTTAGAAGAATTTAATATTGGAGGGCAATAAACCTTTTGAACACATATGCATAAAAATTTGCAAGATTATATCTATTAATATCATATAATTATATTCAAAAGCTTCAAATGAAAAACAGAGATGAAGTCTTACCAAATACCGTAAACTGAGTTTTACTTACATTTATCACCAATTTATTATTAATCAACCAATTAGATTCCGGTAGATATTTGATGGCTCACTTATCAACTAAAGTCATGTGGTTACATTTTTAATGAAATATGGTTCAGTCGCGAGGTACAACAAGGCAAATAAATGGTCATTTTTTTCAAGAGAGCATAGGAAATCAGTGATTGGAAGAAATTCTGATTTATTTCTTGTATTTCTAACCTCAAAGAGGGGGTCGTATGTTGGAACTTGAAAGCAAAACAAGTACAGGCGCCGTGCCCTAGATATAATCATCTCCGATTCTTCACGCATAAATCAGTATTCTCTATTGCGCTAAATAATTACTTACGTAAGTACTGTGAGTGTATGCTTGTGTGTGTGTGTGTGCGTGTGTGTGTGCTGGGGAGGATGCTTGCGGCTTGCGTGCTTGGATGATTGCCAATGTGTGTGTTTGTCACTAATAAAGTGAATATCTTAGGATACATTTTAATAATTCTTTGTCCTGTAGGTCACTTTTTAAAATTCGTTCTATTGGATCCTCAACCAACCAAACCTTTTGAATATCATGTTAATATGAATTCTCCCATTTATCTCTATGTTCAATGGTTCAATCGACAAAATGTACAGATATACCATCTCTGTTTCCTTTTACTTTCTATATTGTGTGATTCATTGTCTTGTAAATGCTTGTAAATACACTGCTTGATTCAGTTTCATAATTCCATCATACTTCGGCAGACATAGTCTTCATTATTCTCATTATACTTTGTAATGTTTCAGTCGTGACGTGCCCTGCCTTAACCCCTCCTGCAAATGGCGCCATTTCCCAGTGCTCTTTCATGGGCGTGGTCGAACCCACCACTTCACCGAGTCAAAACTACAGTGCCGTCTGCACGGTAGCTTGTAACACTGGCTTCACAATGACAGAAGGCTCTGCGCAGAGAACGTGTCTCTCTACTGGATCTTGGGAAACCTCTCCAACATCTTGTTCAGGTAAAATTTGTCAATCAAAAATAGTTAGTCTCAAAATATCCTCAAAAGTCCAAACAAAAATGTGTACTCATAGTTTTAATACGACATGCACTATATTCAATAATTAGTCATTTATGATTTTGATATTATAGATGATGACACATAAATCATGCCTGCATTCATTTAATCATGATTGCATGAATAAATCAAAATAAGTTTTCTTACGTTGTAGTAAGTTTTAATGTAATTGTGGGGGACAGACGAGTTCAGGGTCGGTGTGTTACTGTCCCTAGGAACTCCTGTATCATCTGTATCATTTTCTCTTTTGAGCGTATTTCTTTTTAGTATTTGTTGTTAGACTTTTCTACTGGACTTCATATCACCAGTAACACGAGTTTCTACATTCTGTGTTGTATTTACATGTATACGCACCAATGCCTGTCCACAAACATTGTAAGTAGCAGTATATCTAAATCTGTATAAGCACTAGCTGTAACGTCAAAAGTAAATACTGAATGTTTTAGTTATAGCACCATGCTTTCAAATCCATTCAAAACTTCCAGTTATAGAGTTATTCGAATTTTGGCACTTACTGTGACTGTCTTATTGCAATGCTATCCGTTGCCTAAATATCACCTCAAATTTCTATTTAGAAGATAATAGAATCATCCAAATCAATCGTCACCTATCCATTCATTGAAAGGGTCCGTTTGATTCAATCAAGCACTCATTCTCAGCAAATTTGGCCTAATGAAAAGTTGATAGGGCATGAAATGAGCAGTGATCGCTGTGGGACTGAAGACGGATTTGTACCTCCAGTGAATGTGGACATCATTGCAGCTTTGGAATGGAATGAAGTTAAACGGGAGCAGTAAATATCCATTCGTTGGGCGTGGGGCATAAAAGAAAAGACAAGAAAAACAAAACAAAAACAAAAACACAAGTTATAACAAGTAATTAGAGGGCCTTAAGAATGAATGAATCATTAACGTTTTCCCGTGACAGATGAGATACAAATATGAATGGGATTATTCAACATCAATAAAATCATCAGTCTTTTTGTTTATATCCTCCAATCAGATATCACACCACCGGTAATTACCTGCCCCCTTGATGTGGAACTCATAGCAGAAGCTGGAACATCATCAGCCACTGTTCATTGGGCCAACTTGTCCCAGCCCCAGGTACCATCATCTACCATTTATTTGCATACATACGCAAGAACATAGCCTACATGCACAAACATGTCTACGCAAGCCATTATGAAACAAACCATTATCAAAATACTTAATCGGGGGGGGGGGGGTCATCAATATAGTCAGCGCTGACTATTTCAGCAAAATCCTTGGTTTTGATTGGCTGAGATGCTCTGGTCACTGACTGTTACCATGGTGATTGTCAGCGCTGACAAGTTGTTAGCTTTCATGAAACGGTCCCCAGCTCACAATACACCAATATATTGTCAGTTTCAGCCTCAACGTACGAACAAAATCACAAAAAACAAATACTACACAATATTTAAATTCAATTCCATTCAAACTGTATTTAATTCAATCTTTTTTGTCTTTATTTAAACTTTATCTGTCTATAACTAATGATTATACAATAAACATACGAAGCAAGAATGTTAAAGAAAAATATGGAAATCGAACATTATTGACACTCCGTGTACACCTTTGCAGTGACACAAAATACAATAAAAAAATCTTATATATATTATATATATGTAATTTCGTGGAAATGTTGTCCCTATGTGTTAATGATGATTTTTTGTGTGTGTGTGTGTTTTCTTATGAAAGTGGATGTGAGTATTAAGGGTTACTGAATTGCAACATGATGTTATCTGAAATTTAACTGTCTTGTTCTGCAGGCAACAGATCGAGGGACTGTCATAGGTACACATGCATACAGCATAGACTCAGTGCAAGTGGCGGGAAATACTAGTAGTCTGCCTGCCTCTCTGAGTGAAGGGGATCACACTGTTGTTCATCGAGCAGTGGACAGTGCTGGAAACTCCGCTACGTGCTCACAAAATATGAGGGTCAGAGGTAAGTAAAATTCGCTAGTGTAGAAGACCTATTAATGCGTAAATTGGGGCATTGTTGTGCAGCTATTTGACACTCTGTCATACCATTAAGCCCATGTCATGATCACACGAAGTTATTTCATGTCCTTAATTACACATTAATTTAGTTAAACTTCATGAAAATGACATGAAGTATTCGGGACAAACGACAGCATATTTACCAAATGTTCGACAAAATCTACATAATATTGTGTCAAATAACGAGGGATTGTGTTTGATTCCTCCCCATTTACATCGCTTTGTAATAATCTTATACCACTTTGGTACGGCGACCAAAGTTGCCGGTAGGTATTTTACGGACATCATTTGTGACCCTGCACCACAAAACAAACAAAAAGTCGCCAGACAGGAATTTTTAGGTAAGACCATATTCTGAAAGAACAGACTCTTTTTTTTTTTTTTTCAAAAGAGGTGTTATATATGCACACTTCAAACCTGACGGGACGTTACACTGATCAATACTTAGGTTCGAAATCTTTGAAATAATAGGAGCGAAAATGGATGAACAATATTTTATCAATGTAGTGGGGACTGGATCTAAAGGACATGACTTTGGAGGTAATCTGTGAAGGAGAGATTGGACCTCGTCGGGATCAGTGGGCTTCAGGGTTTCAAGGGAAGCTGTCATGAGGGACTCCTTCGCCGATTCGTCAGGACAGAGACTGTTACTGATGGTCTCTACCTTATTCCGAAAGTAATTAATGAAAGTCTCGGCCATTGCAGAACTGTGCGTGTGGGGTGGTAATGGTGAAGATTGCTTCCGATTCAGAAGGCGGTTGGCAAGAAATGGAGAAGAGCCGTTTGGAATCTTCGCCACAGTCTTCGATGAGGCCCACATAGTGAGATCGCTTGGCCTTCTTCAGCAGGGAGTTTACCACATTCTTCTGAGCACAGAATATTCCTGTCAATTTTAACTTTTACCGTTGGAAAGCCATTTGCGCTCCAGTCTCCCACGTTTCTGCTTCGCCTCCACAACGTCAGAGTTGTACCAAGGACAGTCGGTGCGTTTCCTGATCTTCCGAGTCTTTGCAGGAGCATGAGTATCGAGGAGTCTGCTGAGCGCTGAGTTGTACTTTTTCTAGCTACAACGCAGTCCACACTGTCAGTTGGGGAAGGTATTTGCAGCTTACAATATCCTCGGCGAATGCTGTTCTGTTGATTTTCTTGACATTCCGGCAGGTGAATTCGGTCATAACACGAGAAGGCTTTTCAAACTTGAACAAGCAGGAAACTGCAGACTGGTCTGAGATACCAGAAAAGACCTTGAGGCTGGAGTAGAGAACATTATCAGAGTTTCGCACCATGATGACATCAAGAATATGACCCTATCATGGGTTGGAGATGAGACGAGCTGGGAAATGACATGACCACCGATGAGATCATTGAACCTCAGCGTATTTAGGGATGAAGTATTGTCAAAATGGATGTTCAGAACGCCGTGATCACCAAAGGTGATGGTTTGTACATAGTCTCATCAAGAAAATGTGAGAACTCGTCGAGAAATGTTGAGAAGGAGTGATTTCCAGGAGGTCTATACACTACGACGATGTCCACACAGCAGTGTGCATTCGCAACAGTTCCATGCATTGACTCAAAAGGTAGTGTATTTCCGTGATGGAGTTATGACAACTTGAAGATTGTCCTTGTAGAGAAACCCAACGCCGCCTCCGCGCTTGGAGACCCTGGGACAGTCACTGTGATGGAAGGTATAGCCACTCGGACGAAGATCGGCAATAGCTGCATCATCAGACGAGGACAACCAGGTTTCGCAGATACATGTGAAGTCTAAATGGTGGTCGGCAACAAAATCTTGGAATACCGAAGATTACGTAGGGAACGGGCATTTACAACACCTATAAAACTTTAATTATTATCAAAGCAAAAAAGACCAACTCGTTTTCCCCTGTGTGTCTTCCGCCTTTTGTTGATACCGAGAGAGACAATCCGATTCCAGACAGAGGGGTTATCATTGCGCCAACTAGCTGAAATATGGCTTGAATTAAATGAACGAAGGGTTTGTGTATCATAATTATGAAAATGAATGTCGTGAATTCAATGAGTGGTCGATTGTCGACGATTCCAGTCCACCACTCTCAAGGCCAGGATTCGGATTTATATCTCCCGATATCAATAACATATATACTCTGAAATGTAGCCTCTGAGTTGGCATAATAGCGTACATGGGTACCAACATATTTGCCCTTTGATGGAAAGGGTTTTGCATGATGTACAGCTGTACATTAACATTATGAAGGCAGATATTAGGCGTACATGTATCTAAGCAGTACCCTTGACAGCAATAGCACAACAGGATCACAGTAAGTACAAAGGCTATAGAGGTGACTGGCTTCATTGTGAGTGACATACAGCTGGTACTCAGTGGATTAACAATAACACTGAACAGTATCAGGATCAATGAAAATACTTCGAGCAGCAAGGCACCAGTAGCTACATGTGTAATGCACACAACATGGCTGCACACGCTATGCATAATAGAGTGAGTCCACCCTCAAATAATTCAGTGAGCATAGTAACAAAGCTTACCAGAACCACAGATTTGTCTACAGTAGTTGATTCTTTACACGAACAGAAACAAGATGGTACACAGCACAAGCACAAACATTATACAAAATCAACAAAATATAAGACAAAAGCAAGAGCAGTGTGGGCGGGCATCCACCAAGCGCGCGCAACCCGGATGTGTCCAAAACGAGTTGATCTGGTAGGACTAGTATAAATCCCTCCCCTTTTCTCTTTCTTACTTCATATTAAATTTTCTCTCTTTCTTTCTTTTTTCCTTATCATTCTCTCCTACGAGCATCATGTTGGATCTCTTTCTTCTGTTGTATTTATTTTTTTTTTTTCCATAATCTTTTATTGATTCCATATTCAATACAATTTCATGATAAATCGAATCATATATATTACAGAATTCACGATTTAACAAAACACAATTATAATGAAATCAAAACCAAGCTGTACTTTCAGCAGGAACAGTGCATTAGCAAAGGAAATACAATTCACCGAGAAAAAACAAAAACAACATACACTGCTTACTTGCTTTCATTAAAATCAAATGGATCTGTCCTTTTAACATGACAAGCGCATTCAAAAAAAAAATATATATATATATATTTATATTAAATGGAGCTGTACTTTCAGCGTAACGGTGCTTCATACAAAGAAATATTTAACACATCAATATGCACCCAAATGAAATCGATATACAACCAAATGGAATCGATATTCCCATTAATCACCCCCCTCCCCCTCCCCCCTCCCTCTCCCCTCTACCCTTCCCCTCCCTTCCCCCCTTCCCCGTGGACATCTGGCTCCGGGTCCTTCCATACTTATTTTCAAATTTTCCCATTTACTAAAATGAATGGTTAAAGTTCCCTTCATTGATGCTAATTTCTTTTCCTCAAATCTATCCTCTAAAATATTATTTTTTATTTCACGATATGTAGGCGGCTTTCCATATTCTCTACTTTTAAAAATCAAGTATTTAACCAAAATTAAAATGTGATTTAACAACTGATGTTTTCCCCTATTATCCTCCTTCCACCCAAACAAAATTTCTTCCCAAGTACAATTTTTAAATTCAACATTCTCTATCATTTCTTCACATGATTCCCAGAGTAATTTCACATGCTCACAAATATAAAATAAGTGTTTGTATGTTTCTTCTTCTTTTTCACAAAAAGAGCATAAATTACTTGCAGTAAAACCAAACCTGTAAAGATGGTGATTTGTATAAACAATACCATGCATCAGTTTAAACTGAAACTCTCTTAATCGGCTATTTAATGTACATTGTCTTGGCCTTAAAAATATATTTTGTATCTCCTTGACAGAAAACCCATAATTTTGATTAATTCTATCAAAAATCAATACTGCACTTTCTTTTTCCTTAAGAAATTGCAAATACATTTGTTTTGATCTTAAATTGCTAATGGCGATTGTTTTCCCTCCTATAATAAAATCAGTTTCCAAAATATCTTTTTCTTTTTCTTTCATATTTCTCCTCCAACCCATCGGTATATTTTCATAAATACATCTTAACAAAAAAGTATCTTTAACTCCTAAACCTAAATCTCTAAAATATCTATCACATTTCAATTCACCATTATTTCCTAAAATATGTTTTAATCTATAAACTCCATTTTTATACATACTTTCATCATATATACAACTTCTATTCAATCGTATATATTTATTATTAAATATTATAACATTACCACTATACAAACTACTGCTAACATTACTTCTCATTTGTTTCGTTTGTACCCACACTTCTAATAAATCCCTATAAAATAATGGAGCTCTCACTTTCACCAGCGCTGGTAAATAATCACACAAAAATATAAATTCTCCTCCTATATCTCTCGTAACAAAATTAAAATATTGCTTCCATTTCATATTTTCATCTTTATTAAGAAGTTTCTTAACCCACATAACTCGCTGTGCTTTAACTAAATCAACAAAATTCATCATTTTTAACCCACCTTGTCTATAATCTAAAAACAATATATCTTTTTTAATTTTATCTCTTTTTCCTTTCCATATAAAATCAAAAACCAATTTGTCTAAAGAATCAAAAACCCACCTAGGAATTGGAGTGAGAGAAGCTCGATATATAACTTTTGAATAAATATGTACTTTGAGTAATTGAATCTTTCCCATCAACGTTAAATCTCTTTGTTTCCAGAAATTCAAAAGAACTTTTATCTTACTCAAAATCTCTTTATAATTCATATTTTCCTTCGTTCCTTCGTCTAAAGAAAAGAAAACCCCAAGTATCTTCACAAAATCAACTGTTTCTCCAAAATTAGTATCTAATTTCAAATACTGATATAATCCCAATCTTAATACTTTAGTCTTATCCATATTTACCTTTAATCCCGACATTTTTTCAAATTCTTCAAACACCATCTTTAACCTATAAATTGATTTCTCATTACGTATAAAAATAGTCATATCATCTGCATATAAAACTAATTTAATTTCCTCCTCTCCAAACTTTATTCCTTGTACAGAATTATCCCTTCGTAATCTATGCGCCATTATTTCCATGCATAAAATAAATAAATAAGGAGACAGTGGGTCACCCTGTCGAACACCTCTCTCCACTTTAAAATAACCGGTAGAAACCCCCTCATTCAAAACACAACTCAAAGCATTTGTATACAAAACTTGTACCCACTTTTGAAATGACGGGCCAAATCCAAAAGACCGCAAAACCTCCTGAAGAAATTGATGAGAAATAGAATCAAAAGCCTTTTCAAAATCTATAGCCAATAAAAACCCTGGTAAATTATAATGAGATGTATGAAATATCATATCATCTATGATTCGAATGGCTTCCCCAATATTTCTTCCCTCAATATAACCTACTTGATCTCCTAAAATAACTTCATTCAAAACTTCCTTTATCCGTTTAGCTAAAATCTTTGTTAAAATCTTATAATCTACATTAAGAAGAGATATCGGTCTATAATTCTTCAATAAAAAAGGATCTTTCCCATCCTTAGCAATTAACTTAATTACTGCTTGCTTCTGTGAAGATGACATTTCCCCTAATTTGTATGCCTCATTTAAGGCTTCTCTTACTACTCCTCCAATCTCCGGCCAAAATATATTATAAAATTCAGTTGTCAGACCATCGTTCCCCGGTGATTTATTTAATTTTAATTCTTTTAATATCTCTATACACTCTTCATTGCTTATTAGACCTTCACAATATTCTCGAGATTCCTCCTTTAATTTTGGTAAATCTTGAAAAAAAAGTGCATTCCAATCTTCTATATTCTTTGTATCTAATGTACTATACAATGTACTATAAAAATTCCCGATTTCTTGCACTATAATTTTTTCATCACTACAAATAACACCCTCCGATATCTTCAATTTCTTAATAATACTTCTCTTTTTATTCCTTTGCATTAACTGATTAAAATATCGTGAATCCCTTTCTCCACTTTCATACCACGAGGCTCGTGATCGAATCTTTATACCTTCATTTACATAATCATATGATTCTCTTAATTCCTTTTTTGTATTTTCCAGTCTTTCCAAAATCTCTTCACTCATATCATTCACAAGCTTCTGTTCTAAATCCCGTACTTCTTTTTCCAATCGCTTTCTTAACATTCTCTTTTCTTTTGCCAAACTTTTAGAAAATTTTTGTGTAAAACTACGAATCTTCATCTTCATAAAATCCCATAACAACCTTTTATCTTGTATTTCCCTACTTAATTCATTTTTTAATTTAATAATTTCCTTTTTCATCTCTAATACATATACCTGATTTTCACAAAGACTATTATTAAATTTCCAATATGATCCTCTTCTTTTTTCCCATCTATTTCCTGTTTTATTATATAAATGCAAAAATATTGCATGATGATCCGGAGCAACAGATGGAATTATTTCACATGTTATACTTACTTCATCCAAACTTTCAGATATTATCCAATAATCCAATCTACTTTGCATAAAAGGATTTTTTTGAGTATAAGTAAATTGCCTTTTCAAAGGATGCCTAATTCTCCAAATATCCAAATAATTATTTTCTGACATAAATTCCTCAACTAATTGATTAATTCTTTTTGGGGTCCTATCCACAGAATAACCAAAATAATCTAATTCAATATCCCTAATCATATTAAAATCACCGCCTACTATCACCGGATACCCTTTCTTATTAATTTTAGCAAGAGTTTTACAAACCTCTTTCCAAAATATCAATTGATCACTTTCATGATTTCTTGTGGGAAAATAAACATTACCTAATACCAATCTGGTACCTTGTATCTTACAATCTATAAATATATATCTACCTTCATTGTCTCGAAAAACCTGAAACACATCAATATCAACCTTTGGGGAAATTAACACAAGCACCCCTCTACTGTGATTAGAACCATGACTAAAATAACAGGGACCTTCCCACATCGAACTCCATCTGTCCTCTATGTCTCTGGTACTAAATGTTTCCTGTAAAAAAACAATATCTGCACCTTTATCTTTGCACCACAAAAAAATTCTATCTCTTTTCCCCCTGTCTCTAATTCCCTTTACATTAAGTGAATACATTTTGCAATCTATAGAATCTTTTCCAGATTCATCTGTATTACTCATTATCAAAAATATCTGAAATATGTCTCAAAAACAAACCTAACCTCAGAAAAGTACGAAGTTGCCCGGAACCAGATGCCCACCTCTTAAAACCCCCAGTAACAATAATCAAGAACATCTTTTCTTGACCCCACAGCCCTCTCCCCCACCTACCAAGCAATCAGTATTCAAAACTCAAGCATTGTACATATGACACATGAAATCTTAAACAAAATGACTCTTTGCAACCAACATTGCCTTCAAGACGAGTTTAACATGTTCAAATAAAACATCGATCTTCATTTGCATGTAAAAGCTCCCTAAGGCCTTCACCAATTCCTTCGCGCAAAAATTGATAATGTACATTGCACCATAATGACTGACAAACTAATAACCCTCACTCACAAACGAAGAGAGAGCGAGAAAAAAAACACACACTTGTCTGTTCTCATTGTGACATCATCTTATGCAAAATATAAGCTGGTACATTCCTTCCCCGTAGAACGCCGCAAAGCGACTGAAACGGAGAAGAGATAAGAAAAAATGGCATCCCTAACCCCCACACTCCTCGGAAAACACCCCCGACCAGCCCTGTGAATACTCAGACGAGTGTCCGCGGGCCTTCTGTGCCGCGCTCCCCAATCTCCCATGCACGCCATACCTGAAACTCGGAAAAAATGCCGCCTTTAGTCAATACAGATAAAACACATTCCTAAATCAAAATACATCAAAATCAGACACTTGTTTCTATTTTTATCTTAAAACAAGTCCTACATTTACAGAGCAAATACAAAAAAAAAAAAAGAAAAAGAAATCTTATCATAACTTTTGTATTTAAATGCATGAGAGACCGTGGGGGCGCGACCCACCAACCCGCCCATCTAAACACCAAACATGGCCGGCCTATAGAAGTATCCCCCGAAAACCGTGAAGCCTCCGAACCCCACAATCCTTCCACCCTCTACTCGGCCCCTCCCACATCACTCCACAGGGGACCTCCCTCTCCCTCTCATATGGATTTGCAAAACTGGAGAGGACCTCCTTTTCAAGGACAAATCACTGTGTACTGACTACAATGTGAAAAATCCCCGAATAACCATATTTCAGCCATTAAACATCCTGTTTAGCATATACATACATGTATCAACCTGGTCACGACAACATGCTTTATCAGAATCTTTCTTATCCTTATTCTATAATTGATGTTGATTCCTTTTTTTTCACTTCAACACTAGGGGGAAAATACTTTTTTTCCATAACAAACTTTCATAAGAGGTCATGGTATAAAACAGTATAAACAAAGTGTATCCATCTGATGTCCTTTCTAAATTTCAAATCATCTTGTATAGATGTAAGTTTGTATCGCAAAAAAAAAGTACATGTGTACTAGCAACAGAAAAAGAGGAGAAATAAAACCTAATGCTAATCTTTTGGCCACCAACACATTCTTCTCTTTAACATACATCTATCGACCTGTTCAAATACCGTTCCTTTTAACAACCTCAGCATCAGGTAGATGTTGGTACAGCTGTACTACCAGTGTACAGGATGTTTCCCAACCAGCTTTCATAAGCAACGATTTATATATCACATCCTTTCAACTTCCTGTTCCTTATATTTTTTTTTCCATCTTTATCGTTCCACAAACACCCCGTATCTGCTTTCGGCTGTAATGCTTTGGAAAAATGAATAAAAAAGCTTCATAATCACCGAATACCAAAATGCAAAATACTTCGCAAAAAAAAAAGAAAAAAAAAAGGACTAAGTCTTTTCCTTCTGGCACACAAACATCCAAAACATCCAAATACCGTATTATTCAATAATCAAAGTACAGTTTGGCCCCCACTTTAAATCCCTGTGCACATCTTTATTGTCTTTTAAGACGAAGAGCGAGAGGGGGAAAAAAAAAACGACGACAAAAAAAAAAAAATGTCGTCCTGTGGACCGAAGCACTCGAAACTTCAGCCTTAAGCACTGTGCCACTCCCTATATCCTATACATATTGTCTGTAACAAAGCTTGTGGCGCTCAAGCAGAATTTGACATAATGTATTCAAAGAAACATACACAGGCTGCGTGGAAAAGCTCCTCACAGAACTTCACCAATTCCATCACCCTAAATTTGACATTCTTGCGTCTTGTAACTTGTAAACATCAGTTCAAACATATTCAGAGAAACATCTCATTGTCTATTGGGCTGGTTGCATGAAAAAGCTCCTCATTATCTATTAGGTTGGTTGCATGAAGAAGCTTCTCATAGTACTTCACCAATTCCGTCACACTAAACTTGACATTCTTGTATCTTGTAAACCTATTCAAAGAAAACATCTCATTATCTAATTTGCTGGTTGCATAAAGAAGCTCCTTACAGACCTTCACCCATTCCCTCACCACAAACTTGACATTCTTGTGTCTCATTAATTCAATTTGAGAAACAGTTGGGGTGTGTGTGTCCCACCAACCCGCCCATCTGAACACCAAAACATGGCCGGCCTATAAGTGTCCCCCGAAAACCGTAAAACCTCTGAACCCCACAATCCTTTCACCCTCTACTCGGGCCCCCTCTCTCTCTCCACTCCACAGGGAACTTCCTCTCTCTCTCTCTCATATTAATGGATTTGCAAAACTCTGGAGAGGACCTCCTTTTCAAGGACAAATCACTGTGTACTTACTATAAAGAATATATGTAAAATATGCGTAAAAAATCACCGAATAACCATATTTCGGCCATTACAAAGGATGTAAGCATCCTGTTTAGCATGTACATATCAACCTGGTCACAGCAACATACTTTATCAGAATCTTTCCTATCCTTATTCTATAATTGATGATGGTTCCTTTTTTTCCTTCTTTTTACCTGTGTCTCTCCATACGCATCTCATGACATACAATCGACGTGTGATACTTCCCTTCAAAGTGTGATACTTCCCCTTCAGCACATGTGCCTCTTCCTATCCACGATACATACTACATACACATCGACTTTTGCATTAAATACAAATACCACGCAGTAGCCATTCCCCATGGGGGGGGGGGGTAACTTCAACCTTAGAGGGAAAATAAATTTTTCCTTCTGACTCTTCCATAACAAACTTTCAAAAGAGGTCATGGTATAAACAGTATAGACAAAAATGTATCCATCTGCTGTCCTTTCTAAATTTCAGATCATCTTGTATAGATGTAAATTTGTATCGCAAAAATATATGTGTACTAGCAGCAGAAAAAGAGGAGAAATAAAACCTAATGCTAATCTTTTGGCCATCAAAACATTCTTCTCTTTAACATACATCTATCGACTTGTTTAAATACCATGCTTTTTTAACAACCTCAGCATCAGGTGGATGTTGGTACTACCAGTGTACAGGATGTTTCCCAACCAGCTTTCATAAGTAACAATTTATATATCACACCCTTTCAACTGCCTGTTCCTTATTTTTTTTTTCATCTTTATCTCTCTACAAACACCTCGTATCTGCTTTCAGCTGTAATGCTTTAGAAGAATGAATAAAAAAGCTTCATAATCGCCGAATACCAAAATGCAGCATAATCCACAATATAAAAAAAAAGACCAAGTCTTTTCCTTCTGGCACACAAACATCCAAAACATCCAAAATACCGTATTATTAAATAATCAAAGTACAGTTAGGCCCCCACTTTAAATCCCTGTGCACATCTTTATGGTCTTTTAAGACGAAGAGAGAGAGGGGAAAAAACGACGACAAAAAGGTCGTCCTATGGACCGAAGCACTCAAAACTTCAGCCTAAGCACTGTGCCACTCCCTATACACTATACATATTGTCTGTATCAAAGCTTGTGGCGCTCAAGCAAAGTTTGACATAATGTATTCAAAGAAACATCTCGTTATCTAATAAACAGGCTGCATGGAGAAGCTCCTCACAGAACTTCACCAATTCCATCACATTAAATGTGACATTCTTGCGTCATGTAAACATCAGTATATGCTGTTCAAACATATTCAGAGAAACATTTCATTGTCTATTGGGCTGGTTGCATGAAAAAGCTCCTCATTATCTATTCGGCTGGTTGCATGAAGAAGCTTCTCATAGTGCTTCACCAATTCCGTCACACTAAACTTGACCTTCTTGTATCTTGTAAACATATTCAAAGAAGCATCTCATTATCTAATTTGCTGGTTGCATAAAGAAGCTCCTCACAGAACTTCACCCATTCCCTCACCACAAACTTGACATTCTTGTGTCTCGTTAATTCAAACATTTTCAAAGAGACATCTCATTATCTAACAGGCTGATTGCATGAAGAAGTTCCTCACAGAGCTTCACCCATTCCATCACAACAAACTTGACATTCTTGTGTCTTGTTAACATCAGCTCAAACATATTCAAAGAGACATCTCATTATCTAACCAACTGGTTGGATAAAAGAGCTCCTCACAGAACTTCATCAATTCCATCCCACTGAAATCAACATTCTTATGTCTTGTAGACATTGATTCAAACAGATGCAGTTCACTGCTTGTACCCTTATGCCCAGAATGTTTCACCAGTACCTGCATAATATTAACATTCCCGAAATCTTTTCCTTCTGACCCAAAACCCTTCCTATATACCTTGCTATCCAAAACTCCTACCTTAAACCCCACCTTTAATCATTATACATGTATACTTTAATAGCATATCCAAACAATGAAATTGTCCTGACAGTTGAAATACACTAACCTTTTGCCATGCTCTTTCCACCACTCCCTATTCACTTTATGTAGACCTACTGCACGTGTATCCAATCTTGTGGCATTCATGCATAATTTTATATAAAAAGAAAGAAAAAATCCCTTTGAGTAAAACGGTATAATATCCAAAATGTCCCGTTAAATAAAACATACTGAGATCTCACAAAATTCTCAGGCAAAATCTCATTTAACCTCTTATTTTTCCCTGCTCACCAGGCAGACCTCCATGAGAGGTTGTCGCCTGTAACATCAACCATTCGGCTTATCGATACAGAATGTCATCCATCATACAATGTATACTACTGTTAGTAGTTATGTAACTGTTAGTAGTTATGTTTCGTATAATCGATTACCAAATATAGTCAACCTTTCGCTTATTGTTGGAAACAGTTCTGTGTGTAATATGTTACTGATGTAAATATGTGTAAAAAAAAAAAAAATGGTTAATGTCATAGGAAATAGCCATGCTATCTCGTGTATATATCATAACGTTTTATGAAATTGCTGAAAATATGTAAATGTAAAGCAAAGCCACACAAAGATTAATAAATAAAATCATTTCAAAATATAAAACATCTCTTTATATCCGGCCTCGCTAACAACCAGTCGTAAGGTGCCCGCCACTCCAAATACCGGACGACGGTGCGGCCACGTTGACAGCAGGGCAGGGGAGCTGCGAAGGTGGGGTAGTGTATGGCTCAACCTGTATGATAGCTTGTGACTCTGGGTTCCAGATGTACCCGGGATCGGGCCCCACGATGGAGAGAATCTGCGACTGGTCAATGTCATCTGGAACGACAGCTGGCTTCTGGACAGAATTCAATCCAGCATGTTACCGTAAGCGTGATGTACCGCAAGTAATGTTGTCACAGGAATTAATGTGATATTAAGACGTGAAAGTTTGGACTCTTCCCTTTTATTCTTTGACATGATTGGGTTTCCTTATATATCTTAACCCTTTAAAGCCCAAAGGGGGGGGGGGGGGCACAATGTGCTCCCTAACGTATTTTCATGCCACTCTTACGGCTTTACCTAATTGCAACCAATTTTGGTGACTTTTCCTAAAAGTTTATGGCAATAATTTTGATAAAAATATCCCTATGTCCGATATCGCTGGTTGGCAACTGTAAACTAACAACCATGTCATGCAGATGTTGGATGACTTTTTGTTTTAATATCAGTTAGCAATAATATGATAATATTGGATGATTTTTTTTTTTTTTTTTTTTTTGCTGTATTATGCCAAAGGACCAGAATGTGAAGTAATTCCGGTCGTAAGTTACCTTGAAATTGTCTTCTTATTATTTCCTTTATGACATAGGCATTATACAACAGACATAGCAGAAGTCATTGAAAATACAACATTTTCCAAAGACTCCTCCCTTTTATTGATTTTTGTCATTTTCACAAAAGCTTTTGCCTTGCAGTATAATTTCTACATCGATTATCAATCTGCAAAATCAAAATTCCAATATTGTGAAAATGTGAAATGTCATACCAATGTATGTGCCTATCCCAAGCAATACATTATATATCTCATATATTTCTTTACATTGTATTATGAATAGCGCCCAAATTTTGTTACCTTGAAAAATTTCAACCATAACAAATAATGGAGGTTGACTTGCTTCCCCTTTGTGGCAAATATGAAAATGATTGGTATGAAATAAAGACAAGCTGGCAGGGATAAAAAAAAAAAAATATAGAGAAAAACATTTTAGCAAGTTTCCTATGTATTTCTCTATATCTTGGCAAATAACGCGCTCAATGGGCGATCTTCATAGATTTAAAGGTTGTATCATAATCGTAGAGTTTGAGTTGCTCTTCCCATGTGGCAAATATGACGGTGATGCATCATTATGATAAAGAAGTTATAGATAGGGGGCACAATGTTGCCCCCTGTTGGGAATGCAACGGGTCAAAATAGGGGCTTTATAGATAACACGCACATTTGGAAAAGAGGGGTGGGGGATGGTAGGGACGTCAATGCAGCTGTATATGCCTTACCTAAGAAGGTTGACAGAGCAGCTCAGGTGGTCAAATATAAAAGAGGGTGGTGATGATGATGATGATAGCTTCCAGTGTAGCGCCAGAATCCACCTTTGAAGGGCGCTCGTGGGTGCTTAATCTAGAATGTTTGGATTTTAACAGTACAATCAATATTTTGAACTTGAGTGAATGTTTTAAGGAGAACGGTTTGTGGGGAAAAAAAAAATCAATGCGCTGACAATAACAGGTCTACTCTCTGGTATTCCCATGTTCCAGCTGTGAACTGTACTGTTCCTTCAGTGACCAATGGTCAATCTTCAGACTGTCCCTCTGCTACTACCGAGTTCAGAACTTCGTGCCAGTTCTCCTGCAGTGCAGGTTACACATCGCCGTCTGGAGTTGTCGCCGTTACAAGAACCTGTCAATCAGATCAGTCCTGGAGTGGAGACGATTTTCAATGCACTGGTAAGTGTCGGTGCTACAATGAAGTCTCACAAAGCTTGTCAGTGTATCTTATTATGCATTCATGGCCAAGGATTAGTACTTCATCTGAGATTACATTCACTTTAAAAGAGGAAAATAAGTCATCAGTGCTTCGTAGGGGATGAAGGTGCTGTAAAATTGTATTACCAAGGTCGAAAATTCATCAGAAACCATTTATGACAGTTTCGTTTGAGTGGAAGGCACAAAAGTTGTGTTACCAGCTTAATGATTTGTTAGTGGTCTGGAAAGCACCGGAGAATTCATAATGGTCAAGTGAACAGTAAAATGTGATTATTATTGATGGGTCTAATGATATCCAATTGTGTAGAGGACTAAAACATAGAGAAAC
Organism: Diadema setosum; assembly: GCA_033980235.1. NCBI lineage: Eukaryota > Metazoa > Echinodermata > Echinoidea > Diadematoida > Diadematidae > Diadema > Diadema setosum. The sequence continues at coordinate 34,074,384 of CM067075.1, read as the reverse complement.
CACCGGGACACTGGAAATTGCAAGCAGGAATTTAACATAATTCCAAAAGGATTGACCATCTCTGTTTGGCGAAATGATTAGAAAGAATTATGTTTTCCACATACACCGTTATTCTAATGTTTAATGGTCCGGTTCGGTTTGCCTATGATGGTCTTCTGCTGGTCCGATAAGCTGTAAGTAGGGGTCAGAATTTCATCGGAGGCCATTAGAAAAGACTATAGGCCCTACGAAATTTCAAATGGTTCCTAATACTTTCATATAGATAGTCATGGACCAACATCAATCATCAGTGATGGATATTTAAGTGGTCTTATAGACATCACTTTATTAATGACTGTATTGAAACCTATTTGGTTTTATAGTAGGCACCAACAGGATTATCGAAACCTGTTGGATTATTAGAACCCAGCTGGACCAATTAACACATAATCAATAAGGCACATTCTCCGTCCAAACCAACAATAGAGGGGGTCGGTGCAATATAGTGCTAACCCGCACAATAGTCATTTTGAGATAATCGCTGTTGAATGTTAGGAAAGTCCATACATTGTACATTAATAAAACATGAATGCATGCATTTTTCACCATCTTATTGGTTGAATTCAAATATGATATTTTCACGGAGGTGAGAGTGAAGGATAAGGATTATGAAAATGCAGCATGTAACTCAATATTTACAAAAGTGTGGGTCAGCACCGACCCCCTTCATTTCATGATGTCATACTGAAACTGATTTGATTATGAATAAGTTTACCATTAATTATTATTAATTAATATATAAAATGGATCACAACGTAGTGGACACCAGGAACATGCAAAAATACGATTTAGCACTTTCATAATTATTTAGGATAATGAAAGTACAAAAATACAACAACAGCAACACAATATTCAATGTGTCTTCGTCATTCAGTACGTTGTGATTGTCATGAGTGAAACTCAAACACGTGTATGGGTTTGTAATCGTGAATTTGTTAAAAACTTCAACTTTCTTGACACATGTTATATCATATAATATATATACCATGTAGACAATATTTCTCTCATATAACGTTGCCAGTACGTACATGCAATAATGTGTGTGTTCAGAATTTCCGCTGTGGGATCTCATGCATTTGCCTAATGGTCGAATGATGGAGGCGTAATGCTTTCTGATGTTCCAGTAGGGCTGTAATTCTTAGTACTTTATAAGTTAGCATAATTTTCTTTTCGAATACTCCATTTAGAATTCCAGTGGACAAGATCCGAATAAGGTTTTGACCCGGGTAGATAAAACATCACAATTTTTCATTGGTTGTTTCTTCTGACCACCATGTTCGAAAAGTTTGTTTGTTCACCGAAATATAGGTACAATGCATTATAGGTCTTACTATTCCATTTGAGGTTTGTTTATTAATAAACGTAATAAACAAGGGCTTTGCAGTACACTAATTTAGCTAAAATGTTCAGCTCATTTACTGGTGACACTGTAAAATCCACCCTTGGTCATTGATTTCAATTGTTGTGATGCACACAATAATGCGTGACGCATGGAAAATTTCGTCGATCTCATATCCCAGAACCGAAGACATGCCCAGGCAATTTCAGCATCTCCTATGGCTCCGTGACGCCCCAGGAGTGCAGCGGTACAGATCCCGTTCTGTTTAATACCACCTGCTCCTTTGTCTGTGATGATGGCTTTCGGCAGGAGGGACCGGGAAACATTGTCTGTAGCACTGAGGGCCAGTGGACTCACCCGTCAGCTCCAACATGCATGGGTTAGGATCAATTGGGTTGGACAATAAGATGGTCTTTCAACGCCTCTGAACTAAAACTGTGACCCCAAAATTAGCCTTAATTGTTCATAACATCCAGATTTTAACACGTTTGTTTACTTAAAAGCGTTTCCCTTTTACCCAAAGTAGTAGTGTTCTCATTGTCTTGCAAAACATTTTGTTTTCTTTGTTTTGAAGACTATTCCAAGCAAGTTAAAAGTTTATCTGAAAATAAGGAATAAATCTTTTCAAGCAAAAGAGTGAAAAGTGATCATAAAAAATATATATTAGAAAGGTCAGAAAATAAGTTATTGCAAATTTTCGCTAATTTTCTGCAAAACATTCTTACTATGAAAATGATTATCAAAATAGAGAGTTACTTATGTTATCAACTTACAAAATGACATATCGTAGGTTATACAATCTTGAAATTTCTTTGTTGTTGTCCAACTGCAACTAAAACCCTGTCTCAAATCAGGAAATATTTGACTGATTAAAGAACAATAAGTGGAGAATTCTAAGTTTAAGACATCGCCGCTTCTAAAACATTTGCATGCTCATATCAACTGTTCACAAATGACTGTCTTCCAAAGATAAGCGAATCATTCTTATTAAATCTTCATAACATCCTTATTTTCATTATGTGCTTGTCATATTGCATTTTTTCATACTATCAAGTAGTTCTTAGTTTCTTTTTAATTGTACATGCAGATCATATTCACTGCAAAGTACTGAGCTGCAGTGATGAACTTTGTCGTCATTTAAGTCTTACGATTGGTAAATCAATGTAATTCTTGCTGTGTTTACTCCCATAATCAGATATCCAGCCCCCTAACTTCAACTCAAGCTGTCCCTCTGAGATCAGGATCTTTGCTGCCATGGGAACGACATCGAATATAGTCAACTTCCAGGTTCCCATTGCTAGTGACAACTCGGGAAATGTGCATGTTAGCAAGTAATAACTCTATTTTTGTCAGCCTTTATTTCCAAGTAATCACACCTTACCTTTTACTTGTCAACTTTTATAGGCATTGATAGATCTAAAAATTATTTATGAATTCGCATTGCAAAAAAAACAAAACAAACAAAATGATTAAACGAGAACACCCCTCCCCCCCCCCCTCTTAACCACACATAAAAGAAAATAAACAAAATCTTTGTAATCTTTGTAATTCTTGTGACATCGCGAATCCGGCTTGTCAATTCAGGGCTAATTAAATACGAATACATTGTGAATTATTTTCGATACATTTTGGGGGCAATTTATCTGGCAAATTGGTCGGTCAAATTTGCCGCCAGCCAATCAGATACAAAGTTTTCAGCAGCTTACAAAAGTTTGTCAGAAAAAAATATATATCTAAAACGAAATACCCCTTGATTTTGGAACAAAGCATTGTGGATGATAAAGCCTGTCGACACATAACGGAACAGTAAAATAATCGAAAGAGAAAAAAAAAAGAGGTGTCAAATGGATATTTAAGCCGTTTTCATATTCTTTTTTAATAGAAAAGAAAGTAAAAAAAAAACTTATATAAATTAGTTATATATACTTCAACTCTGATCCTTACAGTTACCCGAATCCTAACTCTAGCCCTAACCCTAGCCCTACTCTTACCCTAACCCCTAGTCAAGCCTCAACCCTAATCCTAGGTTAACATTCTGTTTGTTTGTGTATGTCAATCTCTATGTGTCTGTATTGATCAGGGCATCCTTCCTGTCTTGCATAATCATATCCGAGTGCAATGATGAAGAATCAATTCAGGTATTGCAAGGAAACTTGTAATTTCTCTACTTATTAGCCGATGAAATACGGATTTAGCCCATGTAAATTGAGAGTCAGAGCGAAATCCTTATTTTAGAATCTCTTGATACTCTAAGAAGTGATGGTTGGCCGTCCATGGGCAGAAAGTTTGCTTGGGGTTGATAGTCTATAAAATAGACAGTTTGTTGTTGATTGAAAACTACTTGAAAGTAGTCAAACAAACAGCATTACCTTAGACAGTATTTTCTGCAGAAAATCGCTCGCTGGTCAAAATGACTCAGGTCGAGAGCATTGCAGGAGATTTCTAGTTCTGTGAAAGAAGCAACCCACAGTGAAAGAATGATGATTTCTTAGATTGTAAGAAGGGCCTCCATCATAGGCAGATTTCCTTCTTGTTCAGAGTTGACCATGTACTCATTTGCTTTATGTCGCTGTTTCATTTGCTTTATGTCGCTGTTTCACTGTGCTCATTGAAAGTGAATTTTTTGTGGTCAAAATAAATAAATTCAACTCAACTCGACAATGAAGAAGTCCTTTCCAAAACGTGCGATTTTTTTTACATCAAATTGATTGGGTGTATCAGTAACCTCCTGAAAGTATTTCTCGAAAATTGAGAAATCGGGCAATGAATGAGTTTTTGTTTTCAGATGATCTTAAATCCAACCGGAGCCAATCAGGAACTTGTGTGCGTGCCTCACCCAACTTTGACCCGAGAAGTAAGGTCAGGTTGGTTATCATTCCTGCCAGTTGTGCAGCTGCTTCCCAGATGAACCTCACATTATTCGATAATAGGATCATGTCAATGCTAAAGAAGAAACAATTAAAAAAAAAAGTCTTAAAGACGAATACATTCCAGACGCCTCGGACATTGGTAAATGTGTGTGTGTGTGTGTGGGGTGGGGGGGGGGGGGTCCCTATTCAGATACACACACACACAAACACACACACACACACACATGTGAATAATCCTCATTTTAATGATAAAATACCCCCTATCTCTACATTCCAATTGAACTTGATTTTATCACCCACCCTCCTCTATTTTCCTTTCATGACTTCGCCGGTAATCCACACAGACTGAATAATCACTATCGGCCAGGAAGCTTATTTCCAGAGGGAGAAACAGTCATTGGCTACCTTGCAACTGATGCTGCTGGGATGACAACAAGATGTGAAATCATCATAACTGTCGAAGGTGAGTATGTGCATTATTAATGTACCCCTCCATTATAGCTACCCACTTCTTGTCCTGTGTGTTATTACGTTCAAAGTCCTTATCCAAAAGCTGCTACAGTACGCAATTCTAGGATAAAGAAAATGTGCCTTAGAAAAAAAAAATGCATATGTCTACCTTTATTTTCAAAGAATCCTTATTCTTTAAGATTTTGCGGATGTAACACGTTTTGGAACAAAATGTCATGTGGGTAATTTGGAAAGCTACACAGACAGAAAATATAGCCAGCATGACCGTAATCAACGATTAAAGTGCGGGTAAACATTAATAGGGTTTCTGATTGGAATCTACTGGATGTAGCACCCATTTGGAACAAATTCGAAATAAGTTTAACACCATTTGTAACAATATTCATTTTCATTGCCTGTTTTCTTTGTTTTCATTTCAATATTTCGAAGAGCTTATTGTATGAGACTAACATAGATGAGCTCCCTTCAGTCAAAACGTCCAGTTTGATGAAAAAAACAAACAACGTTAGCACCTTTTGTAAAGGAGCTCGGTCGTGATTTGGCGAAAAGGTGTATGTCTGCCGTTTTACAGCGACTACAAAGCCGAGAAAATCGACTTTAAAGTTTTGGCAGTTTCCTTGACCGTAGAAGCCACCTAAACTGTGCAACGCTCAGGGATTCAATTCCATGATTTAGTATACACTTCAAATTTCATTTCCTGATAATTTTCTTGCATGTAACTTTAAAGAATACTTCAGAATTAGCACTTTTAGCATGTTTAGAGACATACACCTTTTTGCCAAATCACGTTTACAGGGACTGCGACCCACGCTATTTTGGCAAAAAGGTGTATCTTCACATACACCGTAAGAAATCATGCATTTAACTTGGCAAAAAGGTGTATGTATAGAGATACACCTTTTTGCCAAATCACGTTTACAGGGACTGCGACCCACGCTATTTTGGCAAAAAGGTGTATCTTCACATACACCGTAAGAAATCATGCATTTAACTTGGCAAAAAGGTGTATGCATAGAGATACACCTCTTTGCCAAATCACGTTTAAAGGGACTGCAACCCACGCTATTTTGGCAAAAAGGTGTATCTTCTCATGCACCGTGAGAAATCGTGCATTTAAGTTGGCAAAAAGGTGTATGTATAGAGATACACCTTTTTGCCAAATTAAACGATAACAAAATATACCAGAGATTTTGTAGGGAGAAGGGTGTATGTGAGACCATTTCTAATCAAATGTTAACTCTTGACAATCTTTACTTCATTATTACAAAAAGATTTAAAAAATAACAATGAAGAAAAATATCAGGATGCACAACTTGTTCATCAAACGTAGAAAAATGTGCGCAAATTACAACTCACCCTAGAGTCTAAATATTAACAAAACATGGTCTCATGGATATGCATGGTTAAGGATTACAGCTGAAGAATTTTTCTTCTTCCTTCTCCTCCCTTTTTTCCAAAAACTTCTACTTCCAATGAGATGATTCATCATATTTTTAGTTTTGTGCCCCTTTTTTTCGACAAAAGGTTCGTTTGTTTTCTCTACTGAATGCTTTAGCATACAAAGAGGCGAGGCAGTTGTTTGCACATCATGTATCTGTTCTTAAAAACGCAGTTATCATGCTGCTCCCAATTTTTGCAATAAATTCAATAAATGTGAAAATTCGGGTAGGATCATTTAACTGTTTGCATCCACTGAGCACTTTGAGCAGTACATCCAAGTATCATTTCCAAAGACAGGGACACATCTTTCTCTAGACCTTTGTGTGTAACTGCCACTAAATGTCTGTTAGGTAACAGCCCCATACGCATAGCGTAATGGGTAGCCGATCTTACAGTCACACAGCACACCATTACACTATGTACTAACTATACACAGCCCAGTCGCTGTACATGGTACGTCGCGACAGGGCTGTACGCGCGCGACCACCAACCACTAGGAGAGCGACGTAATCGTATTACGATAGCTTTGAATTTTGATACTTAACATCATTTTTGTCACCTCAAACTCAACGAGTATACTTTTCAATATTTACTCTACATCTGATGCTATCAGTATTCAAATGTACGCAATGAAACTTACCGAAATTGATCATCATATCCAGCATGTCCACACGGTACACAATCTTTCACGCCAGGCCTAACTATACACAGCCCAGTCGCTGTATGGTACGTCGCGACGTACATTACCATGTACAGCGACTGGGCTGTGTATAGTTAGGCCTGGCGTGAAAGATTGTGTACGGTGTGGACATGCTGGATATGATGATCAATTCCGGTAAGTTTCATTGCGTACATTTGAATACTGATAGCATAAGATGTAGAGTAAATATTGAAAAGTATACTCGTTGAGTTTGAGGTGACAAAAATGATGTTAAGTATCAAAATTCAAAGCTATCGTAATACGATTACGTCGCTGTTCTAGTGGTTGGTGGTCGCGCGCGTACAGCCCTGTCGCGACGTACCATGTACAGCGACTGGGCTGTGTATAGTTAAAGTGAAAACTGAGTTCTGGTAAGGGCTTGAGAACCCGTCTGGCACCATTTCATATTTGCTTGCAATATATCGAAAGAGTCTACAAAGAAACTTACCTGGCTGACGCGGTTTGCCGGAATGATGAGTCGTTTTGGAGTATTTTGAGAAAAATAATAAAAGTCGGTAAACCGACTTTTATTCCAGAAGGCTCCAGACTAACTCGGTCTCAGGGAAAACTCGACCCTATTTCAGACAATTTACACACAGTTCGTGATCGCCATGTTCATCAGTACTCTATAATACTACGGGCACCGGCCAAACGAGGCCTTACTGAGCAGACAGGAAAGTGCGTGCTAATCCTGTACAAAACAAATGGACAGCGCGCGGTCCTCAAGCCTACTAGCAAAGACGCTTTATAATACGCACATCACCCTCAGTTGCTGAGACGCGCGGTCTTTGAAGTTTTTGTTGTTGTTTATCAATTGTCTTTGATTGTTTTTAGAGGTGCTTGAGAGGCGCACACTAATTTTGCATGCGCGCCAAAGAGGTTTTTGATGCGCGTGTTGTAACAACTCGGACCATTACTGCGAGTAGCCAGAACGCTACTTTAGTGGGGTTCACACCTAGGTCCCTTTACCTTAAGGTTTTCTAAACCTCGAGGTTTAGAAAACCACGAGGCACTAAACTCCAAGTTAGCGTAGATGTAGACGCATGTAGTTTAGAAAACCACGACAAAACCTTAAGGCGAAGACACCACGACAACACCACAAGATTTCTTAGGGTGTTGTCGTGGTTTAAGCGCGTATACAAGCGCGCTGTGGCAGCGCGCTTAAACTATGACAGATGTGAACGGAGTTTTGTTAACCACGACGCTCAGTTTTTTCCACAATAGTGCGCAACCCTATGGGCAAACTAGGCGCCCTTTATTTTCTATCGTAGTTAGCTTTACCTCGAGGTTTTGCTAACTGCATGTAGGTGTGAACGGCATCGAAGTTTTGTCGTGGTTAAGGGTACGCATTTTTGCGCTCGTAGTTAGTATAACTACAAGTTTTTGGATAGGTGTAGACATGGCTAATGTAGTTTATACAGGCCTCTCCCGTATGCATAGTACTGTACAATCCAGAGGGAAAACCAGTAGCAGTACAACTCATCCCGCCGTCAAGCAAAGCGAGGCTGAGTTATCCCCGAGTCCGAGTCTAGCCTGACCCCGTTCGGGTAAGTTCCGAGACTGAATGTTTTTGGTTAATATATCCCATTTTCGTCCTTACCCATCGAATATCTTGTTATTACAGCGTTATTCCGCACATTTCCTAGGCATACGTTCACATTTTGGAGCAAAATTTGACAACTTTTGCAGGCATACCAGAACTTTGTTTGGGCTTTAACTATGTACAGGCTTCTACATGCAGTGCACAGCACGGACAGTGCAGGGATCACTGTCATTTTGAAGCGTAGAGAACTCTCATCCCACAGCCACACTTGCCGGAAAAGCTGTCATTTCAACAGAAATGCTAGATTTTACGAATCTGCGCATCTAATGGCATAGAAGTGGCCATAGAAGTCTAGGACAAACGTTAGATCTGAACTTCTAGATATTAGGTTCTATCTACTCACCGACTAGCAACAAGGAGAAACTTCTGCAGTGCAACGGGCTGCCAGTTTTAAGTCAGGAGCATGGCCCGCCACCGCACCGACCGGTGAAACGGTACACATACATGCCAGCAGCACGTATAAACAACAGAGTATATAATATACACAGAGTATAAAAGATACACCTTTCTGCCTAATCATACTTCGCAACTATAATTCATGATTCATTCGGCAGATGGATGTATCTAAAGATACACCTATCTGCCAAATCTTTAAGCGCTCCCCAGCGTGCACGGTTAGAGGTGTATCTAGAGATACACCCTTTTGCCAAATCATGTAGTTCTCTATCCTGGTACGTCATTGTACGTCAAGGGTGTATGTAAAGATACACCCTTTTGCCTAATCAAAAGCAGGAAAATTGATAAAATAATACAGAGATAGCCCCAAGTATCTCGGAAACAAATGATCGATGACTTACGAAAGTTGGTCACATGAAAATTTCGGCATCGAAAACCCCCAAATGGTAAAAACCAAAAACATGATATTTTTCAGACATACACCTTTTTGCCAAATCACGGCTGAGCTCCGAATATCTATGAACATACGTTGTTTTTTTTTTTTTTTGTCTCTTGATATATTACTTACTTTTTCCTGAATTTATTTCTGTCAATTTGCTTACTGTTTTTGCATAATGCTGAGCTCACAAGTGGTTTGATGATGTGTTATTACTTTGGTTAATGTTTTCGTCATTTGTCAGCTTTTTGTGCGTGTTGGTACAAATCTATTCAAACCCTCAAAAACAATTATCATGGATATATTAAGAGTCCCATTCGTTTTTTGTTTGTTTGTTTGTTTGTTTTTTTTTGTGTGTGTGGTTAACGGCTATCTTACACATCTTATGTTAGTCCATAGATGCCCTATACAGCAACCTCTTCTCCATGGCTCAGTGGTCAACTGCACGGACCCTCTCTATGGCATTAGATGTTCTTTCTCTTGCGATGAAGGCTACAATCTGATTGGACCATCTGCTGTGTCATGTGACCTGTCAAGCGATGGAAACCCTGCATGGGAAGACGCTCCTCCGGTCTGCCAAAGTGGGCAAAGTTTACATTCTATTAGCTCAGTATTTGATAGATACCGTGGCCACGATTTTTAAAAGCTCAAATTTTGAAATAAGAGGTTTTCAATAAAATGGCTTTTAACTCATCAAAATCTGATGTTTCTCGTCATGTGAGATATTAAAGTGATAGTAATTCCAATTACCATCAAAGTCACTTTCGAGATATTTTAATTTCATACTTCGATTAAAGAGAGGGAAGCAGGCTCGCAATACTCTGTTGGAACTTATATCCAATAGTAAAGCTCCAACACGCTGACATTCACGCCTCCTGGCAAGCCATCCAGTGATACCTCATGTGGGTTTTATAATATGTGACCCTGCACCACAAAACCACAATGTCGCTAGACATTGATTTTTAGTTAAGGGCAGATTCTGAAAGAGCAGACTCTAAGCTTTAAAATGATGTATAACTCAATTCAAAGGATTCTCCTAACCTATATAAATATTGGAAAGAAAGCACACCCTCTGAAAAATTTTTGAACTGAGAAAAGAGGCTGTGAAGTACAGGGTATATTCAATCCCTATAATCTTTACTAAGCCGTGCTACCCGTGCCATGAATGGGACAAAAACCTCGATGTAAACGATTGTAGCAACAACAATGAAGGGATTACCAGATTAAGCTGAAATTGCGCATGCTTGATTAACACATTCTGTTCATAAGAAATACTAACTTTCAAAGCGGTAGCATCATCGCTTCAAAAGTTATTAGAGTTGAAAGTGAAGAGTGTGCAAATGATTTTCAAGAAATTAAAAGGGGCCTCTAAGAAAAAACCTGATCACGCTAATTTACCAAAAAAGGGGTTGTAGAAAAACTGCTGAAAACCTACTTTCCCATTCAATTTATGATCCCAGACTTAGGGATAATGTAGAAAATAGCTCTTTCAGAAAATATGCAAAACTCTAAACTGCCTCGGTTGACCTGTTTCACCTTTCTTGAGTCCTCACATAAAATCAAGGGGTGCGACTTTTTGTTCGCTTTGTGATACACAGTCACATATATGTTTGTAATCATGTTCATGTTCAATCAATTGTTCATACAAGTAGTTATCATTTACAAGTATGATGCCATCTACATTAGAGCACTAAAAGTGAATAATGACCTGACAAATCTTTTTTTTTTTCTTTAATAATCAGAAACTGGAACAGTGTAGTGATGTCTTACCTCCAACTGTCATTTGCATAATATTTATATGTATTTTGCAGGACATTGTGAATAACTCCAATAATATTTTAGTTCTTTATTGTATTCAAAATAGTAAAGATGGTTGCAGTTGAGAAAATTAATACCTGTTTGTCTTGCTTGAACCAATTACTTTTGTGTAAAGTATCATGAGATCGAAGCGATTGCTTTAAAATGAAAATGTGATTGATTAAAATATTTTAATCACTTCGACAGCGTTTATTACAGTCTTTTCTGTTTCTTTTTTTATTCTTTAGATAAGAGTACATGCTTGTGAAATATGCAACAAATTTCCACAGGAAAAGAAATAAAATGTAAGGGCTTATTGTATAAGGAGAATGTATTATGCGTGCATCAACCCATTTTCAAGGAAGAACATTTGCGTTCATTATATTTAGCTCATTCAGGATTAGCCATACTACAGGAATAAAATTACCAAGTGGACACAAAGCAGTTTTACCCCTTTCCGTTATACCTGGAAAAGAGGATCTATCTCCATTCCATGGTTACTTATCTGTCATTTTGTCGGGCGGAGGGGGGATCGAATTTGCGTATGCTCAGTCGGGATGAAACACACACACACACACATACAAAATCATTTACCATGTGTAGACAATAAGCAAATTGTTAACTTTTTTTCCGTTTTACCTAGGAAAGAAGCAAAAGTTTTAATCTATCTGTGTGCCAAGGCTACTAATTTCGTGGTAGAAAACCATCCTTACAAACGCCCCCCCCCCCCCCCCTTAGTGTGAATTAGAGAGCTGGCAAAGCATATACAGTGGCTTCTGTTATTCACCTGTTGTACAGGAGTTCCTTTCAGAACAAATGATTTCTATTTTTTAACTTGTTCCGTACGGGAACCTGGTTGGCCTATGTGTTAAGTCTATGGGGATATCAGAATTCAGTGTGGAACGGTTGCTCCCCTGAGTCGAAGAAAGTGAAAATGCTGAAAGTTGAAAGACCCAGATTTCCACCCTGCCAATAAACTTGTTTACGCTACCAAGTTACCATCATTTGTCATTTTTCCTTGCAGTCCAAACGTGCCCCCCTCTCCTCCCAACAAACCCCGCCACAGTAGTAGGGTGTGACCATACGTCTCCAGTGCCGTATAGATCAGAATGCACCATGCAGTGTCCCTTCGGCTTTGTTGGTGTGGGTGAGATCCTCAAGAGGTGTCTGGCCGATGGGGTGTGGTCAAGCACCAACTTCACCTGTGACCGTGAGTCTCTACCTGATCCTATCAAACGTATTACGCTTTAGTACATGTAATTGCATATATCAAGTTTTGTGCATATGTGTGTCTGTGTATTTCCCTTTGATGGTCAAGACAAACCTTATTTTCGTCACTCAATGGACAACTGAACCAATGATCATTTCATGCAATAGTTTTTGACATTCTGCATCAGGTGTGTTTCAATGCATTTTGATATGCTTCCGTTATAGACATTTAAAGTGGTCTCGCTTTACATCCAACTGAACCTTGTGGCAGTTCAGCTTATTTGTATAATTGTCCCTTTGCCAACTGACCTAAAATAAACTTTACATGACCATAATACATTATTAATGCTTTCCCCGATGTTTCTGGCAACCCTTTGTCTAGTATTCCTGATGATATCTATGTGGACAAATCAAGTAATCTTTTTGATGTATACACAAATCAGTGGTTGTCAGAAACTTATGGTCATTCCCTTGGGACAGTGACATCATTTTGTGAAACGTCAGCAAGAATGTAATTTCAAAAAAAAAAAGCAAGAGACTCGTGGAATCACTCCTTTGAGGCGAAAAAAGAGGAGATAAGGTAAAAGCAAGACACAAGGTAAAAGTAAATTTCGGGACATGAGTGCTATAAGCTTCTTTCTTCAAGCATAACACATCTTATGCAATAAATAAACATTAGGGGAAAGAATATTCAAATGTTAAACTGTTGACTAAGATAGGAAAGTATTCTCAGGCTACCTCCTGGTACCGTCTGAAACCTTTTACCGGAAATAGTAGGAAAAAAAATAATGTCAATTGCCCCTGTGCAGGTAAAGCTTGCAGTCCATTGGTTGAAACAGATGTCATCTCCATCACACCCTCCACATGTCTGTCTGACCCACGTTACCAAGACATATGTCATTTGGAATGCCAAAGGTTAGGCTTCCAGATATTTCCATCTGAATATGAGGAGACAACATGCACTGGAACACAAATCTGGAGCCGTGACATAACTGTGGCAAAATGCAAGGGTGAGTGATTTTATTTTGAAATAATTGCATTACTTTCACTCGTCCGTTAGTGGATAAACTTAGTGATAGTAACAGCAATTACTAAGTAATTGACTATACTATGTTTTAGAGTATAGTCTTCAGATCACTTTTAAAAAAAGAGAGAGAAATATGAAGAGGAGGTTATGATATCTAGTAAAATGCATGTACATGTACTTGGTTTTGTAGGGAAATTTAGGTAGCGTGACATATTCATGGTTTGAATGTTCCGTTTTCCCTGAGGTTTGCCTAATTATATTTTATACATAACCCTGTGGAGATAATTATGACCATCTGCAATCGTGTTGAATGTCTGGTAAAATGAAGTGTTAATAAAATCAACAAACAATTAAGAACCAACGAAAGGACAGATAGGGCCTACAGAAATGTGGAACTTGGAATGGCATGTATGATTGCTTTTTGTTCATTATAGTTTTTGTTTTCATTGTTTTCAGAGAAGACTGTGATTTTTGTAATTCTTCAAAACTATTTACTTACCGTATGCGAAAACTCGATGAAGTCCTTTTGCAAAGTCTATGCACCAAAAGAGAATATCGTAGGAGTTATCGTGTGCCTACGCGTTGAAATATCAAAATGTACCATTACAATTGATGTAGAGCAGACGTGCATGTGCTCGGTATGCTATCCTCCCCCAGATATTCAGCCACCGACGTTCGTCCAGTGTCCGTCAGAGGTTGTGGTCTATGCGTCTCGGAGCTCAGACACAGCGCTCGTCAGCTGGAATGTCACTGCCGAGGACAACAGTGATCTCGAGCCCACCTTGTCTTGTGACCTTCAACCCGGGGTCATGACCCGTGGTATACACCAAGTCAGCTGCAGTGCTAGGGATGATGCTGGTAATGAAAATGACTGCATTTTTGGTGCGGAAGTCAAAGGTAAGCACTACTTGCACTCTTGTCTGCGTATTTGTTAGAATCGATTTGGAAGATTATTTTTCATCCAGTGCCATCTCACCGACATTCGTTTGGGTTAGTTTGTCGCTTGGGCATGAGCTAATGTGATGGGAAAAATAACAATTTTTTGACAGATTATTTCAGATATGCCATTGACGAAGAGCTACGCAGTTCTTCTTTTTTTCTTTATTATTTTTTCTTAATTTCGTTTTTTGAAGAGCTAAAGTGTGTCTCCCCAGCTCCGCGGCTCCAGACATTATTTACTTAAGAATGTATACACTCTGTCCCTCCAATATGTTATGATTTGTACATCCAAACCGTCTTTGTGAGTAAGTCTAGACTCAAAAACTTAAATTGTGAATTGTGATTTACATACTGAGTAAGATTCGCCATAAAACATAATACTTGTAATTATAATATCTTGTATATTAATAACGTTAACAAGAAAATGTATGTCCCTGAATGGTGCAATACGAATTAAATTGGACGAATGGCATACTGAATATCTCAACTTTGAACTACAGGAACAACCTTAAAAAGCCAGTATGCAAACTGTAATACACTTGTATACTCAGTTTCAAGCACAACTAAAAGGAAATTATCGTAGATCATTAACAATTTCATTTTAGGGTTTTGATCAATTACGTGTTTTTTGTTGTTATTGTGATAATTTTACATCGATATTCGTCAACATAATTATTCTGAATAAGTTTCCCTCTTTCATCACAGTTTATTTTGCCATTGTACCCTCACGTAAACGTATGAGTTTGAATGGGACATAATTGTCAGGCATCAGTATGTTTGGGGTTTTTTTTTCCAAGTTCGACGTTGCCAGAGGTTAGTCCCACCAGTTCATGGCATCATTGAAGAGGCCTGCAACGACACCTTTGGGGGAGAATGCACAGTCTCCTGTTCGGCTGGATACAAGCTTATTGGATCGAGAAGAGGGAGCTGTGAATTTAATGGCACTGATACCTTTTGGCACTTTGAGCAGGATCCAATCTGCGAAGGTAATGGACAACCTAAAAAGGAAACAGCAACGGGCAATGCTGTACATTTCCAATGCCTAGCATTACTCTATACTGCATGAAATAAGCGTTACAATTACTGAACAGTCATAAGGACAATATTGATATTGCTTTAGAGAAACTACTCTGCTTTAATGATAAAAATGAACACACACACACACACCCCCCCCCCCCCAAGGAAAAACGCAGTATCTACATCCAGCTCCATTTCTAAACAACCGAGATATTCACCATTTTATCTTTTTGCCAAAGCCCCTGGAAAATATACTCTTTTGAAAAATTCCTTCATTGTGGAATTTTAGTCTATCTAGCTACCAATTTTCCTGGAAAATATCATTTTGTGTTTTTGTTTTGTTTTTCAGTTATTGATGAAAATGTAGATACTTTGGGGAAACCCCACGCAATTGACTGATTTCCCCAAGGTAAAACGCAGTATCTACAATGGAACGAATTTCCCCAAGGAAAAACGCAGTATCTACAGCGGAATGACTAGGATTAATCTTCTGCCATAATTATGTATGCATGTATACATCATTGTTCAAGTATTCTCTGGCCCTGGGGGATGCATCCTCCATCCCCCCCCCCCCCCCCATTTATCCCCTGATTACAGAGTAGGCTTCATAAGATTATTAGATAACAGATCGTTCTTGGAACGTTTTGCTTAAAAGTGTATCCCAGACCGATCTTGCTGTAGGCCTAACATTACGTCGATACGTGTTTAATATGATGAAGCTTGCCAGGGCTGTAATGTGATGCTACATGGCCTAGCCGCTAACTAGCATCTAGAATACTAGATCTAGATCTGTACAGTCTAGGTTACAGTCTGTCTAGACCAAAATAAATCTAAATCGGATGTCTGGACCTAGAGCGGTCTAGACTAGGTCTAGTTTTTATATCGTTTATTCTAGGCTGGCTACGTAGCAGGCTACACGAGTCTACCACCTCATGCTATACATGCACGATGCTCACAGAAAGAAAAAAAAAATAGCCCAACGTTAGAACTGCAGAAGGTTTAAGCCCTACACGAGCCAGGACTCTTTGATTAGAAAAAAAAAATACATCTAGAACCGGTCTAGAATGAAGTGACATCCGCTCTCTAGGCCTATTCCTTCTGGATTGAACCTAAGTTTAACGTCATGTAAATTTGTAATGTAGGCCTAACTTTTTTTACTTGTAAGTTATGTAGCATGCAGCATGGGATCATGCATGCATTTTACGCAACCCAGTCTCACTAACCGGTTAGGGTCTTGACACTGTCTAGATCCGATAAGAATTAAAATACAACTTATTCTTAACTTTCTCTATTTCGTCCATTTACCGTGGGTACCTATTTTTCCCATGGACCCTAATCTATAGTATTGTCAACTCTGTAATTTTAAGACATAGGCCTAAGTATGGTATGGAGTAGATAATTGAACATTGACACTTCACTAGACTTAGGATTCTAAAAAGTGGTTAAGTTTTAGACTTCTTACTACAGGCCTGCCCTAGAGTAGGCCTATTCAAGTCCTACACTAGATCTTTCTTTAGACTTTCGGAATACGGACCCTGAAAGTTCTGATTAACGTTAAGTCTAACATTAGAAAAGAGACGCAAGACTCAAACGTTAGGCATAGCCTACTGTCTAGACAAGTCTAAAAGACTTAGATCTAAGGGAGGGTGTAACATGTTACATAACCTGACGTTTATCCGATACAACAGAAATAGATCTAGGGCCCTATTGCCTTTCGAAGAAACTTTCGGATTCGGAGCCTGAGGAATTTTGACAAGGGTCTAGGCCTAACAAAGTTACTTCACAACAAGTTATAGTACGGATAATGTTCATCATTGAGGTAGAATATGAAAGAATAAAGCTGATCGTTTATCACACGAAGCGAAGCAAACACAAATGTATGCATTTGTGTTTACCCCGCTTCGTGTGACAAACATGCATTGTGTTTACTTCGCTTCGTGTGACAAACAATCAGCTTTATTCTTTCAATATTGAAATAGTTTTTAATAACTTACTCATTATCTGCAGATAAATTTTTCTTGAGGGCTAGGCTCACGAGTAATTTTCCCCACGACAACATTTTGTTTTATTCCAAGTACACACTCCCACTGTATGCTGACTAGTCGGGCCCTGTGCTGACTGCTGCACAGCATCAGTGCAGCTAGTGCTGCAAGCTGTCAGTGTTGTGTTGTATTGTTTAATGTGCACTCGGTTAGTCTTAATCACACACTGTGTTTTATATTAGGATCACGATCTCATCAAAATATTTACTAATCAGTATTGTTTCGGTTAGATATTTTGAACATTATGTCTTATTATTGAGCAAGTATATCTAAAGAAAGTAATTTACGTTCAAATTACAGAACAACCGGCAAAGTATTCACATATATAAATAACAGTGTCTGGTAATTAAGACTAGCTTTGTAGATACTGCGTTTTTCCTTGGGGAAATATTCATCATGTAGATATTGCGTTTTTCCTTGGGGAAAGTGCAAGTTGAGTGTAGATACTGCGTTTGGCAGTTACGGAAAAGTGGCTTTCTAAACATTTTTTTCAAAAATCTGAATATGTCATATGAAGAAGGATTGCCCACTGACTATATTTATGCAAAAAAGTGAAAATCGCCAAAAATGTTAGATACTGCGTTTTTCCTTGGGGGGGGGGGGGGGGGGCAGACACGCACACACGCACACAAATACTGGCTTTTATTAGCATGGTAGAGACCGTAGGAACTCAACATTACTCCGCATGACTTGGCAAAGTCAATTTTAAACACTAATGAAACACACTTCAAATGTAAAGCAGTTTTCCTGAAGAAAAAAAAAATGCTTCTACAAAAAGACAAGAAGATTGACATACACAAGTTAGATAAAAGCTTTAAGAAAAAGTATGTCTGACATTTTTTTTTCAAACTTCAGATTCAGAGAAAAAGAAGGAGTTAGACAACAATAAAGACAAAAATATGCTTTTCCGCACTAATCAGAAGATGACCTCTCGATGCGAGTTCGTATGTTTCATTGACAACTTTGTGAAACGTATATCATTTTGGCACTGCCTGCCATTCAGTTCTATTAGTTTCATGATAGATTCACTAAAAAAAAAGAGACTTTCATAAAAGTGCCACAATTCTTTATGTTTAACTTCATAATTATAGAGAACAGAAACGCCGAACAGGATACATTCCCCCAACAGAAACACCGAATGTGATAGATTCGGATTGAATATACGTAGAATTAAAAACAAGAATCAAATGAAATTATATCCTAGCAAAAGTCCAATTAAAAGAAAGCGATGCCTTCCAACATATGTAGTAAAAAAAAAAAAAAAAACAGGCATTGTTGCAGTGGTATTATACTACGGTCATCAATGACACATTTCGGCTCAATCTTCTGCTTTGAATTTATCTATTTTGGTAAGGACATTTTACTCTGAAAAAAAAATATGTTGAGTGATAAGGGATTCTATGAATATGTCTGTATTAAAAGAATGTCACTTCAGACACAGTTATTCGCATACATTTGCCACAATTTTCACAAAAAGTAATATCTCAAAATGGATTTTCCTAATTAAGAGAAAATCATGAATTTAATCGTAGAAACGTTGCCTCTTATTATAGAAATCCAAATTATAAATATCACTACATTTGGTTTGGTTGTATGTGTATAAAATAATTTTGAATGAGTGAAAGAGCATCATGTCTGTTGTGTTTACATCACAATAGCAATTGGAAGTTGTGTAAAATGTGTGTCATTTAGGAGTGTTTTGTCATAATTACTTTAAACATTTGGGTACCGTTTATTTCTCATAATGTTGAGTATCTTTTATTGAAACTAAGTTGATAATGTGTTCAGGTCTTGTGCAATTGGACAAGCTCTCATTAAAATTCAAATACACACGTCTACGTTTCGTCCCACTTTTCACGAAGTGACGGAAAGCCGCACGGAGGAATAAAAACTGAATTCGAGTAAAATGCATTTGAAGTTTCAACGCTTCAAACGAGCTACTTCTCTTTATGCATATCAAATAAAGGTTATACCCCTAGAAAGAACAACTTACGAATACTACAAATATTTAAATTTCCTTTTATGATATCATTTATGTTTCCTGCAAGAAGGTCCTAAACATAAGTGGCTTTTTGTGAAATGTGCAAAATTGCACAGCGCGCTAGGAATCTTCACCACGAAGTGACGGCTCAGAGGCCGACGCTCACTTTGTGTGTATTACAAATGAGCATCAAACGGCTTAATTAACATAAACGAGTAAGTTAGTAAAATGTTGTCAAATGGTTGATTTTGTGTAATGTATACCTAAAATGATATGATTTTCAGCATCAAATTGGATTCCTCTATCAGGACATGTAAATTTCATCCAGTATAAACACTGGAACTGCCTGGGAGAGGGAGACAAATTTACACGTCACTTCGTAAAAAGCGTACAACACAAAATCTGTGCAAAAAACTCACCACGAACTGACGGTTCACATGACTCTGCGTGAAAAGTGAATGGGCGGAGCCAAAAACGCATGCATGTTGTTGTTTTTTATATAAATTCAGATGATCAGATTATAGAACTTTTTTATTTACATTTTTTTTTCTTAAATATCACTGTCCCCCTTTTTCGCAAATGTGCAGGTAATGAGGTTATCAACACACACACACGCACGCACACACACACACACACACACACACACACAGTATACATGTACATATACATATGCAAACACACGTTCAAACTATGCAACCGTAAATACACACACACGCACAGGCACACACACACAAATACACATACACACACACATACAGGCACATACCAAACACAACAAACAAACAAACACACACACACACACACACACACACACACACACATGTATATTCAAATATATGCACACCCAAGCACATCTAAAAGCCTTGTCCCCCACCGTCCGGATATAGACATTACTCCTTTCATTATGTACACATTATGTAAACCCCCGTTCTACAGTGAACATTTGCATTTGACATGATACATGGAAACGCACAAGAACATGGTATAACAGACAACGTCCTGCTAACAGGTCACATCAACAAACTGATTTTTTTCTTCCCCAACGCAATTTAAGTCAGATTATAAACCCTTGTTTGTTTGTTTTTTGTGCACGTTTGTTGTACATTATATGCCATAATCTTAGTCAGTTTCATCTCATTTTCACAGATTTGTAACTTGTTTCTAATACTCATGACTGTAAAAAAAAAATAATAATTTCAACTTATGTAAAGGCATTTCCAAGAACAAGATTAAAGACACAAACAAATATTTGATATAGAATTCCAGAATAACCTATATTCAATATTCATTCACTGAAATAATCAAAAATGGCAAGAACAAGATATAACTACAACATCCAATAAAACAATTAAAATCCTATGACATTATACATGTGCATGTGAAACAAGAGCTGTATACCGTAAGCACTCATTATGAAAAACCCATGAGCTTAAAACACAAAAAAGCTCCTTGCACTGTAAAAAATCGGTGTTAGATTTAATACCATGGGTGTTAAATCTAACACCGATCAAACTTCAATAGAGGACCACACCCACAGGTGTAGAAAATGTATTGTGACGGTGTTAAAAAGTGTTCGCCTGGCACTTCGTGGTGTTAGCTATATTTGACACTGTGGTTGGTGATATTTTTGACACTGCGCTAGAGTTAATTCAACAATGACACCGCATGGTGTTGATTTGATATTGGTGGTGTTAATTTCAATGGTATAACACCCGTCCAGCTTCAATAGGGGACCACACCAACTGGTGTTACTGTGGTGTAAATGTATTTACAGATTTTTTTTCAAAAATCAAGTACTTTATCGGAAAATTCTTTATCGTCTTGTTGAAGTTCAAAATTAATAAGAAGTGCAGTAACTATTAAAGAAACTTAAAAAAAAAAACAATTTTAAATTTTGAAATGACACACGGAGGTGTTAATCTAACACCATGAATGAGCACCGGAAATTTAACACCACCTCGGTGTTTAATATTTAACACCGGACTTTTTTGCAGTGTGGAAATACCATATGACTGTATGATGGTCGCCAGTTTTATAATGTCAATTACAAATATTCTATAAATTTGTACATTCAATAAAATATTTGTACACCCAATAAAACATTTTGTACGTCCAATAAAACAATTAAAATCCCATAACATTATACATGTATATGTAAAACAAGAGCTGCATTCCGTAAGCACTCATTATGAAATACCCATGAGCTTAAAACACACACAAAAAAAAAAGTTCCTTGGAAATACCATATGACTGTATGGTCGCCAGTTTTACAATGTCAATTACAAATATTCTATATAAATTTGTATATGTGTTACAATGTTGTGTTTTGGCGAATTCCAATAAAATGGATTTGATTTGAAACATGTCCAAATATAAAGAGACAAGATTCCGGCAGTATCGTTGCTAATTATTATGAGTAGTAGTAGTAGTATACTACTATATATGACTTAGGGGGAACTCGAACAATGAGGTTTATTCATATATTCATATATTTACATGTACTGGTGTATAGTCCTTAAAGTAAGGACAGGCTGAATGAAGATATGTGAAAAACACCGCTAGATAGCAAACTGCACTGTCTTTACGAAATACAGGATGGCCCAGAAAGAACGAAACAGTTACGTTCCACCATTCAAAAGAAATTAGGGTTGCAATGACTTTTCTTACGTGATTTCGTAGACAATATTTTCCCAGCAAAATGACACCAAGATCATTAATTTTGATGAATATAATCTTGATTCTAGGGCAAGTATTCAGTGTCAATATCCACTTTCTTACTTTGCCTAGCTATCAAGTTGCACTTTGTGTTGTGAAAAATTCCATTGCGTTGCTTCTTTGGGCAGAATTAACATAATCAACGTAGGAAACAGACATTCCCTACGTAAATTTTTGACGTTACAACCGGGGAGGCCATTTTTGCTATGCTGTGTCACTTTCGAGACAAGAGTAGCACATTTTGAATTGACATCGCCTCAGAAAAATTGCCATAGAACCCAGATTCTTTGATCAAAATCGTAAATCAAAATCTGGGTGTAATTTTTCTGGAAAAAGAATCGTCTACCCAATTATGCAAACAACAATCCTCTTTCATTTTGTTACTCATTTGTTTTTAATGATCGTAAGTGTTGCTTTCTTTCTGGGTCACTCTGTATACATGTACAATATTTCAAATTCCTCACTTTTCATTCATCTTCCGTGTACCTTCAAGACAACGTGTAACACTGTAATGAGTCGATGTTTAAAAAATTCTCAAACTTTAATGTCACATATGTGATTTTTGAATGGACATGTAAACACCCTAGAATGGAAACATCTAAAAAAAAACTATGCTCCCACTATCAAGATGAACGAATCTGGCCCGACACACTTTTCAGGCTCAAAATGGAAAGTGGATATAATAGATTTGTTCACTCACAGATAAATATGCTTTTTTTTATGCACTTAATAACAGCTTTGACGCACAATTTTCAGATCTTTATCTTAAAGGGACTGTACAGTACTTGTTGAGGTGGGGATTCATGTTTTGAACATTCCTAAGTGAGATAATGAGAAACCTCTTAAGTCTTATGAAATATGAAAGAGCATGTAATTTTAAGAAGGATTCAACGTTTATTTGATGAAAATTGGTTTTCAAATGGCTGAGATATCCAAAAAAGTGATAATTATAAAAGGCGACAGGCCACGCCTTTTATTAGGATCCCTTTGTTTCACCTTGTTTTTTGGATATCTCAGCCATTTCAAAGCCGATTTTCATCAAATAAAGTTTTGATACCCCTTAGGCTTAGAATTGCATGCTCCTTGACATCTCATAGAGTGGTTTCTGAATATCTCACAAAACATTAAAAGCAAAATCCTCACCTCGACCAGAACTGTACACACCCTTTAAATCTTATCAGATCAATATGCATTTAATCAACTTTGGAGAGTCTTATTGATGAACAGTATGAGCAGAAATCACAGATGGCAGTTATGAAAGTATTTGCATCACTGCAGATTGACCATTTTAGTGGAGTGATTTCAAGCTGAGCTGTCACTTCGTAAAAAATTTCTTTGGCAAAGTTAAGCTAACTTCCTTCATCACGATGTGACTGGAATGAGCACATATACCGAGCCGTCAGTTCGTGGTGTAGAAAAATCAATAATATGATGGTTTTACTGGTGCCATGACGTCATTTATTACGTAACCATGTACAATCAAGCCCTGAAAATTCATCAGGTTGTAGAGCCGAATGTATGAGGCGTAAATATGGTAAAAACTCAAAATTGAAAAAAACATCATTTTTACCCCCTTCCCGTCAGTTCGTGAAAAGTGGGACGGTTTGTTTGAATGGCTGTGCAGGCATAGATTGGATCTGCAATTAATGATAATAACACGATTCCTGATATACTGCATCTTATATCTCTGGGTTTGTTTGAGAATGTACGTTCCGGTTAATATTCTATTTTTATTTGTATCCATTAATATTTTTTACTTTAAACCTTTGCCTCGTTACATGGTAGTGATGGGATGTCCCCCACTCCCACTGAACCAAAGCATTCTGGTAACACCTCCTGACTGTGCACAAGCCAACAAGGTTCCCCTGGGAACCATGTGTGTACTGCACTGTGACCCAGGTTTTACCTTGGAAGGTGACGGTCAGCCGTTGACCTGTCTTACTTCAGAGGAGTGGAGTCGTCCACTGGACGTGGAGTCACTGCTTTGTGCTGGTGAGGTTCTTATTCGCCCATGTGAACGAATGTACTTTCATATTTTTTTTCTTATCTTAAAGGATTATGTATAATTCCACAGGACAGATAACAAATGGAAAAGCTAAAGAAGGATACTATACGTATAAAGCGGTAATAAAATGGTAGCATGGATAAAAAATTGTTTGCAAATACTGCATTGAAATTGCATTAGGATCCGGTACGTGTACTGTTTCACCTGCCGTACTACGAAACCTATCAGGTTCTGTATAAAGATCAATATCTATATCAAACCCCAGATCGCACCCCACCTACAAACCTCTCCTGCCCATTGGCACCCATCATGGCTGTCCGGAAGGAGTATAGTGGAGTAGAAGTGACCTTTGACCTCCCCTCTGCGGATGATGCAGTTGACGGAACAAATCTTCAGGTGACGACGGAGCCACCTGATTTGAGGACCCCGTACACCTTCTTGGCGGACACCTTGTGCCGATACACGTTCACAGACTCATCTAACAACAGTGCCTCCTGTCTTTTCCACGTCTTTGTCAGTAGTGAGAGATTCAAATTTCTCTTTTGTCTTTTCCATACACTTATTCCTATGATTCAGAAACCAACACTGTCGTTTGGTACCTATTGTACATTGTGCCTTTGTTATCAAATAATGAAAAATAAATTAATATGCATATTTCAAGATATCATGGTCATTATTTTTATGGTTATTGCCTGCTTTTGTGTTCGTTTTCTTTTATCTCTACAATATTGAATTGCTTTGAGAGCGTGTGAGATCCCCTGTATTGAAACGCCCTTCAATTAATCTACTCATAAGATGTCAGCGTTAAGTGCTATGTCTTTAAAGACAGCCTGCGTTCGAGAGGTAGAGACACATTGCTCCTACCAAGACCATTTAATAGGAATATAAAGGAGGTGTCAAGATTGTACCCTTCTTTCAAAATTCATGTCTTCTGTGTTCATATGTTATGGCCATTTTCTTTTTTGAAACCACGAACTGGGAAGAATTTTAATCGGTTAAATTTTTTAACCCTAACTAGGCTGGGCTATTTAGGTAGATGATAGAGCCGGGGGGGGGGGGGGGGCATTGCCTGTGACGTAATCTAAAATACTGTGAAGTTGATTTTTCAAAAAAATATAATTTATGCTACATTATACTAATCTATGTATAATGGTGCATGGAATCAGACTTTGGTACAAATCACTAAATAAAGCTCATAACAGGCACTTTTATGTACATATTCTTTTTAATATCGTTAGTAAATGTAAAAAAAAAAAAAATCTAAATTTTAGCAGATTTTGAGTATTTTACTGTGTTTTATTTCTTATTAGATATTTCTGTGTTTTTTACCTTTTGTTTTTTAAATATATTTTTCATGAAAATATGTTAAAAGACAAGTTCACTTTCATAAACATGTGGGCTGAATGAATGCAGCAATATTAGTAGAACACATCAGTGAGAGTTTAAGGAAAATTGGACAATCTGTTCAAACGATATGCATTTTTGAAGTTTCTGCTCACTCAAGGCTGGATGAGAAGTCTACTATAGCTTGTGATGTACATTTTTTCATAAATGTTTTTTTTTTTCATGTCTTGAGCAAATATAAGTCAATAATCATGCTATTATGAAATTTGCCTGTCAGCACAATTCGCATTGAAATTGTATACAAATTCTCGTTTTTGAGCAATTCTTGGTCGGACATGCACGTACATAATTATGCGCAACTTTGAAACCGCGGGCCCGGGCATTGCAAATTTGGTGTCAAAAGATGCGGGAGACTCGAAAGAAAAAAGTAATGAAACGTCGCGGCGATTGCTTTACGCGATAGCGATACATCGCGCGGAACGTTGGGGGGGGGGGGGGCTCGGAGCCCCCCCCCCCCCCCCCCCCGGCCTAGTTAGGGTAATGTGTCAAAGAAACTGCCAACCCTGTCCATGTATGTGCCTGTTCAATATATTTCAAAGTGCAGTGCAACAGGTGATCAATACGAGTTCTTATAGTAATAGACAAGTATTAGTGCTACTTATTATGTTATTTACATGTATATGTAATGTGTCTTCTCAGATGAGGTGCAGCCAATATTTGAAGAGTGTCCACCCATCATCAACGTCACCACAACATCTCAAATCACTAGCATCCCCTGGGAGAAACCCTCCTATCTAGCGATACCTGGTGTAGAGCTCAACATGGATTGTAACATGCCTAATCCTGCCCGGCTGCCCTGGGGGGAATACCAGCTCGTGTGTCAGGTCATTGACCCTCAGAGCGGTCTCCATGCAGAATGCTCGCGGAACTTTTTTGTAACACGTGAGTAAATACACAACTTACACACACACACACACACACACACACACAGATTCTAGTTCACGAGCGTAGTGCACACTGCGCAGTGTGATTGCCGGCAGCATACACCTTTGATGAAAATCTTCAGTTTTAAAAACCATAATTATAGACATTCATGACTCTTTGAGAATTAACTCGTTCCTGAACCTTCATGCTTCTAGACTATTATTTGATTATCTTCATGATTTTCTCTATTGTCTTCAGCTATATCGTGCACTCCACTGCGTACACCAGCCCACGGGTCCCTTGTATGCGATACATTCTTCTATGGAAAATCTTGCAGTATTATGTGCCAAGAAGAACATGATATTGCTAGATCAAGAGAGTTCAAAGGAAACTCTCTGTATATTTGTGGAAACTCTGGTCGATGGTCTCCTTCAACTTACGTACCAGATTGTTCAGGTAAGGAATTGCTAAAATGAAACACAAGAATTAGCCAAGTGACGGACTCACTTAAGCGCTCGAATGCACGCTTTTATCACATGCACGTGAATAAGGACAGGTATAGGAAAGTGCCATTTTGTTAAACCTTTCATGTTTTCACATACATTGTATGTGCGAACAAGGAAAAGCTTGTGACGGTTTGTAGTAATCTTCCTTTCCCCCACCTTTCACCCTTCTGTGCATGCATGATTTATCTTTACATGATTATTAATTGTGCAATAACAAACACACGGGTTTCTGACTTTCCTACATTATATATTATTTTTTAATGTTTGTGTTTATTTGGTATCATAATCATCATTAAACCTAGTAAGAATTTTTAAAAATGTCAGATCAAATCAAAGCAATTTACGATTGGCCAAAACATGGTGAAGAGTCGGTGTAATGTGTGGAATATCTACAGTAGACATAAATACTCCACATTTTATCAAATAAAGGAATTGAGATATTAACAGAGGTATGGACGATTTCGTCTTCTCGGAAAGACAACGTTCAGTTTTGATAGTGCGTTGATAACTTTTTTGGGGATCTAGTTTCAATAGGTTGTCATCTAATAACCTACAAGCATCCAAGAGTCATCCCAAAACTAAATCATTCTGGATGGGTTAAGACACACCATACATGTTTTGGCTTGTGTAGGCCCCTCGCCCTTTTGCATCTGTCATGGAAAGCTCTAGTTAGAGCGGAAAATACTAAAGAAAAAATAAATGAATGGCCTTATGTTATGGAACATCTCGTACATGATTGCCGTATCTTCTCTCTAAACGTTTGTATTTTACAATAATATACCTTGTAATGAATCGTGTCATTCCACCAGGCACTTGTAGAAGGCGTCTTCCAGATCCAGTGGTCCAATACGTAATATCTCTTGTTGAATCCGATGTGCCTTTGTTCCTTGTGCACATTTTGACTTCTCAGTCACCCAGATTGTTATCAGTAATGAGTACCTACATATCAAGAATTTCAATAATCATTTGATAAACAGCCATTAGTTACGACGTAGTAATTAAACAATAAATATATTTTGATTTTCGGTCCCCTTTTTGAACTTCGATAGAAAAGAAAAAAGCAGAGAGATTCAACCTACCGCTAGAGATCATGTACTATGCCGATTCATGTCAATCCGCTGAGAGCAATACTCTTCCAGCTCTTAAGGAAAAGTTCATTGACATCATCAAGGCCAGTCCTTTCCAAGAGATCTGTACCGGAAATCAGAAGTGTAGAGCAGAGAACGTGAAGGTGGAGTGCGGACAGGGTAACAGTCGAAGGAGACGAGATGCTCCCGAGCTAGAGGCCGGGACGGTGTTGTATGACGAGAAGAACAAGACCACGTTAACCGCTACCATATCAATGGTAAGTTACAGTCTTATTGTACTCTTTCTGAGCTCTTCGTGACTGAATATTACATGTGTCCATATGTACATTAGAATGCGAAAACAAAGAATACTGGATGTCAAGTGTTGAAAATTCAACGAAATAAAATCACAATTGTCATGTACTTTATTTGCTAAGTAAAAATACAATAACAAAGAAATGTGTACATTAAAGTGTTCGTTTATGTTTTTATCACAGTGCAGCCAGCAAATGTTATAATACGGTAATACAAAGCTGGTCGTATATTATAAGTCTTATTCTGAGCTTACGATTGAACGTACACGATGCCTTGTAAATGTCAAGCGAGACAGTTGAAATTGAACTTTTATGTAAAAAACGTTGTGTGCCATTTGGTCAACAGGTCCTGCAGGGTCCATCCAGCGATACCCCATTAACAGATGAAGGAGATTCCCCTCATCACCATCACAAAAACCTGGAGAGATTGGCACATGATATCTATTACCGAATCAAGGGTGTCGTCTTTACTGGTGATGAAGAGACCAACTCTCGTCCTACCCCATCCCTCCACCTCGGATCTGCATCCGCAGACTGTGAAGTTGGCTTTGTCACTGGTGACACGTCACATATGTGTGGTAAGGTTCATTTCATTTAATTTCATTGAATATCTTCATTCCCAACTTAGAATTATTATAAATATGCGATCTTAAAGATGAGTCGTACGGATGATGTGTATTTCTGGGTTTGAAGTCATCTGCAGATTCTTCTTGCCATAGTGGCAGTAAGAGGGATGCTTTGGAGAAATATGTTTATATTCGTTATTTGGTTCTGCAACATCTGCTTATTAATATCACAGATGTTTTCAAGCTTAAGGGAAGAAATGTGCATGTAAATGTACTTTGGTGTGCTTGTGGGTTGGCGATATGCCGATCCCTTCTCCAACCCTTAAGGGAATACTATTAGTGCTAAATTTCCGCTTGCCATGATAGCGCACTGACTCTGATAATATCTCAATTTTATCTGCATAAATTTCCAGTCGCCTGTCCAGCAGGTCACTACTTCCGGGGCAATCCTAGCCAGGGAGAGTGCTTACTGTGTGAGAGGGACACCTACCAGGACCAGCAGGCCCAGACTGAGTGTAAGCCTTGTGGTGACGGAAGAGGGACCATAGAAGAAGGGGCGAGGTCTTTCTCCCAGTGTGTGGGTGAGTCCTGATTATGTGACCGTGCATCTCAAAGCCCACAAAAATAAATCATACTCACTGTTTGTGTGTGAGGGCTCAAAGTAAGTGAAACGAGTCAATCTAATCAATCTTGAATTAATCTTGACTTCTTCGACATTAGTTTAAGTTTGGGATCATAAAACGACGGGAAAATGTTTTAGCAGTCTTTCTAAAGAACACTTTTGTGTAGAATAGTGTGATTAGGTGTATCTTAGTCCAGGGTCCCCTTTTCACTTCTTCACTTTCAACTCTAATAACTTCGGCAAAGATGATGCTACCGCTTTTATAGTCTGTATTATTACTGATGGTTGGAAGGTGTGGGACACAACCAATTTTAGCTAAATCTTCTAATCTCTACAGTTTTGTTACTAAAGTTGTACATCTTTTGTTCTGTCCCATTCACTGCACAGAGTACAGCCCGGTAGAATGATTAAGCGTTTGAATAAGCCCTATAGACCGATTCAATTTCGATGACCTATTCACCTACCGCCGCTAGCGGCGCTATAACGGTCGCCATAACTGGGGGCCAACGGGGGCTTCCAAGGACTCTTCCAGCGAGCTAGCTACCCAGCGAGTTGCACTTGCAGCTCAGCAGCCTAGCGTACCCATCGCGCATAGTTAGCCGAGCGCGGCCGCTGCGCCGCGGCCGGCGACCGCTGGCGCAGCGCTAATATTGTGATTGTTTACTCACTGTGTGGAAAAGTCATTCAGCGGCTTTTAATGCCTTTCTTTTGGACAAATTGAGTGATTCAGACATATTGATCTACTTTGAAAGTTTCAAAGGAAGGATCAGGAAAACACATTGTACAGTTGTTGGGTGCACAAAACAATAACACACACACACACACAAAAAAAAAAAAAAAAACCGGAAACGGAAGCTGCACGGCAGTGTGTGAAATTCAGACACCGCTGACGCATCATGATAAATTAAGGCAAAATTAAAGACAATTAAGTGAAATACAACGGTATAAAATTGCACAGATTTCGAAACAAACCATGTCTACTATATTCTGTATTGAATTAGGTTATCACTGCATGTTCGTAAAAAAAGTTGTTCATCTTAGAAGACAAGTTTAGATCAAAGAATTTGATAATTCACCGATTTTTTTTTTTTGGATTTTTTTTTATCCTTGGTGTCCTACTTGCCAAAGTTAGAATCCACTTCATGGCTAGACTTTATTATTATGACAAACATTTTACAGCCTACACTTACAGCTAAACAGATATTTCAAGATGCGTTAAATCCTTATATTGTTTTCACTTCTTCAATGTTCAGCACTGAATTGACCATAGGCCTATTCAATTTTGGCCTGGAACTCTGAATTTGACTTTTGATAAAGTGATATTAAACCATGGATAGTGGCAAACATCTGTTTCATAATCATACTAAGAAAGTATGATTTAAAAATAACTTTTGTAGATTATTATATTAGGCGTTAGCGTGATGTTATGCAAGGTTACTTAAGACCTAAAACAGTAGAAGTTTCGGTTGTAGACATCAGGCGACGTAGTCGTAACTTAAGATTAAGTTTAGGCATATACGGCCTAGAAACGCCTAGATTTATATTCCGTTTGGTTTACTCAGTTAAGCTTGCCTGAAGTTATCGACAACCGAAAATGATATAGGATCAGGGTTCTAGAAGTCAATAGGTCTAGATCAGCTAGTCTGGACTCTTGCTTAGATTTCTTCTAGACAAGATCTAACGTTAGACAGATTCTACCCTGCTGGCCCGACACTCCCGAGTAAAGGCAAAAGCCTGCCCCGCTAAAAAGGTTAAGTTAACTGATAACTTGCAATTTATTGCGCCATATCTAGTTCAAGATTCTTATCCATTATTTGTATTTAATTACATCAGTTAACTTGTCAACAGCCTAGGCTTATTAGCAAGACGTCTGCCTGCGCCTAGCAATAATTCTCCCCAGCGGTTTTTATTCTCTTGCAAGTCTTACACAAATGTGAATATACGGGGCTTACTATCTACACGCGAGTACCCAAGTCATCGCCAAAGAAATAGAGTCTACAAACATTCACGGATCATACCGATATTTACCTTGGAATTCAAGTTTTGGCTACAGCCGTATGTCATCTACCCATTCACTCATAGTCGGTATAAGTTGTTTAATTTTATTTATTCTGAATTAGCTAGCGAAAAAAAAAAAATGTAGACTCTAGTTGTCACAAATCCAGATGCGTCGATCGCTGCCAGCGCCAGAGATGCGGCTAGCTGGCCGGCTGGCGCCGGGTGGTAAAAGCACTGGTTGCCGCTGGCACCCTTGCCACGCACGCAGGGCGCTTGCCGACCCGGCCTGTTTGGCCCCCAGTTATGGCGTCGCCTTAAGAGGGCGCACTTCCATGAACAGTCGCTTGAATCGGTCTATACTTCAGAGCCTCTTTTCTCCGTACACACCTTTTTTTTTTCATAATGTGTTCTTTTTCTCTAATATTCGGATACGAATATTGGGATAGTCCATTTGAATTGAGGTATATATCATTCTAAAGCGTCTAAAGTCTGCTCTTTCAGGATCTGCTCTTTGATGAAGATACTTTTCTGGTGACTTTTTGTTGCTTTTGTGATGCAGGGTCACACCTTCCACAGAAATGGAGCACCATCCTCTCTGATAGGGGCACTATCCCATTCCAATCATGCCAATAATAATTAAAACCTGACTTGCGTGGACGTGTGCCCCTATATCGAAATCCATATGCCAACAAGCCTGCTGCTAGAATAGAATTGGCATGAATGAAAAAAAAAGAAAAAAGCTATTAAGCCCTATTGTCTTTAAATTCGATCGAAATACTGAGTAAATGATCCTCGTTACTTACCCGTCAAAAATCAAGAAAATTGACGTAAATTTGACGTACACTGGAAAACACTGGCCATCACACATGATTAGGACCTATATGCACAGTCCTGATGACTTCCTATGAAAAAAAAAAAAAAAACAATATGTGCAAACAAATTCTCATACTGCTGCAGGAGATCCTGTTCTAAGGTTCATATTGGAGTTTGTTAACTCACACCAACTCAACCTGTCCAATATCTTACCCTGTCTTCTTAGCCTTGTGTCAGCAGGGCTCGTATTCAGCCACTGGATTTGAGCCATGTGTCCGATGTGAACGTGGTACTTATCAACCAAGGTCTGGCCAGTCCACTTGCTTGCCTTGTCCGGCCGGCTTGACCACACCTACTCACAGCTCAGTGTCCATCCATAGCTGTCAAGGTCGGCTCATTTCCTTCTGCATAGCTTCTTATTGTCATCTAGAAGTCTCATCTTGAGAGACGCTCCTGCCGGTCACACGTTAAATTTCGCTAATGCATTGCAGTATCATGATATGAAATATGATCGTGAATTCTAAATAAATTCTTGCTTGATCAAACTTAAGTTTGGAATCAGTGGTGTAAAGGGACTCGGGAGGGGAAAACAATTAACTTTGTACAGATGCTGACGATGTCCCCAGGGGACCCCTATGGAATTACAGTCTTCATAATCACAAATAGCATAGTAACATTCAAGGATCCTGCAGCAATCGCTGAATCCTATAAAACATTTGAAAATAATGTTGCTTTGGTGGAGTGTTATGGATGGTAAATGCGCTGCTGAAGTGAGCTAGATAACTTGGTCTCATTTTTTTTTTTCAAATTTTCCATTTTTCCCCATTTCAACTCAGTCGAGTACTTGATCATTTTGGAGGGTAAACAAATATTGCTTGGTTTAGGACAGTTACAGTATATTCATGCTTGTTATTCTATTGTCTTGTTTTGTGTTTTCATACCCACTATAGAACCATGTCCAGCTGGTCATGCATCTAGCACTGGTTTCCAGCCATGCTTTCCGTGTCCATTAGGATTCTATCAGCCTCACAAGCGACGCAGAGCCTGCCGCAAGTGTGGTGACAACACAACTACTCCACATGTTGGCTCAACATCCATCATGATGTGTCATTGAATGTCTTTTACCTATTATTATCTTGCATATCATTGGTTGTCATTCGCACATTAGTTGCATGAGGGCTTCCGTTGATGATCCACCCAAGTGTATTTTGCATTATCCTCCATGATGTATGGATAATCTAAAAAACCCATCATGTAACTACCGTCTGAGCAGTGGTAGCTGATCTCTATATGGCATATCATGACTAAAAGCATTAAGTGTGCCCGATAGCTTCATAAATGGTCTGTGACTCATCTTAGAGTGCGAGAGTTCATGTACAGAGAAATCGTTAAATGCAGCTTTGCAATCTGATCATTATCTATATTTTACATGAAGTATGTCCATACTTTCCCAATTTTGTCCCACGACTTTAAATTCACAAAAATATAAAATACTAAAGATCTTTGTTAGCCCAAAACAGTGAATAAAGTGTAAAGTTAACCACATTTTCTGCCTGGTGTTTATTTGCCACATAATCAAGAATTATGTTATGAAAAAGGCTCATTGCCAGAGGTCCGGACAACGTTAATGTGTTTACATATAAAAATATTATAATTTAATCAATATCCTTGTTTTGTTCAGAACTTAGCTTCTCAGAAAAGATAATACTTACTGAAATGAGATTTACAAGTACATTGGGAGTGCGTAGGTCTTTTGACAATATCTAATTACCACTCAGTATTGATTGTTTCTTTAACCTTTGCACAGGTCTTGAAATGCATTTAAGTTTATTTTTCACTCTTCTTTCAATTGTATTTTGATGATGGCATATTATCGTTTGTCTCTATCTGAAATACTAATAGTGATCGGCTATACTGACCACACTCGCAATATATCCTTACCATCCTTCCACTGCGTTTACCCGCAATCTCCATTCTGTGCATCTTTACCGCAGATTGGGGTTATCTTCGCAGTCCTTATGGTGTATCCTTTTTGTTGTTGTTTTGAGAAAAGAATTGGAAGTGGAGTATTAGTTTCCATTCGTATGTAGTTTAAATCATATTGGATCTCTTATTCATCATGGATACTTCGTGGATGCTGTGAAAAATGCCTATTTTCTGGATGCTGTCCTGGAAATGAGTTGAATGTTTCAATAAAGTCTCTGAAAGTCAATTCATATTTGAATTTCAGAAATTCAGAAACGACATGATTTTTTTTTTTGCCTTTCTTTTATGTCTCTCTTTGCTTTCTATAGCAAAATTCAAAGGGGAAAATAAAATGGAGGAGAACAGATAAAACTTAATTCTTGAAAAAGTTCTTAGTTAATGTTCACTTTCCGGGGCAATTACAACGTATTTGACATATGCCACAGTGTCACAAGGTCATAATCACAAGTTTCCTGTGATTTGAAATGAGTTAACAGTGGATTTCATTTTGTATTCGGCAATCAAAATGTATTGACCTTATCTGTTTGAATTTAGCTGTGGCGTTTACTCTAATAAATACATTATGTGCCGTTAAGTCTACATCTGATTATTTATGTTTTAGAGGACACTTTACTTTTAATGACTAAGCTGTTGATGGCAAACATATTTTTAGCTAGGAACAGACATTACTAGACACTTTTGTTTTTTTGTTTTTTTTTTTGTTTTTTTTTTAGTTTCGTTTTAGATAGTACACTGTATGTTAGTCTCTGGAATATTAGGTGTAAACATGACGAAGAAGAGCTGTTATCATTACCATGACCTTCAACGACTAAGATTTTCATTCCATTGAAACGCATAGCTTAAGTCTGTCACATTTGTCACATTCAATGCTGTATAATTAGAAATGTGCATTTTCAAAATATAAACATTTACCGCGTTAACGAGAGACAACGTGAGAGAATGACTCATACTTTATTTGCAATTGAATGATGAATTGACAGTCTATATACTTAGTCATTACCATTACACTTTAGTATTTTTTTTTTAAATTGTTCGTTACCCTGGCAGACATAAAAAAATAACAAGGACTTTAATTGCATTTGAATGAGTAATTCGAAATCTTGAAATCTAATTACCTTTCCTTCCTTACATTCCTCCACAATCGATCATATATATGTACTGAAAGAAATTGGACTGAGACGGACGTTGCTCTCGATCTTGAGTCTCCCTTTTAATCAGTCGAGCTTTCGGTCATCAGGCCTTCATCAGGATCTACCAACAGAATAGTTATTATCTAAGTAATCTGATGTGTCGTAATATAATGCAATGACATATAATGCCAATCTTCTCAAACATCACCTTTGTATACACAAATCAATCATTCAATTCAATACAAAAATCCAATCTAACATCATCTCATCGACAAAAATACATCATTGATTAAAAAAAAACAGATATAAATACATTCTTGTATCAAATCAGGTGATGGAGTTGATGGGATCAATGAAAGACATCCGTTCATAGTCCGTGTGTAGTAGGCCCATGCTCTAATTTACTAAAATAATTACAGATACCAGAAGAGCGCCATCTGCAGTTTTGACTCGCTACACGACGCGATGCTGTGATCTGACCCCCCCCCTTTTTTTTAATGGCAATTGATGGACCAATATTGTTGTCCAATATCGACCTTAACAAGCATTGAATTGATCAATATTCTAGTAGTAGCCATGCTAAAAGAAATCATTCATTCATTCATTCATCCATTCATTCATTCATTCATTTCATTTCATTTCGTTTCATTTTATTTCAAAATGAAACTTTTTTTTTTTTAATGAATGAACGAATTTCATTCAGTACCGGGTAGTAGGTTCGAATACTGCTCGAGTACATACGTCTATGATTTTTTGTAATCATGGTTACAACAGCACTAATAAATTCAGTGCTTATCACGTCGAGGAAGGGCAATTTGTCAGTTGCAATAAAACATCTTGACAGAAGACTTTCATGAATTTGAATATTACCTTTTTGTGAATGCACATTGTAAGTCACAATTATTCATAAGTTTGATAATCAATATTCTCACCCCCCCCCCCAAAAAAAAGGAGGGAAGCGGAAGTGTCTGAAATCTGAGTACACATGATAGAGAGAGAGAGAGGGGGGGGGGGGGGGGTGGGGGTGTAGGCAGACGCCTGCACCCTTTACCACACTATCATCTTACATGATCCAACTCTCCTCGATTCTTCTTCAGGTGACAGTTTTTATTCTATTACGTCCTTTTTCTTCTTACTTTTACTTTCAGTGTACAGCTTGGTCAATTTACATAATGGGTTATAAACTATTGACTTCCTACGCTCATTGCCATTTATATGGTATGTATAAGTTATGGCGAAAAGATAATGTCAGAAATGATATCATTGTTGATATCATTACTCCCAGCGAGGAATACATGAAACGGTAATTTGTCGAAGTTGTAATAAAGAAGGCTTTTGTAAATTTCCCGGAAACTAAGCATCTCTGCAGATAACGAAACAATTGCAGGTCGTAAAGAGGGAGAGAGGATAGGAGATTTAAAAAAAGAAAAAAAAAAACAATGCTCATCTAAGGGCCCATCTAACAGTAATGTGTGGATGTGTGGTGGCTGAAATTAGTCGATCTGTTGCAAATACCTGTAACAGAGATAACTACAAACAGTGCAGGTTACTATACCAAAGACTGAAACTCAGATTATTTTTTATTATTTGTGTTTCTTCCTGTTTTAAAGGGTCAATAATCATCAAAACTTCTGAATGTGCCACCCTTCCTTGAAATATCCCAGAGGTTCGGCTCTGGATGTAGTCTTACGATGATGAAATCAATCCAGACAATCGACAAGGATTCAAAGGGGCTACTTAATTTCCAAAGTGGAAATTCAAAGATAATTATAATTTAGCGTAAGTTTTATGTTGTGTTTATGCTAAAATCTTGGAAGTAACGAAAAGTAAAATACTTTTGCTGATACGACCAATGCAACACAAACAAAAAGACAATTCATGCGATGACTGGGATTACTGTAATTTGCGGGGGGGGGGGGGGGTTCAGATATAACAAATGCGTTTTGCTTATGCATTGTATATAATTTCTCTCTTTATTTGTATTTATGTGTATTTATACTTTTTTTTTTTTATAAGGAAAGAGCCGTCGCATTTTCTAGTTTGGAAGCCCCCCAGGACAATGGTGTGTGTAAATAAAGAGAAACCACCCGTCGCGGCCGTGGGACTGAGCATAATGCAGACAGTAGCAAGGCCAAGCGAATGCTGACAATGGCTTTGTACAAAGTGTTCGGAGCGGGCAAGTGCTTGAGAGACATAGAATTTTACCTTTTATTTGATGGATTGTCGTTACTGCTGACGTTTTTAAATCAGATAATTCAAATGGCTTAAATTCACTTTGCATTGGTGTGACTTTCATTCCGGATATTGAAATATCAAAGCAAAACATTTTCATCTTTGAATCTAATGTGCATTGTCTTTAGGACATAGTGTGCTTGTTGATACCATTCAGTGACGTTACAAATATATCAGTCGTGTTCGGCGAGTCTCTGTAGGTTTTCTAAATAGAAAGGAGAATGAAATCATTTCAGCTTTTTGTTTCACATGTCTTTTCCGCGAGGTCGCAAATTGAAATAACATGGGATGGCTTAAACTCTATTTGCAAATTCATGAAATGCCATTCATATTCATAATCTTTGGTTACAGTTTGAGGACAACATTTGAGAACAAAATATTGATATGAATAAGATATGACTACATGACAGAACCGGTCTAATGTCGCATGAGCAAATGCCACTGAAAACCCAACTAATCACTGGCACTACTGACGTCTTCAACCCGGAGAGCGTCCCTCTACTCACTCCCCCACCCTCCCCGCGACCGACCCGTGTCGAAAAAAGACTACAAAAGAGAACGAATCTTCACGTGTACAGGCACCCTCTCGTTGTAAAGCCCCATTGTTTGGCTGCACCCTCAGTTTGTCGAAACTAGGGGGTTTCCCTCATGACGCAAGAACGAAGAGCGTGGTGAAGGTGACCATGGCAATGACTTTGTGAAAGGAGTGCTTTCGACCTCTCGGCCTTGCCTATTGTGCGGAGAACCATTACAGGGATAATACAGACAGATTGAAAGAGGGGGAGGGGAGAGAGAGGGGAAAGGAGGGAGAAACAAAGGGGAGAGAGGGCGAATGAGAGAGGGAGATGGAGAGAGGGGGAGATATATATATATATATATATATATATATATATATATATATGTATATATATATATATATATATATATATATATATGAAGGGTTTGTTCGCAAAAACCGATAAGTCCATATTTGCCAATTGGAGATATTTGCGATTAAAGGTCAAGAAAAATAAAGTGAATAATAGGAAAATTTTTGCTTCTTTTGACCATAACTTCAAAAATGTACCTTTATAAATAGTGACCAATATATCATTTAAAGGTCCAGTTTACCTTTGGGAGCAGTGATTTCAAAAATGTTCAAGATATCACATTTGATGCATATGTGTAGGTCTGTTGTATCATAAAACATCCTACCATATGAAATATTTGCAATAAAACCTAAAATATAAGGAGATATCAGGGTTTTTCTCAGTAAACCGTAACTGTATACGGTTTAGTCTGGAAACATTTTTATTATAACTATTGTTCACATTTTGTGTATTTAACAACACTTCACATCAATTATACGGATTCAAATTTTGACAGTAGTTGTTTCTATCCCTAACTCACATTTTAGAACTATTTTAAAGCACTAATGCTTTCACCTGCAAATGGTAAATTATGCCTTTAAAATGTATTATTTTGTACTTTATAACAGAGACCGTACTTCAACATCTTCAAAAATGGACTTATCGGTTTTTGCACACAAACTCTTCATATATATATTATCGAAAAAAGAAAGAAATCACTTCAGCTAAACAGTGAAAATACCAGGTGGACAGGTGCAGCAGAGAGGGTATAGTGTTTACTAACGTGTAGGAAGCACGCAACGTTAAAGGACAAGTTCACCTTCATAGATATGTAGATTTAGTGAATGCAGCATTATGAGTAGAACATGATATCATTGAGAGTTTGATGAAAGTCTGATAAATTCGTTCAAAAGATGTTTTCTTTCACACGCACACACACACAAAAAAAAATCCGTTTCGAAGTTCATTCTCAGTCACGACTGGATGAGAAGACTACTACAGCTGGTAATGTCACTTGTGTAGAACAATAAAGAAAATATTAAGAAATTCAACATAATTGTTTTTACTTTTCTCACATAATGAAAGAACACTTGTCTTGTCTTTTTAAGAAGGCGTGAGGAATATACTCTTATACGCCAGTGACAACTCGGGGAAACGTGCATTTTAAAAAAAAAAAATAATAATTTAATGAAATGTTCTGTATACTTTCCTTATATCGTTCTGCCATATGACATCATGGACTACAACAGTAGTCTTCTGACCCAGCAGTGACTGCGCAGATAGTTTATGAATTCAACTTTCAAAATGAAAGTTTTGAAAAGATTATCTCATTTTCCCCAAACTTTCAATAATGTGTTCCCGCTGCATTCACTCAATCAACATGTGAAGATGGACTTATCCTTGTCGACAAAAGAGAGAGGGAGAAAAGGACGGAATATATTAGCAAACGACAGAGATCATATCTAGGATTAAGTTGTTGAAAAAGTTTGATACAAAGGGCTTCAAACTAAAATAAAATCACCAGAAGCGCGTCATAAATGTTGAGAATGCCTCACTGAAGATAATGTACAAAGAAAATACAATATTCATCAAATACCACGAAGCATTTATAAAGAGATAGACAGAGAGATATAGAGAAAGAGAATCTTAAATTATGGTAAATCATACGATCTACTTCTAGGTCTTTAAGTTGACTGCATATCGTTTCAGCATGTTTTGATGGTTCTGAGCCATCATACATACGCACTGTGGAGAATTGAGAGGGGAGCTAGGAGTATTGAATCCTTTTCGATGGTGGTATGGTTGATTAATAAGGGAGGTGGTTGAATGGATCAGTGGTGCAATGGAGGGGCTTGCTTGGGGGTTTGCCTGGCACCCCCTAAAATGACGTCATATACCTCGGCTAACTGTTTACCAAATCATTCAGATCCTAATCGTTGCACGTTTGAGGAAACAATTTCAAATGTATTTTGTCGTATATCAGCAGTTGCATATTTCAAAAGCTTAGTTATTCCCATGATATCTTCAGCGTGGGGTTTGTTCCACTCTATTATACATTATCTGAAGCTGACTTCATAAAGCCTTAGTTATTGCCATGTTAAACGAATCGTAGCTTTACTCACTTACTATGATTACGATGGGCGCACTGTGCATCCCCCTCCCCCTCCTAGCCCCCCCCCCCCCCCCCCACACACACACACCATGTGAAAAGGGTAATAGAGTAGCTAGCTACAATTGAAATTATTGTTTACCTTCAGCAGTGACTTAAAAAAGCTGAAATAATCACATGTGATGCATATTTGTAGGTCAGTTGTATCACAACACCTTTAAAAAATGCAAAAGAACGTAGAATATAAGGAGATATCACTATTTTTCCTACTAACTATAGACGCTTTAGTCTACTCCTAACTGTAGACGGTTTAGTCTAGAGACGGTTTAGTCTAGAGACAATTTTATTATAACTATCGTTCACATTCTGCTTATTTCACAATACTTAGCACTGATCACATAAAATGACTTTTTAAACTGGTTGTTTATATCCCTAACTCACAAATTAGAACTATTTTAAAGCACTAATGCTGGGTTTTTCATCCGCAAATGCTATGTAATGCCTTTAATAGTTTTACATTCCTGCGTCTTCACGAAAGGGCACATGTTATAGACAGTTAAGTGCAGTATCCATACATTCATGCATTGTATTAGACATCTTTTGAGTGATCGTTGTGCGCATGCACACAAGGTTCTGTGAGTATGCTTTATTGGAACCAATCAGCGATCAGGCAGAGTGCCCCAGTATACTCCACAACAACTTTCCAGGTGGATCGCACGGATTCAGAGTCGTAGGCTAGCTTCGGCGCGCAACGTGACTGTATGTGTGTACCGCTGTTCTGAAGGTGCTGTGAAAAGGGAATTCTTGTGTCGACTCTGACAAACTAAGACCATGCAACTGCGAATCGCCGGGGTTTATACCGTCATCCTCCTGCTTTCACTGGCCATCACGAATGCTGGTAAGGAGCCTGTCATATAATACTCATACAAAACTTCGCTTCTTGATACAAATAACCAAAAAAGAAAAAAAACAGAAGACATAAAAAACACGTTTACAAAAGAAAAGTCTTGTCTGGAGATACTATTGCATCATCAGTTTTTTTTTAATAGTTTGTGTACACAAATGTACAAATATTCAAAGCTTATATTTTTGCTGAGTATAAACACTACGGATCCGCTTATCACTGCATGGAGACCCCGTCTTCTTTTCATGCTGATGAAGATTTGCTGTTTTGTCGAAGTTGCTTGTTTTGAGGGGATTTTGGTGTAATTCAGACAGAAGGAAACACCATGGCCATAACATTTATACCTATCTTATGCATTCGTACAGGCTGGCCTGTTTATTTGAACACTTTCATTGACAGAATGATCTCCTCCATTCAGTGAGACATGCATTGTTCCTTCATGTGACACTCAAACTTGGAAAAGGGGCAAATTGTCATTGTTGTCTTTAAAGTTCATGAGCTCAGTCATGGATGACATTTGTCAACATAATTAGGTACCAATAAAAAAGAGGAAGAGTTTTTTCTTTCCTCACAATTAACATTGAGCTCTCCATAACTGACAATAAAGAAATGGTAGCCCTCCAAAGTTGGATTACCATTATTTTTTTTGATACGCACTGTATATTACTTGAAAAAGCTGCATCGATCAGCTGAAATAAATGCATTGTTTGACTGCAATCTCACAAAACAATGTATTGTTTTTCAACGTCAAGTCAATACAAGCAAATAAACTACAATGGCAAATCAAAACTTCACGTGTCTCTAAATTAAAAGAGTACATATAAATGAAGTTCTACAGTAATCACTTGCAAATCAGTTGGAGAGCCGATATTCCCCAAATGAACGTCAGTGCTAAGAACTAGTAATTTGGTCTTGTTAAAACATAATAACACGTATGATTAGCTTTTTAAACGCTTGGAAAATGTACTTCGTTTTAGACACAAAGTGCATAAAAATACCAATTACTAATTTTTTTTTTCATTTTATTCATTACATTTGTTTGTTTGGTAAATACTTTATTTTCTGCAAATCAATATATACATAGATTGAATAATCGTGAACATGGGAA
This sequence comes from Diadema setosum, assembly GCA_033980235.1. Classification (NCBI taxonomy): domain Eukaryota; kingdom Metazoa; phylum Echinodermata; class Echinoidea; order Diadematoida; family Diadematidae; genus Diadema; species Diadema setosum. The sequence continues at coordinate 34,031,886 of CM067075.1, read as the reverse complement.
ACATACAAAGTCTATTTGAAACAGAGTCGTTTGACTTGCATAAACAACGATATAAAAGGAAATTAATGATATTACAGAATGCATGTCTATGCAGCTGGGATTACAATAGCAATATTATATTTAAGGAGTGATAATGCAGAGGGCCGCCATTGTAAGCATTGCTTGAAAAGATGGCCGGCCCGAGGAAAAGGTATTTAGGTAAATTGGTAACAATACAAATTCTGCTGCGAAGATAGCAGGGGAAAATAAACTCTGATGTGTGATGGTGGTGAATGTGCGTGCAAGTGCTTGAAAGTGCACAGGGGCAGATAGGCTGGGATTTAGAATAATGAAATTGGTTTGCTGGAAGAGGGAATGACTTACGATGTTGCTATTATCGGGAGACCAACATGAGTCATTAATTTTTTTTTTTTTTTTTATTCGTGCTTAATTCGTATTTCAAGTATACTGTGATAAAACATGCTTCTTTAAGTTTGCTTTAAATGAAAACAAGGAGGCACACTGTTTCAACTCCTCGGGAAGAGTGTTCCATGTATCCGGACCGTGATGTCTAATCGATTTTTGAGCAAGTAAAAGCTTTGAATTACTTAAATGAAAATCATGGGAACGACAGGTAAGGTATGAGTGAATATGATCATTAGTTACTCGGGCATTATGGAAAAATGGTAATAAATTGTTAATGTGTTTATACATAAATATAGCAGTTAGGTATGAATGTATATCATGGGCCTTTAGAGTTTTTAGGCGATAAAATATGGGATCAGTGTGAGCCAAAAAAATTGAATGTGTGCATATACGAAGAGCCTTTTTCTGAAGAAGAAAAATTGTGTTCAATTTGGTTTTGGTACTGTTGCCCCATACAATATTACAGTACATATCATATGGTATTTTATTATTAAGTCATACAATGCAGAGTACTTTTTATTATCATACTAATGACACGAAATGTATTAGTTTGTTGTCTCTTTTTAATTTGATAAGATTCAAAGGTAATTAATTTTTATCAAAGGACGTAAAAGAAAATAGGGACCTACATAATTCCCCGTTCTTGCTCTTTCCCTCTGGTCAATTCGTGTTTTTTTTTTTCCTTTTTTTCTTTTTCTACAAGTTAATATGAGTAATAAGACATCTTATTTTCCCATTTCAAAATACCTTAATCACACAAACACACACACACACACACAGACACACACACATAACCACGACATCATGCAAAAATCTTAATGATTGTAGTTGCATGCCACAAGGTATTCATCAAGGGCTTTCACATTCCATAACTTTAAAAGGACTTCTACCACTTTCCTCTAAATTGCACCTTGGTGCATTATTATTCTTTCTGCAATTACTTGATTCACGTAGTACATTTTTTGTCATTTCTCCTTTAAGCACAAGCATTGATTTATATCCTCTTTTTAGCATCATTATTCTTACTCTTTTCCAATTCTAGTCATTTCCAATTGTAACCTATTATGGAAGCCATCAAGACCAGCATCATGACAGAAATAATTAGTCGAAATAAAAACAAAACAAAACAGATGGGAATTAAATTATATGTTTCTGACCAAATGTGCATAATGCTTTTTGATTGCTCCCGGCTTCTTTAGAAACAATATGGCATGTCGTGTCTTGTTCAAAGGGTATTATATTTATTCATTTTTTTTTTCAGACGCATGGGGCCGACGTCGTCGTCGTCGTCGAGCGCCACCCCCTCCACCGCCTCCACCGCCTCCTGGTGACTATAAAAAATGAATGTCATATTACAGTATGTTTACGCATCTATAGTAAATAAAGATATATAGATATAGTTATGCCCATTTTATACTGAGTACTCGATGTTAACATGATCGTCTAGTTTGTTTAATCTATGTCTATATCTGTATCATTATCTGGATAATGTATAAAGCATTTATATATTTGATTTCTTCCATTTCTTTCCTCACAAAGTCAGGAAGAAAGGGGAGACTACACATGCAAGAAAACAAAACAAACAAAAATCCTTGGATCTTTTACTCTATGAACTCCTCAAGTTGAGAACTTATCTTTATCGATTTTTCGATTGATTGTGTTTTTTTTTTTACTTTTAAATGAACCTCCACTCTCAAAAAGTACTCGTCCTGCAGTGAAGTCAAGTACGACATTAAGGAGCTCACGGCAAGAAAAAAAAAAAGAATATGCAAATGATGTAGCATGCAACACTTTCAGGCACATTGTGACACACGTGGGTATCAATAGGAGACAAATCAAGATCTAATCTTTGATGCAAAAGAGGCGTAACAATGACAAGGGAGAAAATGCCGATATGCTCAAATACAAACATAGAATATACTCTGAACGTGCTACCTATACATTGTGCGGTTGTTGTGGTCGATATGAGACAAATTTGTGATAAAACAGTATACAGTCATTTCTATCGTTGATTGGCGGTCCTTGATAAACATTGTACACATCTTTATTCTCGGCTTGGCTTGCCGAAGGCTTCTTTACCCGAGAATACTGACAGAAACACAGCTTTAATGGCTGTTGAGCCAAGTCATCAAAGAACTTGACTATGAGTCTTTGAGATTTCTAGCAATGAGAATTAAAAACATTTCCTGATATTGTATATCATATAGAATGATGTTTGTTACCATGTGGCATGTTGAAACTGATTGATAACGAGATTCGTTCTTCGTGATATGTATTCTTTACCCAGACACAACACGTCCCGTTTTTACGTCTTGTGTCGGAAATATCGGCACTTACTACACAACATCCACTTCGCGAGCCGTGTATTATTCTACACCAACAGCTACAGACAACAGAGGATGGGTCTCAGTCAGGTTGGTATTTATAGTTTGGGTGCGTTCGAGCACTCTAAAGCGAACCAAAGCGATCTGAACCAAAGCGTACCTTACCGAATTGTGCCAGATTTGAAGCGTTCGAGCGCTCTGTCGAGAAAGCGTACCTCACGAGTTATCTTCAGAAAAGGTCACGCATTTTTTTTAGGAAGAATGTCATCCACCTGGCGCTTGAACTACTTGCTTACAGCTGTCCCGAAAAAAGAGAATGATGTATTTGCATTGTGACGTATGGCATGATACGGGCATGTTTTACAGCGAACTTTTGGTTCGCTTTTGGTACGCTTTTGGATCACATCGGGAAGTGGTCCACTTTTAGCTCGGTACAGTACGGTACGGTACACTAAATAGGAACGTTCGAGTGCCCCTCTGGAGCGGGTTCGGTACGGTATGTCAGTTCTCTTTAGGTGAGCGCTCGAACGCACCCTTTTTTCTTCTATGCTGTCTGCGTCCTCTTTCCTTTCCTCTTCTTGTAACGTTTTCGATAATAATGCTAACTCCTGGCAGTGTTACCATTTTTTTTTTCTTCTCCTCATGAAAATAACATTGTAAGTGGAACGGAAAGACAGCAACAACATTTCTAAAATATGGTAAAGCACAGAAGGACACCATCTTCAGTATACATAACAACTGAGAAAGGAACATTTGCAACAATAACATAGCAAATGCATTTCTCTGAATATCTGTCCAAGTTTGTGTTAAAACTATAATGTGAGCATTATGTATCGAATGGGTGTGTGAACCCTGTGAAGAGTTAGTATTAATAAATGAGAGTTTCATATAATCGATTTTACGCCAATTTATTGAAATGTCAGTATAATGTATGCAACGCAGACGTTCTCAAAACATCATGTTTCAGCTATCATGGTGTATTTTGGGGGAAAATAAACAGGAGCAATATTCAAAAATAAATCGAATATAAGGTCAACACTAATATCACTTTATACTAACCTCAGTCGGGTGTCAGGGGCGAGTTCAGGCTCTACTTTCTACCAGGGTTCCCACACCGTCCAGTACCGTGCTACGGATAGTGCAGGGAACTACGCAACCTGCTGGATAACATTCGCAGTGGTTGGTAAGTAACTACAGTGTAATCCAAACTGTTGTAAATGGCATTGTAGTTGATTTGAGCCCATTCTTTTCAACCGGGCACGGGAGATAAGGAGGTAAATTGAAGACTAAAGATAACAAGAGATGAAGACCTGATCTCGTTCTTTTTCTAGCAGGTCCTAGAATTTTCCCTCTCCATGAAAGTGTAAATGAGAATTCGAAGACGTCAAGGAATAGCCTGGAAATGAATTACTGGTATATGAGATTTTTATCAACATTTTGACTACGGAAGTTTTACACTAGGCTTTTGCTTATTCTATTTCAATTGCAGACGTTATAGGAAATCTTGCAACTGATTGACAAATTGCCCTACATGGACTCAAATAAACACTGAAATCGTCAGTGTGTTGGTAGTAGACATGATACAAGCCATGGGCGTAGGTACTAGAGCAGGATTCGAACCCAAGACCTCCTGATCTCCGGGCAGGCGTCATCTATCTAGTGGTTTTGCAGACAAGTTTGAACATGCTTCCTCCTTTCAACCCTTAACCCCAACAGTAATTCGGTGTTCATCTGTATCGGCGCCATCCCACGGGAGTGTGGGGTGCTCTAACGCTCGGTATGTTGGCTCAACCTGCACGTTCTCCTGTTCGACTGGCTACTACATGAGTGGCGGATCCTCGTCTAGAACCTGTCAGCAGTCAGGCATCTCAGGTGTCTGGACAGGATCAGCGCCCTCCTGTGCACGTAAGGCCGAGAGGACTTGCTAACAGGTCACTTATTGTCCAACTAACGGACGAAAAAATAATGTTTGCTCTCCTCCAAACTTACAACGTGTCACGTTGTCTCTGGATAGTTATGCTCTTCCACCGAAATTCTTCAAGTTTCTTGTATCAAAGGCAAAGTATTGTGTGCTTTTACATAGTGAGTTCTGGTAGAGTGAGGAGGATATCTGATTATAACATAGATGAAATGAATATGACGCATGTAGCCATTATCATTTAAAGGCCACTTGCACCGATTGAAACAAGGCCCCTGACTGATATCACCATCGTTTGATTTGTAATCAATGTAACAACGCTCAAACGCTGCACCATGATTACCTTTCTGCTGATCAAGTAATCGGAATGGGTTGCAATACTCTTGGTGTAAAATCACAGGTGACATATCCTAGAAAAATAGATTCGAGTAATGCATTGTAGGAAATATTTATATTGTGTCTAAAGATCATGTAAACAGAATTCATAGGCCTTTACTGCTAAGAGCCTACTTGGCCTAGTCATGGTACCCGATGACGAGCGTGCCGAGAATGCTGTATCAATGTAGTTCACAATCATTGTCTAAAAGGCAATCTTATCACAAAGCAAATAACAGCTAACTTGAATGTTATCATTTTCACGTCAATCCAGGGGTAACCTGTCCGTCGCTGAGCGCCCCATCAAAAGGAAGTATAAGCTGTACAAATGGCCGCTACTACAATAGCAGGTGCACGTTCTCCTGCAACCAGGGGTACACTCTCCAGGGTTCCAGTTCACAGTGGACATGTTTGATTTCTGGTTCTTGGTCCAACTCCGGAACGACTCCGACTTGTGCTGGTAATCAAACTAGAGTTTTTACACTGACGAATTATGGTAACAATATAAAGATGAAGACAAAAACAGAACCAAGCTGTGAGCGCCCATGGGATGATAGCTTTTTCAAATTTTGTTTCGTAATCTTGTCTAGATTTCCAATGTCTAGGGGAATTCCAGGCTAGTGCCACGTAGACTTATTGGAATTAAAATGAATTGAAAACTTAGTCTGAAAAAAAAAGTAAAATGATGAGCAAAACCATGAACATTTGGTCGAAATCGGATACAAAATAAATGAGTTATGACATTTCAAAGATTCTCTTATTTTTGCATAACAGTTCATGAAGAATTGATATGAATAGGCCTATTTAAATACGGAGTGAGCTTGTGATGATACCGCTTCTATTATTTTCCATTGGTCGTGTAAAAAAAGGAGAAAATTGAAAATTTGAAAAAAATGTAAAGTATAATTTCTTATTCTTGGTGGAATACTTCAAAATAATGATCACTCATCTTTATATCAGGATATGAGTCTGGAGTATTATTGCCCAAATGAACGAAGGGCTGGAAATGTTGAATTTCATGTGCAAATTACATGGCAAGTTTTGACGGGGTGACATACACTTCATTTCATTTCATTACATTTCATTATATTTCATTTCATTTCATTTCATTTCATTTCATTTCATTTCACTTAGTTTCCACATCCTGATAAAAAGCACTTACAAAAAAAAATACAGGAACGATACATACACAGTAGAACATTGGACCAATACAGGGGAATAATGTTCAACTTACAACAAGTTCATAACAGATAAACACAACATAAAAGCAATTATTTCAGTTTGTGGGGGATCAACATAGACCCTAGGTCGAACTGTGGCTGATCCCAAATATTACAGTAAAAATATTTACATTAATACAATACACACAGGAAAACTACTACAGAAAGAACACAATACATATAAATGATACAATAAGGCAAGAGTCATCAAAGTGGGGTGCTTATACCCTGAATAAAAGTTAAAATTTATCGAAAACCTTTATGAACAGGAAAGAATTTGTAACTTCTTTTAGATAATGAAAGTGTATTGCACAACTTTATTACATTTGGCAAGTCATTCCATAGAACAGGTTCCCTATATTTAAAGGTGTATCTTGAAATGCAGTGTTTAAAATTTGTGATATACAATCTATTCATCTTTCTTGTATTGTAATTATTCTTATTTTGGATGAAGGAAGTATCAAGAAACCTTGGCAAAATGTTGTTCATATACAGCGAGAAAAAATTTGTTCATGTTATGTTCTTTAGATAAAGTGTCTGTGTGGCTAAATAATGGTCTATTTCTAATCATACGTATGAAAATACGTTCTAAGAGATACGTTGCACATTTCCCTATTGTATATTACAGTAAGATAAATGAGGCATAATTGAAGTGTGATAAAACTTTACAAGAATTTCAGAAGGTAAGATTGCACGTATATTGATTGCACCTATTGCTCTAGAGACTTTACAACATACTTCATTGACATGATATCTCCATGTAAAGTGATCATCAATAATAACTCCAAAATATTTGGTAAAACAAACAAATGGAATTTTAAAATCATGAAATCACTTCACTACTTGCATAAGTGTCCACATTGACTGTTCTAGAACTGTTCCGTTGAAATTAAGAGAAACTTCCATATTCCATAACCTCCTTACTTTTCAATCGATTTTGATCGAAAGTTTTTGCTGTGCTTAATTTTTTTTTTACTCCTTCATTTCAAACTAACTCTTAACTTGTCCAAATTCCTCTTTATGTTCCTGATCATTACAACGCAAACAATCAAACAAACAAAGACTGAGGAATAAAATTGCACTGTAATCCTGATCCATCTGAAATTTCCTTGATGTTGTAAACTAATACCAGTACAGATTTTGTAATCGTATTTTTTTATAGTAATTTTTATTTTACCCATTAATCTATTCATTTATTTCTTTAGTTGTCCAACTATCATACATTTAGCTATCTATCTATCTACCTATCGGTAATACAGCGTCGATTGGTAGTTTGGTATTTGTCCCCCACCACCACCACAAAAAAAAAAAAAAAAAATTGGACTTTCTGCAACGTAAATCTTGAAAGTAGTAAATAAATAAAAATTCAGTTTTAGGGATTGAAACAATAACTTATAATCTATATCCTGTATGAAACCTCAGTCACAGAGAAATTGGAATATTTGTTAAAATCATGTCAGAAATCCCTTCCCTCAAGTGTTGTAAGGAGACGCGTCGTTCGTTACTTTGTGTTTACGACTTACAAACACCAAGTTGTTCTTCGTGTTCTCTCACAAAAATCCATTTTGAAAAAATGAGACATAAGTGCTTGCTCCTTTTTGTTATCAAATAAGGAAAAGAAATATGAATTACATAAAAAAGGATGCAGATATCTTAGTCTTGCCCCCCCCCCCCAACAAAAAAATACTTAGGTGTAAAAGTAAATGATCACAGACAAATATGAAATCTTTAGCTCATATGGGACTGAATTGAGGTATTCTTCCTGCTTAGTTTTCTGTTTTCTGTTTTTTTGTTTTGTTTTCTTTTTCCTCTCTGTCTTTTATTTTCATCGAGAAGATCATGACAGCAATATGTACATAAGTTTGTTTATTCAAATATTGATGAAATGTTATGCAAAAAAAAAAGTTGAATTCATTGTGTTGGTTACCCTGTCAGTTGTGAGCTAAGTGTTTTCATTTATATAACGAATGCCAATAAGCATCCAAGTGCTAAAGTTGGGAGAAATGGACCCATGACATGCATTAAAAAAGATCAACTTTTTATGCATGACCACATGGACCAAACTGAACGGAGATTTCTGCAAAATGTAGGCAACATTTTTTAGTTTCTTGTCCTGAAATAGGATTTACATTGTTTATTCATTTGGAAAGTTAATGATGCGAAAAAAGGCTAAGGGTTTTTGTTTGTTTGTTGTTGTTGTTGTTTTATTTTGTTGTTTTTTTTGTTGTTGTTTTTTGTTTTGTTTTGTTCTGTTCTGGGGGGCATACTGTAGATTTCTATGCCCGCCAAATATACAACAGGCCCACTCATAAAGGTTTCGTAAAGGTTTGGAAACATTGTAAGTTGCCATAGATGAAGTTACTAGAGCAGAAACCTAGAAACATTCGGTTTTGAGTGTGTAAGTTGTTGCTGCAGTAACTGCAATAATGGCTTTTTGTAATAAATAAAAGCGTTGCGATGAAATAAACGTAAGGGACTGGGTAAAACCCCAGCAACACTCTGCACAGGCAACAATAGAATGACGTCAATGCCGAAAAATCACAGTTTGTTATGCGTCTCCTCTGCTAGGGTGCATAATATGAAGAAAAAAGTCATATTTTGAAACCTTACTTGTATTCTGTGCATTTATGCATTGACATTGTCAAAGGTCAGGTGGAGTCATTTTCTTTTTTTACAAATGTACAAGCACTCATCGAAAAATGCATAAACTATTTTGACGGGAATGTACAAATTATTTATCTCAACTTCATTACGTGCCAATAATAAAAACTCGATCCGTATCAAAAACAGCGCATGAACTTCTACCGTTTTTTATTTTCTTGAAAACCGCACAACGAATATTTACTGAAGTTGACACATAACATCCTAAAGACGTTAGGATCTCAATATGAGTACCTCACCTCATTCCCACCCCTTGGGGAGGGGAAAGTTGAAGAGTCAAAGTCCTTAAACTATGGATGGTTTTCTTCTTAGTGCTATGAAGATTTTACGATTCTAGTACCCTAAGGATGCTACTGGTCACTTTGGTAAAAATCTGTCATAGATTTCTCAAACAGATGCTGAAATGTGAAAATTTTCAAGATTACACACTGTAAGTGATATAATTATGTATTATGACTTCCCAACATCCATGGGATACAACAGATCAGACTACCCAGTGTTTCGTATAAACAACCAAAGCGTTAAAATCGAGATACCATTTAAAGTAACCATAACAGTTTATTAAAGGTCCCGTTTCCCTTTGGGAACAGTGATTTCAGAAATGTTCAAGATATCACTTTTAATGCATATGTGTAGGTCAGTTGCTTCACAAAACATCCTACCATATAAAATTTTTGCAACTAAGCCTAAAATATAAGGAGATATAACTATTTTTCTCATTAAACCATAACTGTAGACAGTTTAGTCTGGAAGCATTATTAGAACTATTGTTCACATTTTGTGTATTCAACAATACTTAAAGGGATATTCCAGACGATTTTCAGAATTTCACATCATGTAGTACATAAATCGACAACTCCATGCATAGATTTGTGGAATTTATTTTGGTTCTTGAGCAGAGAAACAGTACTTTGAAAAACCTTAAACACATTACACTGAACAAGGATGATGACATAGGAGGTTCACATATTTCAGAAATGTATCAGTGTAATTCCATTACAATACCGCTTGTTTGCGAGTTCACCTGTGTATAATCTATGCATGCCTTCTTCTTTTGTTCTGCCTCCTTGAACCCCAACTCATGCATTCTTATGGTGACTCTGCCATGTCATCATCCTTGTTCATTGCAATTTGTTCTAAATTTTGAAAACAGTAGACCTCGCCTAAGTCGACATCGCATAAGTCGACAACTCGCTTAAGTCGACACAATAAAAAAGTCCCGATTTTTGCCTTTGTTATTCCTTGAAAATTTCCTCGTCTTAGTCGACATTTATAAGTCGACAACTCGCGTAAGTCGACCTGATTTTTCAGTGCCAACTGAGCTGAAATACGTGTTAATTCCCTCGTCTAAGTCGACATAATTTTTCGCTCAAAATCTTATCGCCATTCTCTGAAAAAGAATTGTTTTCCCCCGCCGATTCGCTGCGTTTCTACTCGGTAATTCGCTAGTGTACGGCGCGGTAGCGTTCGCGCCATGCGTCCATTTTCTTGTATGCCAGAATATAGAAAGGACAGACACTCATTTACACTGGAGCATTACATGTAGTACACAAGACAGTTCACTTTACCCCTTTTCTCCCTCTCGTGTTTCTCAAAACGCACAAATTTTGTACACTTATATGTCTCAGTAGGGATTCATTATCCGAACATGAAATAGGTGTTTTTGTAAATCCGAATATTCTAACGTTGATTATTCCGAAGCGGTATTAAAACCAGGGCCCTTTCTAAAAAGATTTATTACAATGTAACTAATAATGCAACTCAAAAAATCAAAATGCAGGTGTATCAAATCACACGCAACTTTTGCATGTAAACGCGAGTGCGTTGCTGAAAAGACTTGTGTTTGATAATCATATGAAACTAGAAAATAATTGTTACGAACCTGAAACTCAATTGCGTTTAAACGCAACTCTAAAAATCAAATGCAAGTCCATCAAATCACACGCAACGATTTCATCATGTATTTAAACGCAAGAGCATTGCAGAGAAGACTTGCGGTTTTTTGTACGAAACTAGAAACTGCGTTTAAATAAATCTCTTTACACCTACGGAAGTGCGTTATTGTTGAAAAGACTTGCATTACTTTTTTCATTTCGTAAGCAAAATTAAAAATTAAACGCAAGTCTGAAAATCAAATGCAAGTCCATCAAATCACATGGCACGCTGAAAAGACTTGCGTTTGATAATCACACGAAACTAGAAAATGTAGGAAACTTAAACTCAATTGCGTTTAAACGCAACACTAAAAATCAAATGCAAGTCCATCAAATCGCACGGAACGCTGAAAGACTTGCGTTTGATAATCATACGAAACTAGAAAATTGTAGGGAACTTTGTTTTAACTCAATTGCGTTTAAATGCAACTCTAAAAATCAAATGCAAGTCCATCATATCACACGTAACGCTGTATTTAAACGCAAGTGCGTTGCAGAGAAGACTTGCGGTTTTTGTACAAAACTGTAAGAAACTGTGTTTAAACGCATCTCTAAACATCTCCGGAAGTGTGTTATTGTTTAAAAGACTTGCATTATTTTTTTATTTCGTAAACAAAATTACAAATTAAATGCAACTCTAAAAATCAAATGGAAATCCATCAAATCACACGGAACGCTGAAAGACTTGCGTTTGATAATCACACGATACGAGAAAATTGTAGGGAACTTTTTATTAAACTCAGTTGTGTTTAAACGCAACTCTAAAAATCAAACGCAAGTCCATCAAATCACGTAACGCTGTATTCAAACGTAAGAGCGTTGCAGAGAAGACTTGCGGTTTTTGTACGAAGCTATATAAGAAATTGCGTTTAAACGCATCTCTAAACATTTACGGAAGTGTGTTATTGTTTAAAAGACTTATCGTAAACAAAATTAAAAATCAAACGCAATTCTAAAAATCAAATACAAGTCCATCAAATCACACGGACCGCTGAAAAGACTTGCGTTTGATATTAACACAAAACTAGAAAATTGAATGAAATTCAAACTCAATTGCGTTTAAACGCGACTCTAAAAATCAAATGCAAGTCCGTCAAATCACAAGCAACGCTGTTTTTAAAACGCAAGAGCGTTGCAGAAAAAACTTGCGGTTCTTGTCCGAAACTAGAAACTGCGTTTAAACGCATAAAAATGTACGGAAGTGCGTTATTGTTGAAAAGGCTCGCATTATTTTTTATTTCGTAACGGAACTTTCGCCGTGACCGAACTTAGTCTGCACTTGCAGGGGAAAGACATCGCAACATTTACACGTTTCAAACTACCGAAACGCATGCTGCTTCACAAAATGTCAATGAAAAAAAAAAATGATAACGAATTATTGTTAAAGTTCGCTATGCCGAAGTTTTAAATCTCAGTCCAAAGTTAAATCAGTCCGACAATGGTAAGAGGTTTGTTTTACGAAGGTTATAGTAGTCCGAAAGATGTCGTTTTCGAATGAACAAACTTTTCTTCTTCTTTTTATTTCAGACAGGCCCGCGCGGTACAGAGCGGTAATGTTGCGAATCGGAGCGCGAGAACAATTCATTTTCAGAATATGGCAATACAAATTTAAGCAAAACAAGTATGGCGACTTATAGGGACGGAAAATCACACATATTTCAACTCAGTCGGCACTGAAAAATTATCTCGACAGAATCATACGAAATCACACGCATATCCTCGCAGCGACGCACTTGAATTTAAATCGCAAAAGTTTAATCCAATTGTGGGGAATTTGCCTTTCATATTTCAAAACATGTTTAAAACGTTAAGTGTCTAGAAATGGGCCTAGGTTTCCGATCCCGCTCTCTCAAAATCTCTCTAGAGATTTGAGAATTGTGCGTTGTCGTTAATAACCCGCGCAAGATTTATGCATGAACTAAAACATTATTGTTGCTCATGTCAGTACGCATGTTTTGGCGGCAAAAGGAGTAAGATATGGGTAGCGATCCGCATCGTGATCCAAATCTTACTCTTTTTAGGGGAAATTAATTTTCATTTATAAGTCGACAAAATGTCGACTTACGCGTAAGTCGACATTCGCGTAAGTCGACGTGTTTTGCTCAGTCCCGATTATGTCGACTTACGCGAGGTTGACTGTATTCTTATTCTTCATCCCAATTATCACAAATTCTGAAACTCTGTCCTCAGTATAACTAATTTATAGTTGTTCAAATATAAAAATCTGAAAATCATCCGGAGGTCTCCTTTAACATCGATTACACTTGTTCAATTTTTTACATTGGTTGTTTCTATCCCTAACTCACATTTTAGAACTATTTTGAAGCACTAATGCTGGGTTTTTGTTTCATCTGCAAATGGTAAATTATGCCTTTAACATTCCATTTTTATCACAGACACCATGGCACCTTCGTTCACACATTGTCCAACATCACAGAGTGTCTACGCCCCAGCACTTGCTACGAAAGCTACCGTCACGTGGTCAACTCCTACAGCAACGGACAACTCCGGAGAGACCATTACTCCAGTAAGGGTTCAAGGGTCACCTTCCGGGAGCCAGTTCAGTGAAGGCGTCTATCACAACCAATACCGTGTAGTGGACAGTGCGGGAAATGAGAATAGCTGTTCATTCTCTATCACAGTGGCAGGTGAATGACACTGCACTAAAGCTTTGATCATGCCGACCTTGATCATGTTTATTTTTGTGAAGATGTTATAGTTTTGGTTGAGGTGCCGATTTCGATCATGTTTATGTCTGTTAAGTAGACTTTAAGAGAGTAAAGTTAGTCGATTTTGAAATGGCTGAGATATCCAAGAACATTGTTTTTAAAAAGTGGTCCTAGTAAAATGTGGGTCCCATTTTTCAGCCGTTCAAAACCAGCTTTCATCAAATTTACCTTGAATTCCTTTGAGATTTGTATGCTCTTTAAATATTTCATTAATGAGTGGTTTGTACTTATATCCCAAAAGTTAAAACCTGAAGCCATATCTCAAACAAACCTATACTGTCACTGTAACGTATGATTAAAAAGCAAAATATCACTAACATTTAATGCCTGGAAGTCAACATCAGGATCAAGTTATCATCCACTCACGCAAGAGTAGGCCGACCTTACAGAGTACCGAAGCGTGGTGCCCTAAACATTCATCGCCGTGGTAACTGGTTCTAAACAAGTTCTAAACATACCTCACGTGGCCCGAATATTTTGGGAACATAACGGGTGCTAACAATGCTCGTATCTTGTTCCCGCTCACTGCATAAAGCCTGGTGCAAGGATATCTTGTTTTATATAGAAATAGAAGAAGCGCTCAGCTTGAACAAAAGACTGTGACATCATCACTTCGGTACTTTCCACCCCACTTTGATTACAATCATACTTCCCATGAACAGAGAGGCATCGAACATCATTAAACCTACAAGCTCACCTTTTTTTTTTTTCTTAACAGCTGCTGCAAGGAGGAACTGTTTGCGTAATCAAGGGAGAAATGGGGAAGATAAACGCATCCTGATTGATTTCAGATTGATTACAGTATATGATGTGGCAGGACGAAAGTGAACCAATTTTTGAATCAATGTTTTTTTTTTTCTACATTCAGGTAAATTGACAGAGACAATACTCTGATATTCTGACATCATTCTCATACTTTATTATTCATAGAGATTCAGTTCATATTTTAAAGACTTTTGTATGAGGTCTTAATCCTTACCTTCAAAGGTAGTTTCCAAGAAGTTGATCTTTTTCGATTTGAATTCACAAAGACATATCTAGTAAATTCCTCGGAGGTCGTCAGGGTGGCATGCTGTATATTGCTAAGTGTACAACAGTTACTCATTTTGTCTGCTGTTTACACATTTAAATTCATACAATGTGTAGGGATCTATAAAATGCGTTCTGCTTACATCTCAAACAGTTGATCTGCCGACATTTTGTTCTACATTTCCTTTTTTCTTTTTTTTTGTGTAACGAAGTGCTCGTGCTTGCATTCACCGTACGCACGTTTTGTTATTTCGTTTCTCTCCCCTTAGTTATCCATTGTTCTACACAGTCTGCGTCAATGCCCCTACGTGTCATTTGTCCCAATGGAAATATCCGTGGATCTGTCTGTTCGTTTAGCTGCGATGTAGGGTACGGCCTTCAAGGTGAAGGGTCAACAGAGTGTGAACTTCAGGGGTCAACTGGAGCCTGGACCCATGGAACTCCATCTTGCCCAAGTATGTTCAAAATTTCTGCCCATCAGAGAGATATGAAAAAAAAAAGGTTTACTTGAATTAAAACGTAATAAACATAGACTTTCACGTGTTTTTAATTCTTTTTAAAATTCTTTCAAAACCTCCATTTTTTTCACAGAGTGTATAAATAGATTGTATGTTTCTTTTTGTACTAAAGATGAAGACATGAAACATGTTGTTGTCCCTGTCTGGCTATGTATACGACTCACATGTCAAATGCATCATAATATTGTTTCTTGTATATTCTGTTGAAAAAAAAAGAGGTGAAAATAGAGTTAGAATTTGAATTATAGTCATGATTTTTATTACCCTAATTTGTCACACAAAATGTAGTGAATAATGTGGTCTGTTTGGATGACAGTTCTGTGTTCATTCATTCAAATTTTGGTATGTCAAGTTAAAACATCTGTTTTGCCTGTTCTATTTTTTTTTTCCAAAGTGAGAATGACGACTTCTTGACAACTGAATACGGTCAAAAATGGAAGTGTAACTTTTGAACCAACAGAGTCAGTCTTCAGCAAGTATAGAAACGCATACAAAGTGTGGCGGTATATGCAATATTTGTCATGTTTAGCCAAGAAGTAGTGCATCAATCGATAAAACGGACCTTAAAAAAAATAATGATTGAATTACTTAACACAGGCGACTTTTTCTCCCTTTTCCTTTGGTGCTTGAAAACGCTTGTTTGTTACTATTTGTCAAATTCAAATTCACATTTTAAACTTGATTTTCACTTTTTCTCAACTTTTTTTAACCTTAGTACACTCATTCTGTCAAATGTTCATGAAATGTTGTTTTCACAATTGACCTTTACCTATCATTATTATCAGTTTTACAGTGCCCGAGTATTTCACTACAAAATGGGACATTTGTCGGCAACTGCTCCAGAGATTACGGCACAAAATGTCAGTTTTCCTGCGATACTGGTTATGAGATCAACAATGATGAGGTGACATGTACCGCATTGCCAGGAGGCACATCCGCGTTCTGGGCGGGGGCAATCCCCGTCTGCTCGAGTAGGTGCACAGTTTGAGTGTTTTGCAAAGAAGTTCAGTCAGTCTTTTAAGCTCATCGTAAAGACGGTATGATATGTGAGTTTCCAATGATGTTCTGATAATTATAAAGACTACAATTTGCAAATGAATGTGACTTGCTCTTTCAGAAAATATGAATATTCAAGATTGGCTAGGTTGACCCATTTCACCTATTTCCAGTCCTCACACAAATTCACTGCGTGCGACTTTCTGTTCGGTTTGTGATGCACGGTCACAGTTACATTATGTCCTGAACTAATTTGGATTCTGTCATGGTTACATTCCAGGAATAGTCTGTCGTAAGCCCCATCTGTCCGCTGCACTTCAAATGGTGGAAACCAGCGCCTGTCCAGCTGGCAATGTTGTACCGTCTGGAAATCAGTGTCAGTTTTTCTGTGCCCAGGGTTACTACCTCCAAGGAAACACTACTGCCACATGTCATCATGATCGCACTTGGAGTGTAAATACACCATCTTGCCATTGTAAGATATTCTTTTCGAACTTTTCCTTCTTAAATAGTGAAAATGTCGATGTTCATTACCAATGTAGGCCCTGTTATGTTGTTGAATTGTTAGGTCACCGGAGACTAACCATGTTAACAACATTCCAGACTCAAAAAGAATACTGGTATAGCATCAGTGCTAATTGTAGGATTCCTCACCTGCCTAATTTTCACCTTTTTTGTTCTATGAACCTTCCTTGGTGAATCTGTTTGTAAAATCAATCTCAGGACCAGTACGAGTTCAGATAACATAATCAATGTTTTGTTTTAATCATGTTACTTTACAAATGTCATTTCATGTCCTAGTAATAGCACAATATAAAGAGTTTTACTATTATCTTGAATATTGACACTAGGATTTCATTGAACATGTGTCCAACTGTTTCATGCTATGGGGTAATTGGAGTAGGAATGTACATTGAAACCTGTCCATAGTGGCCACCTACCTTTACGGCCACTAGAGACAATTTTCTCCAAGAAGGTAACTTTGTCTGTAGCTTCCACCTGGCTATAAAGGTCACCTTTTTGTCTCACTCGGATGACCGCTATAGACAGGTTTGACCGATGTAGGCCTACATGTATAAAGATACGGTTTATAAGAATTTTGACGATTGCCGTAGGTTTTATATTCATGTGGAATCAGAAAACTTTTGTTAATTAGCTATGTCCTCTATTGTTTTGATTGTGTGCAGTGCAAATGGAAACGCAATAATTACCATAGGAATTCTAACTATGTGTGTATCATGATCGCGCACGTTAGGCCTACACACTCTTCGTGAGCAATGGCAGAGGTGTTACAGTACAGTGTAAACCAACATGTTCTTTGTTTCTCACGTTTCTGCCAGTGATAACCTGTTCTTCTGACGACATCCCGGCCCCAGATCATGGAAAGAGGGTGGGATGCTCAAACGACAGAGAAGATTACGGAACATCGTGCACCCTAGCCTGTGAAGATGGCTATGAACCTACGGCACCGGTTTCAAAAACGTGTTTAGATGATGATGACGGGGATGGTGAAGGAATTTGGACAGGAAGCGACATTTTCTGCACAAGTGAGATATCAATAATGGATGTTTAAATGGCAGAGGGTCTGTTGGCGTGCTGATGAAGTGCTGAGTGTTTGGAAATACGTGAAGAATTATGTGTGTAGATAATCACGTTTAATCAGGATTGTAGATGAGACTACGAACTAGACATGCACAAGTCTCAACTGCAAAGATTCGCTGTTAGTTTAAGATGGTGGTCACAGTATCAATCCCTCTCCTTCCCTTGCAGAAGAAAAAAAAAACAATTTATAAAAACCTTGCATTGTGGAACCTGTCCAATGGTCAAGCTTTTGACTACCAGAAAATAAACAATGTACAGAGTAGTGTTAGCCCAATGCATGCATTAGGGAAATTATACCGCGATTGATGAAGCTAAATGCTGCTTCCAATGCAATTTCTACTCAAACGAAAGCCTCAACTTTGCATTGTATAATGATGTAACTCGGTTCACGCTGAAGGTGTTGGCAGCTATATCCCCTCTGCTTTCATGCTGCATGTTTGGTTGTTGTCTAGCTTTTGCCTTAGACAATTTGTTGGAGGGTCGATAACTATACTAAAGAACTATGAATAAGATTCTGACAGAAATTGAGAGCCGATCGGCATTGTTTTGCAGTTGATTCAGTTTCACAATACCCTACCATATTTGCCAGCATGCCTAATATCTTTATTATTCTGATCGTATTCTTGTGATGTTTCAGTTGTGACGTGTCCTGCCCTAACACCTCCTGCGAATGGCGCCATTTCCCAGTGCTCTTTCCTGGGCGTGGTCGAACCCACCACTTTACCGAGTCAAAACTACAGCGCCGTCTGCACGGTAGCTTGTAACACTGGCTTCACAATGACAGAAGGCTCTGCGCAGAGAACGTGTCTCTCTACTGGAACTTGGGAAACTTCTCCAACAACTTGTTCAGGTAGTGTAAATTAAATCAATGAGTCTTAAAGCGCAATCTCAAAAACAATCAAATAATACACATGATGAAATTCATAGGTTTTTAAAACATTTAAATCTACAATTTACTCTTCATTTTCGTGCAACTACCATCATGATTCATGATTCGTGGTTCATGGTTCCTAAATCAAAATATTGTGTCTCCTGACTTACCGGCACGTTTCATTAGTGAAACATAACTGTATGTTGGGGGGGGGGGGCATATTGCTCATAATCAGTTAAAAAATCGTAGGGTCAGTCTTATTCTTTTTTTTATCCTTCAATCAGATATCACGCCACCAGTAATTACCTGCCCCCTTGATGTGGAGCTCATAGCGGAAGCAGGAATAACATCAGCCACTGTTCAGTGGACCAACATGACCCAACCCCAGGTAACAGCAGCTCCCGTGCAAGGACGCACACACGAATACACACATTATCTTCTTGGTTAAAATGAATATTTTGGAGAATAATATTTTGTCAGTTATTCTGATATTAAGCGGTCACATTACTATACAGTGCGTATCAAAAAAAAAATTCCAAATTTCGAGGGACGTTTCATAGTTGTGTGCTCTAGAGCACAAATTATGCTGCGAGAAAGGGGTAACTCTTCTGTTCTTTTGATCCCTATTTGTGCTGATTATTAATGTCATGCATGACTGAGTACAAGCTTTAAGGAAAACAATGACAAGTTTCACTTTTGTAAGTCTCACAAATGAATGAAATCTGTCAATGAAAGCCATCAAAGCTGTCACCTGTTTATGTTTAGGAACCGGTTACCGCTCTGTTACCTCGTGTGGTTCATAATCTTCATCATGGCAACCTATCGAATCACTTGGTCACTCTCACAAAGTCCAACCCACACAATTAAATTTTCTCTGTCCACATTCAAGACATGGTCTGTCTCTCCCAGCTGTAGGAAATTGTGCTGAACCCATTAGTGCTGTGTTGGAACGAGAAAACTAACTGTTCGGGATGGCCTTTGCCGGAGTGACCATAGTATCGGCCTGGTAGCCATGTTGAAAGTTATAAACCATAACATGTCAGCAGTAACCCATAGCAGATATGATTTCTTGGAATCTCTGAAAGTTGTGACAGGGCTCTGGGTTTTCAACTCCCAAGCAGCTCTTCAAGGGCTATCGAAATCTGACATGATGAAACTTTGAATCTAAACTGTCGTAATTCTGCAGGCAACAGATCGAGGGACTGCCATATCAAGTACACATGTATTCAGCATAGACTCAGTGCAAATGGGGGAAAATAGTCTACCTACCTCCCTTACTGAAGGTGATCACACCATTGTACACCGAGCAGTGGACAGTGCTGGAAACTCGGCTACGTGCTCACATAATGTGAGGGTCAGAGGTAAGTAAGATTTGCTTGAATAGGAGACCTACCAGTACTGAGTTGTTAGTCAGTTAATAAATGCAGCTTTGAAGGTCTGTTGTGTACCACTATGGCATGTTCACACCAATACGTTCTCTTGTGGAGTTCATGTCCCTCGACATACAGCAATCTCGTTAAAGTATGGTGACGAGACATTAAAATCAAGAAAATCATATAAAATAAGGTTTAAAAGCAAAGGGAAATGTCTCCTAAAACAGATTTTTAATGTGACATTAAAAAATATATGCGCGCCACTGAGAAATCGCGAGTTAAAACTGACTGATTTGCTTCACCGATATTCTCTCCGGAACAGCCGTCTTTTTCGAGCCCTAAAATATGACGTCACGAAATGAATAAAACCCTTTACGAGTGCAGCGGCAAATCGAGGCCGCCATTCATTAGGCACGTATTTCTTGGTGAGCGGATGCAATATCTGGCCTGTCTTTGGTCGCATCTGCTTTCTCGGCTGAGACATTAAAACGTCAAATTTTTACCTTACATTGTACGGAAAGACTTTGAGTTTGACATAGAGAGTGAATCGAGTGATGACAGTTACAATAACACTAATAGTGACAGTGGCAAAGTCGGGGTGGTAGAAGAAGCGAGGGAGAGGCAACGGATATGGAAGGCCGCTGCGGACACAACTCGTTTTGGGCATACATGGAAACGGGTATACGTATGCAACTGCCTCTCCATACGTATGCCCCAAACGAACCACGTCCGCAACGTCCCTCCATAGACGGAGCTCTCTGTGTGGATGGAGCACGTAGCACAGAGCACATTTCGTGACGTCATAATTTTGGTCACCAAAATTTCGCCGTCAGATCGGGTTCAGGTGGTCTAAAAAGGGTCTCAAAACACCATCTCTCCATCATTGTGGAGACGTTTTTACCGTCTGAAAGTTAATTATTCATATTCGTAGAGACTTAAGCTTTCCAGAAATGTATAAATTACCTTGTTTATGAATATCGTCCTTTTTTTCTCGTTCACCATACTTTAAGATTCATGAACTTAATAAAGATTCCAAGAAAAAGTCTTTTTGTATTTCAAAAAGTCTACAAAATTATAGATCTGCGTAATTTCATGTAAGCTAGGGGTGTGATGCTTTTCAATGGTTACTGTTATTAAAGTTACACGTATGCCACTTGTACATGATAGCATGACAACCATAACCAGCAAGTATTTAGAGTGAACTGTTCCCTGAACTGTTTTTCTCCCTATACCTCTCCTTGCTACCAAACAGTCATACGGTGTCCTCCAGTCCAAATACCGGACGACGGTTCGGCCACGTTGACAGTAGGGAAGGGCAGCTGCCAAGGTGGCGCTGTGTATGGTTCAACATGTACGATAGCTTGTGACTCTGGGTACCAGATGTATCCAGGATCAGGTCCCACGGTGGAAAGAACCTGTGATTGGTCAATGGCATCTGGAGAGACCGTGGGCTTTTGGACAGGTTATAGTCAAGCATGTCACCGTAAGTATGACGATGTACCAGCAATAATCTTCACCTCCTAAAAGATGTGGAATAGGAAAGAGCAATCATCTTATTGTCTTTCTTTTTATTCTTTCTTTTTATTTGTGTGAAGAGGAGAGAGGAAGGAGGAAAAAGATGTGAGTACTACTGCATTTTTATTACTTTCGCCAATGAGTTTTAGAGAGCAGCTCTGAAAGTTAAATCCAAAAGTAACTTCTATGTGTATGCATTCTTTAAGCGCTTACGTCGAAAACATTATTCTGATAATAAAACTGTGCTTATTTCTGTTGTTCTCGTGTTACAGCTGCGAACTGTACTGTTCCTTCAGTGACCAACGGCCAATCAGCAGACTGCACCTCTGCTACTGTCGAGTACAAGACTTCGTGCCAGTTTTTCTGCATTCCGGGTTACGCTTCACCCACTGGAGCAGATCCAGACGTAGGGCACTGCACTGCAGTTGACACGGTTACAAGAACCTGTCAAGCAGATCAGACCTGGAGTGGAGACGAATTTCAATGCACTCGTACGTGCTAGTGCTGCAGTGAAGTCTCACAAAGCTTAAATTCATGAGCTAAGATTTATAGATTAGTTACACTTCAAGTTTAAACTAAGTTTAAACAATAGAACAAAGAGGGATGTTAATGCAGAGGATAGATTTTGCTTCTTTGACAATCGTTACATTAATTTGATAAATTGACCTCGATTATTTCAGTAAACGTTCATGTGTTGCATTTTATGATCACTGCATTTGGAAGGTTGATTTCTTCACTACATTAACAGATGATAGCCTTCTATGCACAGAATGCATTATTGGTCTAATTGTGGCATACTAAGATTCATTTCATGGTAAACAAGGGCTAATTACAATCACTGAAATATAAGCACGGAAAAATTAATTGCATGATTTGGCAGTGATATTGCCTTGCATATTTTCAGTTTCAGTGCTTTCAATGCAGACAATATGGTGCAGGGCATTGTAAGAGTAACGAAATTGTTTTATTCCAGAACCAAAGACATGCCCCGGAAATTTTGGCATCCCCTACGGCTCCGTGACGCCCCAGGAGTGCAGCGGTGGGTATCCCGTACTGTTTGGTACCACCTGCTCCTTTGCCTGTGACGATGGATTCCGGCTGGAGGGACCGGCGAATATTATCTGCAACACCGAGGGCCAGTGGACACACCCGTCAGCTCCAACATGTATAGGTAAAGATCTTTTGGATTTGACAATGATATGGGCTTATAAGACTGTTGAACTAAGCACATGTCTCAAGTAGTTAGCCCCCGTTATTAGTATCATCCAGATTTTGACACACAAAACATGTCTGCTTGCAGGCTTTCATAATTTGTTCCAATCGTCTACATTTTCATCTTTAACTTGCCGGTGATCTGCAGACCATTAGGTACTGAACAATAATCGACTTTATTGTGATGTACCAATAATTTGACAATGGATTTAATGATTTGCTATGTTTACTCCCGCAATCAGATATCCAGCCACCGAACTTTAACTCAAGCTGCCCCCCTGAGATCAGGATCTTTGCTCCCAAGGGAACCACATCGAGTATTGTTTACTTCCAGGACCCGATTCCTAGTGATAACTCGGGCAATGTAGATGTCAGCAAGTAATTATGCCTCTGTTTTTGTTTTGTTTTTCTTTTTATGCCTCCGCCACGAAGTGGTGCCGGAGGCATTATGTTTTCGGGTTGTCCGTCCGTCCGTCCTTCCGTCCGTCCGTAATGAATTTTGTGGACAAGGTAACTATCGAAACCTGTTGAGGTATCCTAATGAAACTTGGCATGTATGTGTATTTGGGGGTGAAGTTGTGCCTATCAACTTTTGGGTGCACATGCTCAAGGTCAAAGGTCAAAAGGTCAAGGTCAAATACATAAAATTTCACTATTTCCACCATATCTATTGAATTGCTGAAGATATTTTCTTGAAACTTAGTGTATACATGTATTACCCAACTAAAATTCTCTGGTGAAAGTTTGGGTCATGAGGTCAAAGGTCAAAGGTCAAAGGTCAGGGTCAAATACATAAAATTTCACTATTTCCGCCATATCTATTGAATGCCTGAAGATATTTTCTTGAAACTTAGTGTATACAATGTATTACCCAATTAAGATTCTCTGGTGAAAGTTTGGGTCATGAGGTCAAAGGTCAAAGGTCAAAAGGTCAAGTAAAAATATTAAAACTTCTTTTTTTTCTCCGTACCTTGGAAAATTGTTCAAGGTATCTTCATGGAACATAGTATATACATGTACTGACTGGAAGTGATTATCTAGAGAATGTAGGGTTCATGGGGTCAAAGGTCAAGTGCAAGACTTCAAAATTTTACTATTACCCTCATATTTATGCAATGCCAGCAGAGTTATTTTTTACACTTGGTGTATGCGTGTGTAACCTAATAGAAATTCTCTGGAAAGTTTTTTTTTTCTCTTTTTGCCTCAAAGGTCAAAAGGTCAAAGATCAAGTGAAAGTGCTGAACTAACTTTTTCCTCCATATCTCGGAATTGGCTCAAGTTACCTTGAACCTTAGTACATATTATGCATGTTCTACCTGAAAGTAATTATCTTATGAATTTTAGGGTCAAGGGCCAGATGAAAATGGTAACAATTTACTATTCAATTCAGAAATTGCACTTTTTCTCCACACCTGTACCTTGAAAATTACCTAATGCCTAAATGTATGAATGGGTCAAAGTCAAGTTAAAGTCCTTAAATCCCTAGATACATGCTCTCCTATTCATCCAATTAAACCTACGTCAAGGAAGGTGAACATTCAACACATTTGTGACAAACTTGTCATTCCAATATTTTGCCAATTTTGTGAAAATGTAATCACACATTGTCCACATGTACTATCTAGACCTATTGGGAAAATCATGCATTATGGCGGAGGCATACCAGTCGCCAAAGCGACATTTCTAGTTTTAGATTGATTTGAAATACTTTCTAGAATTTTGCTGATCAGAGAACAAAGCACAGTGGATGACATGCTGGGCGACAAATAAATTCATCATATTGATGTTTGAGCAATGTTTAATAACTGTCAAATAGAAAAGACGGTGTGTTTTCTTATAGCAAAGAATAATAATTATGTTGTATTTCGTAAATTGATACCAAGCTTTTAAACTTTATTGTGTGTTTGTGATCCAGTGTGTCCTTTGTTCAAAGAATATTTCCTTTTATTTGTGCTTAGTCATGTGAATAAAGTGCAATCAGGATATTAAAATTAGTGAATGGATGATGGTATCAAATTTGCAGGTCAATATGTGACTCTGCACCTCAAAACAAACAAAAAGTCGCCAGACATGAATTTTTAGTTGAGACCATATTCTGAAAGAACAGACTTTAAGCTTTAAAATGATGTATTACTCAAATCAAATGGACTCTCCTATCCTATATAAATATTGGGAAAAAAGCACAAACTCAAGAAAAATGTGAACTGAGAAAAGAGGCTCTGAAGTACAGTGACTATTCAAGCGCTTAATCTTTACCAAACCGTGCTGGCTGTGCGATGAATGGGACAAAAAACGGAGTAAACCACCAGAGTAACAACAATGAAGGGATTATTAGATTAAACTGAAATTAAGCATGCCTCATTAACACATTCTGTCCATAATCAATGCCAACTTTCAAAGCAGTAGCACTATTCTTACAAAAGTTATTAGAGTTGAAAGTGAAGAGTGTGGACAAGGTTTTTCAGAAATGAAAAAGGGATTCTAAAGACACACCTAATCACACTATTCTACCAAAAATGTTCCAGATAAACTGCTATAAAAACACACTTTCCTGCCCGTTTTATGATACCAAATTTAACATAATGTGAAAGAAGACCCGCTCTTTCAGAAAATATGAAAAAGTCAAGTTCGGCTAGGTTGACCCATTTCATTTATTTTCAGTCCTCACGCAAAATCAGCGTGTGCGACTTTATGTTCGTTTTGAGGTGCACGGTCACATATGATAATATATATATATATATATATATATATATATATATATATAATATATAAGTAACAAAGCTGCAACAAAGTTCATGCTGTATTCACCAACGGTTTATTTCTTTTTCTTTATATATATATATACACATACATATAATGTATTATTTATTGTCAGATGATTTATGTGTCTCAGAAGAATGCTTGTAAGTGCCGTAATCAAATATAATGTAATTTTCATTTTGCTTGTTAAAAACCTCCTACGTCTGTCAGCATGATTATAGAACGTGACTTCATTGCCCCCTCCTCTATTTTCCTTTCGTGTATTCCCCGGTAATCCACGAAGACTGAATAATCATTATCGACCAGGAAGCTTATTTCCAGAGGGAGTAACAGTCATTGGCTACCTTGCAACTGATGCTGCTGGGCTGACATCAAGGTGTGAAATAACAATTATAGTACAAGGTGAGCTCATGCATGAGATACGTACTCCTCGATTTACATTGTAGAAAACTTGAAAAGATCCTGTCCTACGTGTTATTTTTAAACTGTTAATAGAACGTTTATTTGATTTTCATCAGTTTTCGCATTGTTAGTTTTGCAAACTGCTTCCTACACAATCTCAGCTTATTAATCAATATTACCTTATTTGGTTCACGTAGTCATAATCTTCCATTCAATTTATGCGCATTGGTAAGAGTCAAAGCAGAACCTTAAAAATAATAATTCATATAAGAGTCGAAGTACTATCCAAGTGGTTTTAAGGCAATCTTACACAATTTGTTGTTAGTCCATAGATGCCCTATACAGCAACCTCTTCTCCATGGCTCAGTGGTCAACTGTACGGATCCTTTCTATGGCAGTAGGTGTTCTTTCTCTTGCGATGAAGGCTACGATCTGATTGGACCATCTGCTGTGTCATGTGATCTGTCAAGCGATGGAAGCTCTGCATGGGAAGACGCTCCTCCGGTCTGCCAAAGTGGGCAAAGTTTACATTCTATTGTAGCTCAGGGTAGCGTGCAACAGCCGTTATATACGAAATTGTGCTGAATTTATGACGCAGGGTCATAATTGTTCACATTGGCATGCTACCAGTTGACCTCTTTATTAACAAATGTGATGTGCCCGAACATAATTGTGGTGTCATTTATATATTCACGTCTGCAAATATTTAGACATGATGTAAACATCTGTGCAATGTTTTTTTTTTTTCTTTTTTTGGGGGGAGGGGTCTCTTTCTTAATAATAACAACAGAAACTGGACCAGTCAACAGAAGTCATACTGCAAATTACTATTTGCCACATGTCTGAAAAAGTAAAGTTGAACTCCCAAAATATTCCAAGGTGACAGAGATATTTGGATATGGTCGACTGGTACTTAATAATGTTCAAATAAAAGAATTAACTATTTACGTATTTCAATATATGTTTATGTATTTATTTTGTATTTATTCATTATTTTGTATTGTTTAATTAATTAATTTATCTATATTCATTCATTCGGACTTTCATGTATTGATTTTGTTTGTTCATTGATTTATTTTCATTTTGTTTTATTCATTTTATACTGCAAGGTTGGTCTGTTTATTTTTTTTTTTCAAACTGCATTCCAACAGCGTCCTGCAGTAATGACAAAGATCACTCTACACGAAAATACAAATTTACAAGATACAGCCAAAAATAGAATAGTACACTACACAAATCGAGAGTGGATTAATGAAGAATATCTTTATGTTAATAAATAGGACTAAAGCGCTGTTACAAATCAATTGAATCACTAAGGATTTGGACCATTGTATGTGGGTTTTTTTTTTAGTCCATAAACGGATGTTAATGTTTTAACATTTGCAGGGAATGCATTGTGCAAACTGGCTCCGAGTTATGCAAGAAGAATTTATTTTATATTCTGTCCAACGGAGGGAGGGGGTGGTTGAAGGGGGCATATCAAACAATAACGTGTTCTATTACTAACATTTTGTTTACATATTAATAGTTGTAAGTGGGATTATTTTTACATTTCAAAAAGAAGGACATTATAGAAAGAGTATATCCTGCTCAACTGATTGCAATTTCAGCATTAGTAACAAGGAAGTTTGAGACGTATTATAATCTTTATTCGTAATCATCCTGGCATATTTATGTAAGATTTTTTGTATCTTATCCCTACGGATTTTTGACAGCTTCCCCAAAATGTATTACATTTATCAACATAAGGTAAACCATTTCAAATTACAGATTCTTCATTAATTTGAAAGAGAACAAATGTTTAATCCTCCCTTTGCATCTATTATCTGAGCAATTTTGCAAGATAACATTTACCCTACGAATTTATCGTCATTCTCCCTTGCAGTTCAATCTTGCCCACCTCTCCTCCCGACACACCCTGCAACAGTGGTAGGGTGTGACCCCACGTCCCCAGTGCTGTATAGATCTGAATGTACCATGCAGTGTCCTCACGGCTTTGTTGGTGTGGGTGATACCCGCACGAGGTGTCTGGCCGATGGAGTGTGGTCAAGCACCAACTTCACCTGTGACCGTGAGTCTCTACCTGATGCTATGAAACTTGCGTACTTCTTTTTATGGTTAAGTCTGTACTTGTATAGATTCGTTCATCGCTGTATGTGTGTGTACTTTTGCTCCAATACTTTGCGAGGAACAACAGTTTATCGCACAGTAAGCATTTATATGAATCAAATTGAATATGTAGTTATTTTAGGTGAACATTCCGAGCATTCTTATTTGATGCATTTCATTGCATGTTGATATGCTTCATTTCTAGCCATTAAACAATTTGAGTGTTTGTTGACATGCATTTTTTATGCTTCCACCCCAAAAGGTTTGTCTCCCAATGCATGTAGAATGTAACTAACATGGTACAACAAAAAATGCCTTTTCCGAGCGTTTTATAATACCTTTGTCCAGTATTCCTCGTGACATAGAAGAACAAGTGTAATTTTGATACAAGAATCAAGTGTAATTTTGATATAAATTCATGGTGGTGAGAGGCTTGAGGTCACTTTACCCCGGTACAGGCAGGCAGGAAAATCCAGAAGAAATGTTATTTTGAAAGACAAATCGAAAAAAAAAAAATTAATGAAAACGAAACAAGCAAACATGTGGATTTTTTTTCTACAAACAGAAGGGTAAAGCTTAAAAAACGTAGTTACAAAGTGACAGATGGAGAATATGTCGGCTATAAGCGTTTCGTTTCGTGCCTACATTTACTGATTTCATGTAATAATATGAGCACAAAGAAGAAAAGGCGCTCGAGGGTAAATCTAGCTACTGAAAAAAAAAAATAAAAATCATGTCATGCTACCTGCTAATACCGTATGATGCCAGAAACCTTTAATGCACAGTGCAGCAGGAATTATTTATACTAATGGAAATTGTTCCTGTGCAGGAAAAGCTTGCAGTCCATTGATTGAGACAGACGTCCTCTCCATCACACCTTCCACGTGTCTCTCTGACCCACGTTACCAAGACACGTGTCAAGTGGAATGTCAAAGGTCAGGTTTTCAAATAGTTCCATCCGAATATGAGGAAACAACATGCACTGGCACACAAACTTGGAGCCGTAACATAATTGTGGCAGAATGCAAAGGTGAGTAGGCCTACTTTTGACCTTCAATTACATGTACTTTCACTTCACCGTTTGTGATGGACTTTATAGTGACACAATGATAACAATTAATATATTATACACAAGTGCCGTTTCTGTTTATTAGAGCTTAGACTCCAGGTCGCGTTCTTAGGAAGAAAAATATACAGAAAGAGGTCATGATTTCTGGTAATGTGATACTGGTTTGGATGGAGAAATATTTGGATCCTGATATAATCGTGATATAATCATTTTAGAGGTTAGAAATGAATCGCAGTGGAGATACAATCATAATTTACATACCCGATGAATGTTAATTTGTTGGATTGAAATCTCAATCATGGTCAATTTCTTCTTTCTCTGTAGTCCTGAAAACTTCAAACTTGCAATAAGTCCGTTATAATTTCAGTAGTTCTTCTAAAGTTTTAGCCTCTTCTGTGCAACGGTCTGTTGAGCCTTTTTTGCAAGGTGTAGGCATTTTTTTTTTCAAGAAAATGAGAACAGCTCTAACGTGCTTGTAAATAATGACCACCATTGACATGGAACAAATGTGTGCTCTGTATGGACTTTCGCAGATATTCAGCCACCGACGTTCGTCCAGTGTCCATCAGAGGTTGTGGTTTATGCGCATAGGAGCTCGGACACAGCGCTCGTCAGCTGGAATGCCACTGCAAAGGACAACAGTGATCTCGAGCCTGCCTTGTCTTGTGACCTTCAACCCGGGCTCATGACCCGTGGTATATACCAAGTCAGCTGCAGTGCTAGGGATGATGCTGGTAATGAAAATGACTGCAGTTTCACTGTGGAGGTCAAAGGTAAGCAGTCGGACGTTTGTCTGCCCGTATACCATACCATGGATGGGGGCTATCCGTTCCGTAGCTCCTTAGATCTCTGCTTTCAAGGAGTTAACACACACTGTCCCTCAGATAGCTTTTCATATAGACATCCGCACCGTCTCCGTGCTGAAGTCTATACGACCAACCTTGACAGCCCAATGCAATAAACGTCATCTTTCACAGTTCATGGACAATCCCACGCGGGACCAAGATTATAGTGATCTTCTTACATACGGATTTTTCGTTAGGATTTTGTCCAATAACATACTGAGGTTATTCTCCGTCGATTGCTATCATGACCGTTTGCGGGTGCTGCACATTTAACAATTTATTGTTATTAATCATTTTTTAGATTGCTATACCCTCAATTCAGTCACGGATGTGAATGGAACCTACAGTGTAACTATTAGTATGTTCCATTCCAGTTCGACGTTGCCAGTCTTTAGTCCCACCCATCCACGGCACCATCGAAGAGGCCTGCAACGATACCTATGGGGGAGAATGCACAGTCTCCTGTTCTGCTGGATACAAGCTTATTGGATCGAGAAGAGGGAGCTGTGAATTTAATGGCAATGACACCTTTTGGTACTTTGAGCAGGATCCAATCTGTGAAGGTAATAACAAATAAAAACGATGATATAGCTGGCAATATTGTGTAATTCCTATGCCCAAAATTTCTCTATATGGCAAAAGATAATTGTCTCTGTCTGCGCTGTCAGAATTACAACAAATGAGAATGACAACAGAAGTTAATACGAGATGAAATGAAAAAAAGAAATGGATATAAGTGGCATGATACAGATCTTATATAGTAACGGTTGTAGGTATTCCTCTCTGAGAATCTGCTGAGTGAATTTCAGACACACAGGTAAGCAGAATAACGCAAAGCACTCCTTCAATTGTGCCCAAAAATCCTCTGATTTGGAACGTTGCCACGAGTTTATATATTTTCGGTCCAAACACTTTACATAAATTGACTAAAATCCTTCAATTGAAACGACTTTTTTATGTAGTTTGAGACAGAATATTTATCATATTTATAATCATAAGTACAGTGTGATATCAATGGTAGATGTTAACATTATAGAGACCCAATTAAGCGGTGTATATGCGCAACCCAAAATGGGGTAAAGAAACATATCCAATTTGGCTGTGTGTGTTTCTCTTGATTGTAATTGCCTATTGTGTTCATATAATTCAATGCATTCCAATTCGTGTGCATGACAAGTGTGTGATTGTAAAGTTTCTATCTAATATTAGATTATCATACATACTGCTTATTCATGCTTATTCATGATAAGATAAGTATCCAGTGATTAAGGTTACTTTGACGTTATAACGGTTATTTTAACGTTGAGATCAGCATTTAAAGAAAATCTCAGACACATTTACAGATATCTCAATAAGATGCAAAGGTATGTTTGCGTGTATGTGCGTGTGTGTGTGTGTGTGTGTGTGTGTGTGTGTATTAAGGTTTTGGTCAAGCACAGATTTGGTCCACAGAAGATAATGAAAGAATACCAATTAAATCAAAATTGTTCTTCGTTTGCTCCCTTTGGTTCTTTTGCAAATGTCGGCTCATATCAGCATTTATTTTACCTGTGTATTCCTTTTGAATACCTTTCATGGTCCCTGGCAGTAATTGGGTGTTCCCCACTCCGATTGAACCAAAGTCTTCTGGTAACGCCTACGGACTGTGCACTAGCCAACAAGGTTCCCTCAGGAACCGTTTGTGTACTTCACTGTGACTCAGGCTTGACTTTGGAAGGCGAAGGGCAAACTTTGACCTGTCTTGCCTCAGAGGAGTGGAATATTCCACTGGACGTGGAGTCTCTGTTTTGTGTTGGTGAGGTTCTTATTCGGTCATCTTCCCAAATGCACCTGTATAAAGCTTTCCATATCTCAAATGATGATGTTTTTATCAACGGGGCAGATTACACACGGAAAAAAAAAATGAATGTGCCATGGGTATCCTGTTACAGTATGAAGCTATTTGTATTAGCGGCAATATTATTGCAGAATCAGTACATTTCAGCATTATTTTTTTTTTTTTGCAAATATCTGATGAAAAATAGCAGCTGCTTTGAACAAGATCAAAGCGGTACAATCTAGGGACTTTATGAAATGATTATAACAGTAAGCCTACTTTTTAAGTACATAATAGGATTATTACTTGAGGAGTTGCAATAATTTGAAGTTTAGACAGTGTTGATACTTTTAGATGACAAAGGGTGTCATACTTAAAGATCATTATTGAACGAAAAACTGACATCGTGTCAGCAACCAGCCAGTAAACAAAGACATGGCGCTTGAGTTATGACTATTCAAATCAATGTTTTATGTACAAAACTTAAATTCATCCACGTGCAATGTGTGTTATCATGGATTATATCTCCCTATTCGTGAACTCAGTTTCACTAAACATAATTTATATCAACTTGACACTGCCAAGATCGCACCCCTCCTGTAGTCTTCTCTTGTCCATCGGCACCCATCATGGCTGTCCGGAAGGAATACAGTGGAGTGGAAGTGACCTTTGACCTCCCCGCTGCGGAGGATGAAGTTGACGGGACAAATCTTACCGTGACGACGGAGCCACCTGATTTGAGGACCCCGTACACCTTCGTGTCAGACACAGTGTGCCGATTCAAGTTCACAGACTCATCTAACAATAGCGCCTTCTGTGATATCCATATCTCTGTCAGTAGTAAGTCAGAGATTCAAATTGAGCTTATGTCTTATTCAAATGCGTATCCCTATTGTAATGTTTTCAAATTGTGGATTCTGGTGGGGACAGCATAATGATGAGATTTTAACAAAGCATTGTTCTGTTCTTTTGACGTCACAAACTGCCGTGGAGTATCCATCTGGGGAAGTTTCACCCGATAGAATGTGCCACATGTAATCAAAGCCTGTGTGCCAGGCATTAGCGAGCTTTAGATCTGGGACGAGGACCGCTATGACAACGCAGCCATTCAGGTTGTATTGGATAGTACGAATAATTACTGCTATGAGGGGCACAGTTAAAATTATGGGTCCAAGGTGATGTGAAAACCATAACTATAGTTATGGTTTTCACATCACCGAGGGCCTACATGATTTTAACTGTGCCCCGAATATCCAGCTGTCATTATTTGTTTTATGTACCGAAAATATAGAATCCGATTAATATAGATACCGTAGTACTCGTAATCATTGCTGATCGACAGCGCGGCGGTCGTATCATTGGTGCGTACATATGAGTGACCTATGTGTACGGAGTTGCGACTGTCTCCAAACCTATTTACAGGGCACAGTTAATCAACTGTGCCCCGGGCACAGTAAATCATGACGTCATTTTGATCAAAAATGGGGCACAGCTATTTTCATGACTCCACTTTTAACCAATCAGATGAGAGGAATCTGTATATGAGGTACTCAGTATATAATGAAAACTGCTGCCTGGCGCATATGCAGAACACCGCTGTTTGCCTATTGTAAAGTTATTATCGCCTTCCTCTTTCGCGTCTCGGATCTGAGGCCCACTAATCTTACAGCATGTAATGAAAAAAAAAAATTCATTCGTTTGCATTTGATGATAAAAAGAATGAGTCCTTTCGTGTTAGGTAACTTCAAATTTGATGGTCAAGTTTCACGCTATTATATCTCCATGTATCTTATCAGATGAGGTACAGCCGATAATCGAAGAGTGTCCACCCATCAACGACTCCATTACGGAATTTCAAGTCATCAGTATTCCCTGGGAGAGTCCCTCCTATCTTGAGATCCCTGGTGTGGATCTCACCATGGACTGTAACATGCCCAATCCTGCCCAAGTCCCCTGGGGAGACTACCAGCTCGTGTGCCATGTCATGGACCCACAGAGCGGCCTCTATGCAGAATGCTCACGGAACTTTTCCATAAAACGTAAGTAAATACACGCACACAAACACACACACACTCACACGCACACACACACGCTCGCATTGTAACATTCAATTCGAGCTAATATATTCAAGTATCAGATACCACCCAAAAGAAAAATTACACCACACTCCAGTAAATCTGTAGAGAAGTAGTAAGCTATACCCATTAAATGTCGATAACCCCTTGGGTTGTATTAAACTATTATAGCTACCAGTATGCAATGGAGTAAACATCTTGGCTCCTCTTTTTTTTTTCCATTGTCTTCAGCTATACCCTGCCAACCACTTCGGACACCGACCCACGGCTCTCTGGCCTGCGATACATTTGCATATGGGAAATATTGCAGTATTATGTGCCAAGAAGACCATGATGTTGTTAGATCAGGGAAGTCCACGCGAAACATCTTGTATATTTGTGGAAACTCTGGCCAGTGGTCTCCATCGCCTAATGTACCAGATTGTTCAGGTAAGGAAGAAATGATACACAACTAGTACAGGCACGTGAATACACACGCTGAAAATACACATTCACATAATTACGAGTGCATACTAAAACATACACTTGAACAAACTCAAGTGTAGGGTTTTTGTCCCCCCCCCCTCCAAAAAAAAAAAGAAAGAAAGAAAATATGTGTATAATCAAAATATGGTTTTAAAATTCATTATGTTATTATGAGGAGATTTCTCACGTCTTTTTTTCCCCAAAAAATGTGTAAAAATAAAAATTTGCTTATAAATCGTACTCCAATGATCTTGTAAAATTGCTTCATCTTTCATAAACTATCCTCACTTTCTGATTCATTTTGCCACAACTAATGGGAAGATCGAATGCTCCTAGGATTTAAATTTTCCTGTATTTTTTTTTCAAAGTTAACATTCTATTATTGGACCGACTAAAAACAAATATCAAGTCAAATCAAACAACGCAATGGTTGGGTAGAATGTGGAGGGTAGTTGGCGAAAATCATGGATTATAGATTCAGCCATGATAATTTCCGCAGTTAAGTTCACATAGGGACTCTATCACTGAGTGTTTGTGCAATTCCTTATTTACAGAGAGAGTATTCAAGCATTCATTTTATTTTCTTACAATGCAACAGCACTTTTGTCCTAAATCTGTATCTTAATAGTAGTAAACCAACTACCTATATGCGTCGGGGTTTAAATTTCAGGGCTTTTTCTGTTAATAGATGTATGCCTATAAGATACACTATCACAGCTTGATTTTTGTGATTACAGTAAAATGTGCAGTTAACTTGAGAGGAGAACGAACTCAGCGTAGTCCCTAAAGTTTATAAACTTTCACTACTGACCTACAGTAATATGATAATTGCTGTGTCTGGTATGGACCTGACATGTATGTATTCCATTGTGCATACTCTGTCTTCTCAATTATCCGGAATGTTGTTGGCAATAAATATCCGCAAATACAAGAATTCTAAAATCGATTGTAGTTGGATATAAGTTAAGTAAGTAAAATAGAGCCTTAGTATATTTTTTCTTTTGTTTCGTGTTTTTCCTTTGACAGCCAAACGGAAAGCAAGGAGATTCAACCTACCACTTCGGATCATGTACTATGCAGATTCCTGTCAATCTGGTGAGAGCAATGCTCTTTCAGCTATCAGGGACAAGTTCATCGACATCATCAGTTCCGGTCCTTTCCGAGAGGTCTGTACCGAGAATCAGAAGTGCACAGCAGAGAATGTGGAGGTGGAGTGTGGACAAGGGGACAGTCGAAGGAGGCGAGATGCCCCTGAACTAGCGGGAGGGTCGATGTTGTATCAGGAGCAGAACAAGACCACCTTTACTGCTACCCTATCACTGGTAAGCAACAGGAATACTCTATAATAATGATCGATAATTAGAGGTCTCCCCGTAGGTGCATGTATCATGTACACTGCAACAGCAACAATGGATGTCACGTGTTGCTTTTTCTTCCAAACATCACTTTTTGTGATGTAGAATTATACATCAATTGGGAAACTTGCACAGTTATGTGTTTGTGTATGTATGTGACATAGGCATAGATCCAGGAAATGGGTAACCAAGAATGTTATGTTGGGTAACGCATATCTGTTTCTATTTTGTGGTTTTCGTTCCCAGATTATGATGCAACTTTCCTAAGTATGTGCTCGTGTCAGATGAAATAGGCAAAATAGATCTGTTGCATAATATATATTATTCTTATTGATCTCCATTAGGTCCTGCAGGATTCATCCAGCGATACCCCATTGACAGAAGAAGATTCCCCTCATCACTATCACAAAAACCTGGAGAGATTGGCACATGATATCTATCACCGAATCAAGGGTGTCGTCTTTACTGGTGATGATGAGACCAACTCTCGTCCTACCCCATCCCTCCACCTCGGATCTGCATCCATAGACTGCGAAGTTGGCTTTGTTGCTGATGAAGTGACGCATATGTGTGGTGAATATCATGAATGATAATGCATTTCATTATTCTAACATCATCTGTCATGTCTTTTTACTGTAGCGACAACAAGAAGGATGTTTTGTTGTCAAGGTCGAAACGAAGTTTCAGTTTTCAGTTCAGTGTATTTTTTATGTTTCTCAAAAATAAACTGTACATTGCAGGAATATAATACATGCCAAATTATTCACTGAATTTGATCATCTTCTAATGTTGTACATAAAAAAAATCGAAGAGAGAGGCGTAGAGGAAAGCTAAAGCTAAAAGAAAGCTGGAGCTTGTAGGAATTGCAGATGTCCAAGGAAATAGAAAAATCAACTTCTTTGGATCACATGAGAAAACGGTTACAGCTCGTTATTCCAAAGGTTCGTTATTCCGAAGGCTCTTTATTCCTAAGATTCGTTATTCCGAAGGTTCATTTTTCCAAATTTCATTTTAGGATTAACCAATCTTCGGAATAACGAACCTTCGGAATAACGCCACAAATTTTCGGATTAACGACCCTTTTTCATTTTCGGATTAACGAACCTGTAGGTATAGGGAATTTGCGTGTTTCGGATTAACGACCCTTCGGAATAGCGAACCTTCGGAATAACGAACAGCACCCGAGAAGACATTAGGTGATTCCTGTATTTAAACGATTCAGCAATAATTATGTAAATACTTGTAGGTGTATTTGGGTTGCCGGTAAACTGTCTTTCAATACAAACCTTGATGATATTTTTGCTGTATTTAGGTTAAACATCCCCTTGTCATGGCGCACTGACTCTGATAACACCATAGAATTTATCTGCATCAATTTCCAGTTGCTTGTCCTGCGGGTCACTTTTTCCGGAGTAATTCTGGCGATGGAGAGTGCTTACCGTGTGGGAAGGGTACCTACCAGGACCAGCAGGCCCAGACTGAGTGTAAGCCTTGTAGTGACGGAAGAGGGACCACAGAAGAGGGGGCGAGGTCTTTATCTCAGTGTGTGGGTGAGTATTGAAACTATACATTTCACAAAACAATAGAGCGTCACTTTTTGTTTTGATGGCACTATTCTATTTCATTCTCCTCAACCGATTTCCACCAAAGAGCTAATGTGCATGAATCGTATGTCATTCTGGATACCTTTCATGCCAGTTATAACTTGTGCAACTACTATCGGAAAGTTTTGGTACACTATGCCATCAGCAGGCCTTGCTTCTAGAATGAAAAACCCAGCATAAAGCACAAGAAAGGGAGATCAATTATTGATACTGATACTAGGTCCTCCAGTTAGATGCACTCGAAATAAATGATTCATGCAACAAGCCTGACAAAGAGTTAAAACACTTGATGTAGCCATAATCACTTTCAGCACCGACACTCTCAGTCCTGGTGCGACCCTAAACAAACAAACAAATAAACACAAACAAACACACTAAAATGTAAAAACGAACTAACAAACAAAAGAGAGAAAAAAAGATCATTGTACTGCAGCTGCAGGACATACTGTTCTTCGGTTCAGTTAGGAGTTTATTAAAGTGACACCCTATCTTTCTAGCCTCGTGTCAGCAGGGCTCGTATTCAGCCACCGGATTTGAGCCTTGTGTCCGATGTGAACGTGGTACTTATCAACCAATCTCTGGCCAGTCAACTTGCTTGCCTTGTCCTGCCGGCTTGACCACGCCTTTTCACAGCTCAATGTCCATCCATAGCTGTCAAGGTCAGTTCATTTTGTTTTTCATACCATTCTGTTGTTCGCCGTTTACAGTCTCATGAAATGGTCTATACCATCATATCTGACTTGAATATTGCATGACACCAATTAGATAATATTACGAAACATGATAATACAAATGTCAGTCAATCATTGCTGAATCTCATTCTTTTTGGTAATAATGTACCACATGTGGTGTGCCAAGACAGCGAAATGCATTGCTCAACGAGTTTAGACCCGCGTTAGTTTGTCTTTTAATCCTACCAAATTTCACGATTCAGAGACTTCTGCCCAGGACGGGAGTCAAGTACTTGCACATTTTGCACGTGGAGAGCTAACAAAAACAAAATGGTTGGCTGATTTTTATGTCTATTACAATTGTTACACTCTTATAACACGAAGTTATACTGTGGCTCCATGTCTCATTTTTTTTTCTATCGATTATTCATTTATTCCTATTTCAGAGCCATGTCCAGCTGGTCATACATCTAGCTCTGGTTTCCAGCCATGTTTTCCGTGTCCACTAGGATTCTACCAGCCTCACAAGGGACGCACAGTCTGCCGCAGATGTGGTGACAACACAACTACTCAACATGTTGGCTCAACATCCATCATGATGTGTCATTAAATGCCTCTTCCAAAAAAAAAAAAAAAAAAAAAGATCACCTTGATAACATTCAGTGACAGTTAGATCCGTCCAAGTGTATTTTATGCCGTATCCTTCATGATTCATAAACAGTTTACTAACTCATATTCTTTGAGCAATGATCATTACAAGGAACATCATGATTGAAATGTCATTATAAATATGGCCGGATCAGATTATTTTGTGATTCGTCTTGGGGCTGGAGAGTTCATGTACAAAGTAAATTCCGAATTCAGCGTTGCAATTTTGTGTTTAATCACATATTATTCCCCATTATGTGTGACACTTAACAATTCATTTCGCTCCTACAACCCCCCCCCCCCCGTAGTAAATATCTCTGTCAACATTAAAAACAAAAACAAAATATATTGTACTGTATGTTGGAAAAAATGATTTAGCAGCACAAGAAAGAAGAATATAGTTTTTTTTTTTTGGTTCATATTAATTTCCTTGTCGACATGGACCTAATATTGAATGAAACTAAAATAAAGAATATCATAAAACAAAAATAATAAGGTAAATAAAGTGTAACGTGATCCACTTTTTTGTCCAATGTTTATCTGTCACAATTAATCAAAGATTGAGTCGATAAAAAGGTTCACTGCCAGACAACTAGACAAATATTATTTACAGGGGAAATCGTCCTTTCATCAATATCTGTTGCTTTGTTAAGAACTTTTGCTGTTGGGAGGAGATTGTTTTGAAATGGGATTTTGATTCCTTTTGGTTTACTTTTCTGAAATACTAATATCAATCAGTTGTTTCCTAAAGACGTAAAATCTCACCCACAATAAATTACTGAGCGTTGGTGGCGTTGCTGTTTGTTTGTTTGTTTGTTTGTTTGTGTTTTATGTTGTTGTTTCGAGGAGGGAAGGTGTAGGGAGTTATTGTTTCCAGTTCGTATGTTGATTAAAACATTATCATTACATGTACTAAACAACCTTAATCTCTTTGTCATCATGTATACTTCGTAAATGCCTTGTCCACTGCCTCAATGTAGTAGTGCACTTTAGCCTTACAATTCATTTCATCTATGTACATTCCCGGGGATAAGTTGAATATAGAAATAAAGTATTAAAAAGTTTTAATTTGTTTGATATCAATTTAAGAAGATCAAAGAACAAACGAAAAAGGTGTTTTTTTTTTTTTTTTTGTACTGGACACTTTTTTTTTTCTATGATCTTTTCAACCCTTCATCTCTCGCTGGCTTACTAAAGAAAAACTTAAGGAGGAAAAAGGAATGGACGAAGAATAGTAAATTTACAATAGTTACAGTTTCCTTAAATTTTTAAATAAAATGCCACTGAATTCTTTCGTTTCATTTAATTTCATTTCATTTCATTTCATTTTATTTCATTTCATTTCATTCTTTCTTTTTTTTCGGCAAACATAACTAGAAATGATTCAGAAGATATAACATAGGCATGTATTCGACTTTAAAAGCAGATAATGGTTGACAAATACAAAAATTATGCATGCATACTGGCAAAATACAAAGTTATGTCCGGAGAAAATAAAAAGATAGAATTGAGAGGTCCATTGAAAACCATGCTTGTAAATTGTGAACCACATTATGTTTGTATTTTTTTTTTGACAATCAGCTACTTCATTCTTTTGTTTATTTCTTTTATACATATGCGCATTTTGTAACAATTATAGATATGTATATTGTACATGTACTTGTTTCAAAAGTAAACTCAGCTATCTGAGCACATTGCACCTTTGATTTCTAAATCTGCCAATGATGAATTCATAGTGTCTTCTTTGCAGATGATTTCTGTCGTTGCTCCTTCAGTTCAAATTAGAGTTGTTAATTTTCTATACATTTTGTTACGCCAATGCTGTCATCCCAGTCAGTCACACCTTTTATTGATGACATACCTTTAAATGTGTAAATGTTTTAATACATACATAATACGTTATCATTTCATGTATCAATTATTATGTATGTTGTGAGTTTGTAGTTAAACTATCTCTGATTTTGACATGTTGATGTGAAGTTGGCTTTGATCCATTTTATCTATGCAAAAAGGACATAGGGTAGAAACAAAGTAAAACAAATAAAACGAAATGAAATATTAAAGATTAGTACATATTCGTATATATATATTCTTTTATTGCTCTGATCCGATCAATGTTGAAATAACCACGATAACAGTCAATATCTCCGTGTATCATGCGATGTACAATATACTTTTGCAGTGACCAATTGTCCCCGGAATATACACCATACAAACATGGATTATCAAACTTTTGTTCCAGCTTAGCTCTCGTAGGATTAATAAGAAACCAGTCTTGCTGTTAATGATGGAAAGACTCCAACAAAATCTACATGGAAATGAAAAGCATAATTTGACCGAGCTTTACAAAACTAACAAAACTATAAAAAAAAATAATAATAAATAAATAAATAAAACGGTGAAGTGGGTCAAAAGAATCAATCTTGAGTTTTTCACAATTTCTGAAAGAGCTGTCCTTCTTCTACATTATTCTTTAGTTTTGGATCTTAACATAAACGGGAAAGTGTGTTTCAGCATGTTTTCTATTCAACCTTTTTTTTTTGGGGGGGGGAGGGAGAATGATCAGGTTTGTCGTAGAAACCCCTTTTCATTTCTTGAAATTCTCTTTGCGCACTCTTCACTTTCAAGTCTGATAACTTTTGAAAGGATAACGCTTTGCTTTGAAAGTTGGCATTAATCATGGATACAACATGTCATTAGAACATGCTCAATTTCAGCTTAATCTGATAATCCCTTCATTGTTGTTGCTCCGGCGGCTTACATCCTGTGTTTTGTAGCATACCCGATATATAACTCGTGTTGATGTCGATCCTTATTATGACTCTATGTGTGATTATCAATCTGCACAGTCGTTGGGAGTGAAACAGACTCAAAACATGTAAAATCCGACTGTTTTACAACAAAAAAAAAGAGAAAAGAAGAAAAGTTTAAGGTCTCTCACAGTTCAGAGATTGCACATTTGCACCCAGCCCAACTCGCCGATGAATGTTTGTGCATAATCCTGTAAGGTGCAAATTTTTATGGCGATCTAAAGTCGTTTTGTACCACTGTAGTGTCCTTTACAAAAGAATACAATTGTGTTCTGTATCGTGATGTAAATATGACTACCTCATAATGGGGGAGGGGAGGGGGGGGGGGGGGTAACAGTAGAAATTCTTGATTATTACTGCTGGCGAGGTCGAGTCGTATTTGCAGTCAATATTTGCCGACTGTATGCTTCTTCTTTTCAGTGCTTGTCATTCCAATGAAAGTCACATCAATAATGCTTATGAATGTAATGAAAAAAAAAATCAAGGTTTTTAGGGGACAAGGCTCAGGTTCCTACGCATTTTCATAGGTCATAAATGTATTTGCAGATCGAAAAAAAAAATAACATTTATTTGCAATTTTCCTGTAAAATATAACACAAACTAAACAATGTTAGGAAGGGGAAAAAAGTAATAGATAATACTTGATTACATAAATGCAGTCAGGGGAGACATTAGCAAAGAAGTCAGCATGAATGAACACATGTACGCATCTAAAATGTATATGATCTGAAGTTATACTGTTTGTTAAAGAGTCTGCTTCACCAAAGCTGTTCTTCTGCAAATCTGTAAACATGACCCAAAAAAAGCGGGAAAACATAATAGACTGCATACAATTATAGAGTGAGTGACAGGAATCAAGTAACAACATCAACAACAGCAACAACAACACAAAGCAATGCAACAATAAGAACAGTCTGTAGGTATAATGATATTAAGCACAGTGTCTACGACGAAAGAGTTCACAAAACAGAAAAGTCGAATGTTTATGGTATTGATTAGATTTTATTATTTTTCTGTGGGGGAAACCTTCTGAAGAGCAAATAATCTTATGTAGAAAATAGGTCCAGAGAGAGAGAGAGAGGGAGGGAGAGAGGGGGAGAGAAAAAAAATAGAGTGAAACATACGTTCAACACAAAAACATAAAGCCTCATATTATAGCCTACACAGACATACTACACAAGACAAAGAGCAGACATCAGATGACACAATGTACATCATTTAATTGAATTCTAAGAAACATCTTAAAAACAATTAAAAAATCCAATGGCACAAGCAAAGCTCAATCTTGCCCATAATGTTACCTGCATATGTACGTTATGCTTAATTACTGGTTCACTTATTTACTTATGCTTAATTCTTGTATTGTGGTACGATCAATGAACTTTGTACATAAACGATTTCTATACTTTCTGCGTATTCACAAACACATCTGTTCATATCATCTTACATTGCAAGTTGGAGAATTCCACTTGCCTTAGACTAAGACTATTTTTTGCGAAGTCTATGTCTATTATGCTCCTTTTCTGGTCTTTAATTTAAGAATTCTCTTTTTCATCGAACCTCATGAAAATCTGTTGTTTCCATAAATGTTCTCTAATCCTTGTAGAGATCAATGTCGCAATGTATGACTAATTTTTTATGTATAGGAGAGGTAGGCGGCTGGGAATCGTTTTTTATGCTCTAACTTGATAGTCACCCTAAACAGAAAGCTATATGGCATGTTCGCATAGAAACTTCGAGGAAGGCTGCAGACATGACTGTGCTATCGCAGCTCGAAAGGTCGTGGAACTTTCTCGTAGCCCCAGAGGTTCCAATGTACAATGTACAATGTACGAATGCTTTGGTTACCAAAGAAACGGCCAGACAACAACCATTTACATGATATCTTTCCAGTCGGGGTTTCTGATAGACCTAGCATTTTGCTTCCTCTCCAATAATTGCCTCCAGTGGCGGTAAACCTCACTGCCTGGGTGATGTTGCCTCTATAATGTGGTTGCCATGGTGACGTTTGATGTTTATCAAGAACTGTTGAAAGAGGTCTAACAAATATTTACAAGTAAAAAGCGAAAAAAAAAACCCTCACGTGTGCCTCGTCCGTCTCTACCGCTCCCCCTTTTTACCCTCTTGATGATCTTCGTTTTCCATAGTTGCAGACAATGGGGATCAAACACATTCACTCGAGCGCCACTGGCGCCTTCCAGTACCTATTAAAGGCCATAAAAAGATGAACTGCTTCCATTGCGTTATCTCGTTGCTTTACACGTGCCGTAAGTTTGAGGATTGGCGTCACTGTGCATTGTGCGCATTGTAGGGGATTGGGCAATGGGGGCATGGTAGGGGGAACCCCTTTCTTTTTCTTTTTCTCATCATTATAAATTGGATGAAAAACAACTTGACCCTGGCGCTCATAACGACTGGGATTATTACTGTGATGAACGTGTAAAGCCTGCTTTATACTTTTCACTTATATTCATCACATTTTGGACTATAAGAACAATACTGCAAGTTAACCTATTTGCAACTGGAATACCCAAAACCTTCATTTCGGGTTATCTTATTTTTTTAAGTTTTCAGCTTTCCCCTTTATGTTTTGATATTCGTAGAATATAATTATGTAATTTGAAAGACGTCAAAGGGTAGCAAAGGTATGTCAGAATTATTTCTGCGATGAATCATTCTCTTTATAAACTCTCAATACTTAACACTTAACAAATAAATAATAAGTATAATGGACAGCAATAAACATGCAGTGGGATGTTAACATCAATTAGAATGATGTCGAAAAGAGAAAAAGATTGCTCTACCTTTAAAGGAACCATGGACCATTTTAGGCCTGAATCTCCAGTTGTTAAAGAGGCATACCTTTTATATACATTTTCTTCTTCATGAAATTACTGAGTTAAAATTGCACTAGATAGTAAAGAATATATCGTGAACTTGGGAAAAAAAAGAGACTTGCAGGTTTCCTAACACTGACATCGAACTTGAAATTCCCAATTGGGTGCGTTCGAGCGCTCTAAAGCGAGCCAAAGCGAACTGAACTAAAGCGTACCGTATCGTACCATGCCAGTTTTGGAGCG
This sequence comes from Diadema setosum, assembly GCA_033980235.1. Taxonomy (NCBI): domain Eukaryota; kingdom Metazoa; phylum Echinodermata; class Echinoidea; order Diadematoida; family Diadematidae; genus Diadema; species Diadema setosum. Next base: position 33,987,495 of record CM067075.1, on the reverse strand, counting down.
TTCGAGTGCTCTGTTGAGAAAGCGTACCTCACGAGTTATTTTTAGAAAAGGTCACGCATTTTTGCAGCAAGAATGTCATTCATCTGGCGCTCGAAGTACTTACAGCTGTCCCGAACAAAGAGAATGATGTCTTTGCATTGTGACGTATGCGCATGATACGCGCAATCGACATGCTTTCAGAGAACTTTGGGTACGCTTTTGGTACGCTTTTGGAGCACATCGGGAAGTGGTCCACTTTTGGCTCGGTACAGTATGGTACACTTTTTGGTGCGTTCGAGCGCTCCTCTGGCGAGGGTACCGTACGGTCACGGTTCGCTTTAGGAGGGCGCTCGAACGCACCCTATGATCATTCCATGGTCACGGCGTCATCCCAAGGGGAGAAAGAAAAAAAATCACAGATTGAGGTCGTCAACAAAACGGAACAGAATGATGATGTCGATTCAGCACACAGCGTTCAAGAAACTGTCGGAAATACGTCATACCTTTTAATATCCACCAATCACACTAACATAACACTTGCCTTCAAGTCGCCTTATTGGCTCCCGGTTACAGGGGCGGATCTAGGAATTTCGTAAAGGTGAGGGGCCTTTGCAAAATTAAAGGGGGCGCACGACCCCCCCCCCCCCCCCCATTTCTATTTTCATTTTTATATCTTTTGTTTGAACCGAATAAAAAGAGGGGCGCGCGTCCGGTGTGCCCCCTCTGGATCCTCCACTTTTGTTATACGTTAGTGATCGTATTGCTTTTAAAGGGGGTGGCTAGAAACTGATCAGTGGGAATCCGTGAGAATGCTGGGGATGATTGTTCCAGTCCTTGTTGGATTCATTTAAAAGTACATTATATATTTTTTGCTATGTGAAAATCATTTGCTTCAGAATGGTGTCATATTCAAGTAATGTGCAGTTCAATGTTTCCAGGTTAGGATGCCTGTACAGTGACGGGGCGATCGCTGACATTAAACTGCACATTACTTGAATATGGGACCATTCTGAAACGAATAATCTTCACTCAATAGATATATAATGTACTCTTTAATGAATCCCACAAGGATTGGAACAATCATCCCCCATCAGCATTCCCACTAATTCCCACTGATCAGATACTAGCCATCTCCATTAAAATTATAGTGCTCGCTTTCCGTTGTGTTCGTCGTTTTGCCCGAGGTTACATTTCCTCTGTAACTCCAAGTTACTCCCCAAAAGATTGTTGCGATCATTAATTTGCTTCTGGTTCTCTTTTTGTCTCTATAAAGCGTCTGTTGCGACACGGATTGTCGCCCCTACACGGATTGTCGCCTCCTGCTCGGGGCGACAATCCGTGACGGGCGCTGGCGGCACGGATTGTCGCCCCCGTCACGGATTGTCGCCTGGCGACAATCCGTGACGCTTGTGCAGTTCCCGGTTTTTGACCTCGAAGGCGACAATCCGTGTTGGCAAAAAAATTGTTGCGACACGGATTGTCGCCCCGTCACAGATTGTCGCCCCGGGCTCGGGGTGGTTCCTCCGGTGTTAAGCTTTGGTGGGATGGGTATGACTGGTAAGTTATGCGTATGTGTGTGTGTGTGTGTGTGTGGGTGTGTGCGCGCGCTTGTGTGTGTGTGTGTATTGTGAGCTGCATGATATGTGATGTGTATGATTTGTTGTGTGTGTGTGTGTGTGTGTGTAAATGTGTGTATGTGTGTGTGTTTGGAGTATAATAATACAATATGTAGAAACTGTGCATGTGTGGTGGTCATAGTGGTAGTGGTTTGTTTGTCTGTGTGTATACGTGTGCCTGTATGCTTACGTGTGTATGTGGAATATAGTGGCGCTACTGTAGCAATACAAACGCCTTCAGAGTGTATGAGCACGTGTTTAAAAAATTCACACCAGCGTTGATCTAAAAATAGTATGGGTGTGTGAACCAATATCAGCGGTGAGGCGGGCTAGGCGAGAGAGAGACCGAGAGAAAATACATACGAGGGAGGTACCCTCCCCAAATGTTATTTGTCTTTGTTCATTTTTCACTGCAGTCATTTTCTTCCATCAGTCTTATAAACTAGAACGTCCATACCACTATTCTTTGTCCCAGAATAGGTTTGGCATGCTTTATGCATGAGCGAATAATTTCCACACGCCGTAAAAAATTTGTCAATCGTTAGTTGATTTTAGCACAAACGAACTGCCATTGCACACCGCTAATACATACGTAATACAAACAAACACCAACAAACACTCAAACAAATCCTCATAATGCAAATAAACCAACTCAACACTTTTTTCCTTGATATTCATTGATTTCATTCAAATCATTCATAAATCGACTCATTCTGGGTGTAACATTTAAAAAAAAGTTACAAATGGCAATTCGAAACAGAAACAAATCCATTTGTCAATTTATACCACAAATAATCTCACTTCAGTATAGATAACTCGATTATAGACCAACCCTACTAACAATTTCTTCACGAGAAAGTTTTGACATGTAGGGCCCTACCAAACCTATATTCCTTGAATACATTGGTTTGGATCATGTAACACCTTCTTATTTACAAGGGCATATACATTAAAAAAAAAACACAAATACATTACACGAATCTAGAATGAAATCAGTCATAAAAAACCCGACCACCCCTCCCCTCCCCATCCGAAACAAATCTAGGGCCTACATCTATCCTAAATATTAAATCCTACCAACATCTGTCATACCATTTATAACTATCCTTCTTCAAATCCAATCCTCAACCCACCAACCCCTGATTAAACAAAACCTAAATCATCCCACACCCACATTCACCAACCCAAATACATACACACACACACACACCCACATTCACCAACCCAAATACATACACACAAACACACACACACACACACACGAAGGTTCCGTTATTCCTAAGTTTCGTTTTTTTCCGAGGCTTCATTTATCCGAAACACACAATTCCCTATACCTAGAGGTTCGTTGATCCAAAAATGAAATTCGGAATAACGAACCTTCGGAATAATGAGCCTTTGGACGAATGAGCCTTCTGACGAATGAGCCTTCAGAGTTACAAACTTTTGCAATAACGAAATGTAACCCCCTTCCCACATACCGACGCACACCCGAACCGATACCACATTCCTTCCTGATCGATGAAACGATTTCCCAATGTTGATAAATAAGACATAACGGACCGTATGCAGAAAAGCAGCATCTGCCCGCACGCAAGCTCCACTCCGAATTCATAATTATACAAATCTGACAAACAAACTCATCAAATTCAAAGCTGCTGATAAAATCAATATCAACGTTTATGCCAGCAACAGCTTACTAGGTATCCCTCCCCACGCGCAGCTAAAAAACACATACGCAAAAAAACTGACATAATAAACACATTCTTCCATCACACACACACACACACACACACACACACACACACACGCACAAACGGACACTTCCTTGAAACCTCACCATGACTTTTTACATGGCATGTTTGCATGGATGTAGCCATGTAAGTTATGTGTTAGTATTTCAATGACTATGTCCAGAACGATATTACCCAGCAAAATGTGCTTCGAGGGCGGGCGACAATCCGTGCCGCCAGCCCCCTACACGGATTGTCGCCAGGCGACAATCCGTGTAGGGGGCGACAATCCGTGCCGCCAACGCCCGTCACGGATTGTCGCCCCGAGCAGGAGGCGAGAAGATAAGAAGACGAGAAGACAGGTTAAATACCGAGAAGCCGAGTTATTGCAACTCGGCAAGTCGACTTGCTTGGATCAAGAAGACAAGATGACAAGCTGTTGAAACTCGGTAAGTCGACTCGTTTGGGACAAGAAGACATGATAACGAGTTGTTGAAACTCGGAAAGTCGACTTGCTTTGGACAAGAAGTCAAGATGACAAGTTGTTGAAACTCGGCAAGTCGACTTGTTTGGGACAAGAAGTCAAGATGACAAGTTGTTGAAACTCGGCAAGTCGACTCGTTTGGGACAAGAAGTCAAGATGACAAGTTGTTGAAACTCGGCAAGTCGACTCGTTTGGGACAAGAAGTCAAGATGACAAGTTGTTGAAACTCGGCAAGTCGACTCGTTTGGGACAAGAAGACATGATAACGAGTTGTTGAAACTTCTTGTCCCAAGCAAGTCGACTTGCCGAGTTTCAACAACTTGTCATCTTGACTTCTTGTCCCAAGCAAGTCGACTTGCCGAGTTTCAACAACTTGTCATCTTGACTTCTTGTCCAAAGCAAGTCGACTTTCCGAGTTTCAACAACTCGTTATCATGTCTTCTTGTCCCAAACAAGTCGACTTGCCGAGTTTCAATAACTTGTCATCTTGACTTCTTGTCCCAAGCAAGTCGACTTGCCGAGTTTCAACAACTTGTCATCTTGACTTCTTGTCCCAAGCAAGTCGACTTTCCGAGTTTCAACAACTCGTTATCATGTCTTCTTGTTCCAAACGAGTCGACTTGCCGAGTTTCAACAACTTGTCATCTTGTCTTCTTGATCCAAGCAAGTCGACTTGCCGAGTTGCAATAACTCGGCTTCTCGGTATTTAACCTGTCTTCTCGTCTTCTTATCTCGTCATCTGGTTGGCACTTTTAAGCTTCCGTACCTATGCCAGCCCTGGCGACATCAAACCGTTTCCCGTGAACCATTCAAGAAACATGTAAAAATCTGTTTTTGTCTTAACCCGTTGAGGACGGGCTGATATTCCGACGACTCTTTACACACATTGCCCACAGATGCCTGTCCGAGTATACTCGTGACCAGTCTTGAACGGGTTAATCTTGCTTTGAATTCGTTTATGCGCCTTGAGAACTCTATTGAGTGGATATGGCACAATATCAGACATTTGTCAAATCATCATTATTGTACTTTTGAGGTCAACTTGCTAACAGAAACTAATTTCGTGTTCGATTTCGATTTTTTTTTTTCAAGTAGCATTGGAGTGAGATTTGAAGTAGCACTAGCTTTTTTGTAGTTAAAGGGAATTTTATAGACCCTACCCTTAAAACATCAGTTTTAGTGATAATGCTTGAATGCTTTCGGTTGAACTTTTTTCTTTTTAATTAATAGGGAAAGAGTTTGCTGTAGCTGAATTATTAACTAACTCGTCATTTTTTTATGGACAGAAAATTCTTCCGAAGAACTTTGATTTGACCTCGTTCTCCGAAATATCGTTGTTCCTTAATGTATCACTCTTCATTGCAAACATGGGAACTTGTGCATACACATGTTTGTTTGTTTTGTTTTTGTTTTTGTTTTTGTTTTTGTTTTGTTTTGGTTGTTTTTTTAAGTTTATGAGTTTGCTCGTCAACTAGCTCCTGGAGTAGATTTAAGGTTTTCAAACAGTAGTCAAAAAGATTTGGGCAGTAAAATAATGCAAATCTATGCTGAAAAAAAAAATGCTTATAAAAAGTATTGTTTTGCGGGTGGGTTTGAAAGGCCGTGTTTTGACCAAATGCCGGGGAAAAAAAAGTGCGATAGCAAACGCATTTGAGTAAAAAAAAAAAAAAAAAAAAAAAAAAAAAAAAAAAAAAAAAAAACGCGTTACTGTAGAGTTGATAAAAACAAAGTCGTGTATAACTCGGTCCTGCCCATGTCAACTAATTCCAACTGCACACCTCGGTTCCTCGGGTCGAACTGCGCAATGGGGCTGCGCAGTGACAAGTCCACCCTCTCGACCCGTGATAGCAGCTCGAGTAAACGCAGCCCTCGTTAATTTTTCGTGTAAATTTGCCATATTTTGTTCATGTTTGATTTAACCTTATGCGTCTTTTCAAGTAAACCATGCATTGGAAGGAAGTGCTAAGCTTCAATGCTCCTCTTTATTTTTTCTTTCATTATGTCTGTCATTCAGAGAGCACATATTCATTACACCAGATACTAATCAGCTGTAAGCAAGATATTCAGTGGGATAAAGTTTTAGGGGCGAGTTTCTTTAATTTGTCTCGATCTACAACCAGCTGTCACTGAAACCTAGACACGCTTTTTTTTTTCTTTATCTAAAATGAGAGAATGGTATCACATGAACAGCTTTGAAAAAAAAAATGATGAACCAGTATAAATCAGAATAGCAGGAAAGGAAAAAAAACTCATTGCATATAAAACCTGGATAACAAAGATTGTCCCCGACAACCAAGCTTATTTATCTGTCAATAAGATTGGCATAAAAGCTGATGGGATAGCGGAGGGTAAGGGTGGGGGTTTCCCTTTCATTGTCCGTTCCAAAATTGAAGGTATTCACCTAGAAATTTATATAACTTTCTAGATTTATCTATGTAAACTTGCTTGCATGGTCTATCAGTCTAAACCGAATTTGCCCTTCACGTTTTCAGCATGTTCAGTGTTAAAACTATTATCTCAGAAGCTATTCTGACACGTATTGTGATGCTTTTATTGACACAAATGCAGCTTTTTTGTTTCGCCTTTCTTAGGCTTGTTATTTCTTTTTCAATGACGTGCAAGCCTGCCTGCGGGTGAGGTCATCAATGAATGTAAAGCATATCATTTCATAATTATGTTTCACTTTAAGGGCACTATTCCCGTACTGCTTGGTTTTTGACAGAAAGGTATCTCACCTTCAGGGAGAGTTGTATGTTCCACAGTTATTTTGTTACAGATCACTTAGCACATTACAATGATGTTAAAGATCTGTTTCCAATGCCTCTTTTCTTGCGTGCGAATTGCTTGGCAACATAGATCCCCAAGTTGCCATTAAATTTTACAAAATAGCAGGTGGTCTATATAGCAAAGAAAACATAAGAATACGTCCATTATGTGAAAATAATCAGTGCAAAACGTTTCATTTACTGTTGATATGATGCCCAGAATTAGGTAAGGTCTACTTACGCAACATCGAACCCTTGAATAGCTTAAAGGGGAATTCCAAACCAGTAATAAGTTAGTGTACTTACAAAAAAAAAAGAGTAAAATCTTAACGAGAGAACAGTGTAAATTTGATCCAGATCGCCAAAGAAATGGGGAATTTATGAAAATGTGAAGTTTCATTGGATTCTGCAGGTCAGTATACTCGTACAGATGATATGAACTGCAAAAGATAATGCTATGACACACTGTATCTACGAGCAAAGCGTGTATTACCGACACTTAAAATAATATAAAAATGAAGGTTAAAGTCAATGATTATTGAATGTTAATTGCTAAAGGCCACCGCACATCGTACGACTTTCAGTCGCACGACTGACCGACTTTGGATCTGAAACAAACAAGCGTATTTATTCTGATGCTAGCGTGATTTAATTTCGGATCCAAAGTCAGTCAGTTGTGCGACCGGAGGTCGTATAGTGTGCATTTAAGGACTCCTTGGCACTGGTTAAGTAATAACATTGATCGTCACTGACAACCAAGCTTATTCATCTGGCAATAAGATCGGCATAAAAGCTAATGGGGTAGCGATGGGTAAAGGGTGGTGGTTTCCCTTTCTTTGTCCGTCCCAAAATTGAAGGTACTCACCTAGAAATTTATATAACTTTTCATATTTATTCATGGTAACTTGCCTGCATGGCCTATCAGTCTAAACCGAATTTGCCCTTCACGCTGTCAGTGTTAAGACTATTGTCGCAGAGTCTATTCTGACACCTATTGTGATGTTTCTATTGACACAAATGCAACTTTTCGTTTCGCCTTTCTTAGGCTTGTTATTTTCTTTTTATAATGCACACCTGCCCGGGGGTGGGGGTCATCAAGGAGTGCAAAGCATATCATTTTATATGTTTCACTTTGAGGGCACTATTCCCGTACTGCAATGGTTGTTGACAATAGTGTATTTCACCCTCGGGGAGAGTTGAATGTTTCACAGTTATTTTGTGACAGATTACTAAGCACATTACAATGTCAAAGATCTCCTTCAAAAGCCTCTATGCTTGCGTGCGCATTGTTTGGCAACAAAGATCCCCAAGTTGCCATTAAACTTTACAAAATATTTTGACGTTGCTAGAAGATGCTAAGCAGGCGGTCTATATAGCGAGGACAACATAAGAATACGTTCATTATGCGAAAATAATCAGTGCAAAACCCCCTCATCTACTGTTGATATGGTGCCCAGAAATAGGTAAGACCTGCTTACGCAACATCGAACCCTTGGATAGTTTAATGGGGAATTCCACGCCAGTAATACGGCTATGTTAGTTTAATTGAAAAAGAATGAAATCTTACTAAATACAACAGTAACAATCTAATCAAGATCGCCGAAGAAATGGGGAAATTATGAAAATTTGAAGTATCATTGCATTCTGCAGAACAGTTCTCGCTCAGTTGATGGACATACGAATGAGTGAGTTGATGATGTCATAACCTCACAACTTTCCAACGATCTTGTCCAAAAAAATGAAGATTCAAGTTTTTTGTTTTGTCTTGTCTTGTTTTTGCTATTACAGTGTAATACATAATGCTATCCGAGTATGGCGTGTATTACCGGCACTTAATGGATATAGAGATGAAGGTAAAAGTCAATGATTCCTAAATATTAATCACTAAAGGCCACCGCACAAATACAACTGTCAGTCGCCCGAATGGCCGACTTTGGATCTGAAATAAACAAACGTATGTATTCTGAGGCTCTTTTGATTCATTTCGGATCCAAATTCAGTCAGTCGTACGACCAAAAGTCGTCAAGAGTGCGGTTAAGTGGGTAAGGTCTGTCTGGTAAGGTCTGTCGTTTTATGGGTCTGACTACACATAATCGCCTGGTACTTTTCTAGGTTCAAGAGCATTCGCAAATTGTCGCAAAGGATTTGCAAACAGTTGCTAATGTTTGCAAAACTGTCGCTAACATTTGCAAAATTGTCGCTAACATTTGCTAACATTCGCTAATAGTCGCCACCTGTGTTTCGCAAACACTTTCGCAAACATTCGCCGAAGTGTTGCTAATTGTCGCTAAACATCGCTAAAAGTCGCTAACTGTCGCTAATGGCAGAAGTGAACCTTGATTTTTCGCAAACGTTCGTCAGAAAAGTTGGCGAAGCACCATTGTCATGCTGCTACATTGAACTGATTATCTAAAGGTGTAAATGATTCTATTGATGTTTAGAAGCAATAAACCAAACTTAAGTATGACCTATCTAAATCATCCGAACTGATGAGAAACAGTCATGGCCCCTTTTCACACATTCATTGTTCCTGTCCGTTGTTTAGCGCTGTTTTTACTTCAAGTAGTTTACAGAACCTGCAAAAGTCGTGTGGATTTAGTGGAATGTAACCAGGACGCATAAAGACACCGCACACTGTACGACTTTCAGTCGCATGACTGACTTACTTCACATCTGAAATAAATCAGAATAGCCTCATATTCTTACTAGAATGATTTGCCATTAGAGACACGCTGTTCCCCTATTGAAACTTAGGATTGTTTAAAAGTAGATTATGATATGTCTGTTTTTTATATCAAGAAATATTTTTACTCAATGACTTATACCCACACAGTTTTATCAGTTGTTCAATTTGTGCAATAGATGTTATTGTTCGTCGTTTTTCCTATAATTTCAATGTTTTGTTTAATTAGAAACTGTTGCAGTATTTACATGTATTTGAAATTGTTGTATCAGTGTTTTTTGTTTGATTTCTGAGAGTATTCCAATGTATTCATTCTTTTTCTTTTTCTTTGTTTGCTGGTAACTGTAATTTTGCAATATTTTATGTGTTGTGCTTTAAAAGGCCCAGATGAAAACTAGCCAATGGTGACCTGGGCCACCCTTTTTTACAGATGTGAAATAAATAAATAAATAAATAAATAAACACGCTTAGGATTGTTTAAAAGTAGATTATGATATGTGTGTTCATTTTTTCATACATTAGATCAAATAGGTCGATCCCACCATTTCTCGCTGTGTGTACACCCACTGCAAATATTAAATCAGTGTCTTTCTACTGTACTTTGACCTTCAAATGCCAGTTAAAGGCCATCGCGCACGATAGGACTCTCTGTCGCACCACTGACTGATTTTGGATCTGAAACAAACAAGCGTTCAGATTTAGGCCAATCCAATGTTCCCCATGGTTTCTGACCGGCAAATTTGTAGTCTGTTATCATATCATGAAAGTAAATAATGTATGGTGAATTATCTTAATCATGTAAATTTCTGAAGTGATACCTCTGATGTTGTCTCCCCAATCAGTGATGGTGTGACACCATCTTGTTTAAATGAGTTAATCGTAAATTTTGAACGAATTTCCGATTTTCTTAAACTTCACCTATATGTCCTATACTAATTGTTGCTGCCTTGGATCATTCCACATTATGTATTCTGGAGTGGATTTCTATTTTTAATCACAAGTATCTCCACGCAAGTTATTTTTTTCCCCTTATTTGCTTCCTGACTTACTGGTAAAATTTGATTGGAGATTATCGCAAAGGCCAAGAAAGGTAAAACTGGAAAATTCCCACCTCTCCGGTGGGGTAATTGGTAAATGACATAATTATTTGTATTTAAAGCATACGAACTTGGAATAAGTCGGGAAAGTCCCATTCCCAACGTCATCTCTCCCTCCGTCCCTTCCCCTCCCTTCCCCTCTTTCTCACTCTCTCTGCCTGTTTTACACAAGAGCGCACACACACGAGCACAATCAGCGAGCACTTACCGTGTATGTGTCGTCGCGAAAGGAACACTCTAAATTGCAACGGTCTGAATGGAAATCATCCTTCCATATTTGCCTTCAAGCTGAGGTAAAACGCATATTGTTATTTCTAATTTTGATCACTCCCTCTATATTGATTTGAATCATTTTCAAATGTTAGAAAGTGTCCCTATCTAAAGAAAAAAAAAGAAAGAAAATTCCAATGATTTGATTGTTATTTTCATTTATAAATCGGCTCTTAATTTCATTAAAGTATCATAAGAACTAACCACCGTTTCATAATATTGATGATAATTTCTACCAAACTGAGGAGAGTTGATGACATTACAGTGTACTGCATACAGGAATTATAATTAGTTGCGAAGAATTAAAGAAAGTAAATGCGTTTCATGTTATGCTTTTCCCTGTTTGATTTCATGTCAAAAAAAAAAAAGGAGAACTGTTAAAGATTTGTATAAAGGCCAGTGCAAAATCTCTCACTTGTAATGTCACCAACTCACCTTCTTTCCGACGATGCAGATGGGAATTTGAATACGTCACAAGTGCATTTTTGATTCGAACGTCCTTTTTTACTTGTTTATTTGAGAAAGTAATGCAATCTCATGCTGATGAAATTAAGTTGAATAGACTAGTTACTTTTTTTTTAATGTTGATCTCAGATATCATTCAAAACCATTCGAACTTGAATGATCGCGTTGTTAACTCGAATACAAATCAGACGAATTTGAGCGGGAAAACCTATGTTAGCTGAGCATGTTTGGATTTCACGCATCACGGATCATTCAAATTCACTATATAGGGGCAATCAATTTACTTAGCTTTAAGTACATTGGGCTTCTTGATGAAGACGTTTATTTTGCTATATACGGTGCTATGGTTCACTTGTGCATTCTGAAATTTCAACCTCACGATAATAAAATTGCAGCGAACAAAAACGCTGTATACAGGCGCATCATGCTCCATTTATTTAGATTGATGTACAAACAACCATAATGGTGGAGGTTGAATGACACCTAATTCGAGGGGGAAAATCGACTGTACATTCACACTGTAAATATGAATGATATTTACATCTTTTTTTTGTTATGTAATTGATGTCTAATTGGTTTCCTTATAAGGGACTATGTGAGATCATGTCTGTCAGTTTGCATTAAAATTGATGCATTGTATGGTTAATGTCGGGGCGTTGTCCATTTTAGTGCATGCGGTGTCATCAAGGAGTATAACATGTAAAAATTCATGTGTTGTTTGGATACACGGCTGATTAGACCTTATCATTTAAAATTTCTTGAAATGAAAACTGAAGAATACTTCTCTCCCCCCCCCATCCTCACCCCATTACTTCCTCTTCATACTCTTCAAAAATTATTATCATATCTTCTTCATTAAGAAGATTGCACGAAGTAAGAAATTGATTACCTGAAAATGAAAATGAACGCCCAAAATTAGGGCATCAACACTTAGGCGTGGATTTTTATTTCCTTTCATTTCATTTATTCATTTCCATGTCCGGTGTAATATAAATTGTTTCAAAGTAGCATTAATGATTTGCACAAGATGAAATGTCATAAAAAATAATAATATTGAAATGCCCGATTATGAAAATGCATCGCTTGCATTTGAAAATTGAAGGCAATGCGTAAATTTGATTCGACGGAAACGAAACTGAGCTCCCATTCATTGATCGCTCGGATTCTTAACTTGAATGCCCAAATATTTTCACGTGCGTGCGCTGTATCGATTTGAATGTTCATTTTTTAATTGAAATGACAAAAGTTTGAAAATGATCGGGAAGACCTGGGGATTTTGTCACGCTAAGTACCCTGAACATATAACAAAAAACAACTAAACCAAAAATAGCATGTATTATCAAAAATCTTTGTTATACCTCAGTTGTAACAAGCAGATAAAATACGTTAACTGTAACTTTAATAAGAGGTTTTACGAGGTGATGCGAGGTGATAACATCACCACTTAATGAAATTTGCAGGAAGATGAAACTAATCTGAAAGGCAATAAAACATTTTTACAAAAGGCAGCATTTGTAACCATTTTAATGCTATACCAGTATGTTGAATTATTGTATTCAGTTTCATTCAGACAGTTGACTTGCAGGTTAAAAGACTCACACCCTGTTTGAAAAGTAAGGGGACAGCAAGTTCCTTGATTTCATGCACATCTGACTTTAGTGCTAAGTTGGTCACTATGAGAAAATAGCATCATAGTACCTTTCTTACCAATGTCACACTGGGAACACCTTTACGGGTGCAACTGTGCACCTTTCACTACAGCATCACAACTAGGGCACCTTCAAAGGTGTAACTCTGCACTTTTTTGATCTGAAAGGTGCAAAGCTGCACTCGAAAAGGTGCATCCAGTTTGAGATCGGTCTGCACCTCTAAAGTTGCAAAGTTTAACCTATTTTTGTTTCTCTGTGTGATACGTTAATAAGTGATATCCATGTGTGACAGTAATTCTGCCATTTTATCGGTCCACAGGACGTGCTAAGCGAAATGATGATGACACTGTTGAGTCGTGTTCTTCTCGTGCCTTGCGTTCTTACTCTGCTTATAGCTCAATCAGGTATGAGACTTAGTCCTGCTGGGTTTTTTTTTTATCTGGTTTATTTTAGTTTGATAATTGTATTTTTAGTGTGCTTTGATGACAGTGTTTTGATTTTTAACGCTCATTGTATATATTTATAGTGGAATGCATTACGTGGGGGTTCACTTCCTTATGGCATCAGAAAAAATAATTACTTTTGTGGGCCCTAAATCAATGTCTGTCTTCCCTGTTCTATTACGTCATTCGCGAAATGTGCCATTTTAATGTGAAATTTACGTTATTTAACTGTTGACTGTCATTTTCATTTTGCTGAATAGATAGTGATAATAAGGAAGATTGTGATAATAAAAATGATATTAATAATGATAACAAAATAATAATTATAATAATAATAATCGACATCCTCACCATCATCATGATAATCATCATAATGATAATGATAATAACACAAATAATAATGTGTACTTTGAGTCGCGATTGACACAGAAAACCGAATAGTATTTAACAGAATGTCCAAGGTCCCTGGCACAAATGACTTTTAATGCCTGATACGTTCTAAAGATGATATTCCACGCTACGACAGACTTTTAAATCAATAAACTTTTAAGTAGGGCTAATAATTATACAGGTACTGTTTGAATGCTGTCTTTTGTACAGATTGTTGTGGCCGGAGACGGCGGAGCCCGCCCCCGCCACCACCGGGTAAGTTGTACACAAAGATCGTTCAATGTCATGTTTGTGCCTGTTTTCGTATTTCTCATAAATTCAATGTAAGAACATTGTTAGTAGTATTATTATTACTGTCTTTTTTATATTTTATTTCAAAGTCGTACTCCCTTTCAGGTTGATCTATAGTGTGAGTTTTATAATTGGTCATCTCATCTTACCTATTAACTATTCTTACCCTCGTTGAGGTTGCAAATAAGATTTTTTGTTTGTTTGTTTTGAGAAAAAAAGAACAATGTTTATTTATTGCAAGTGATTGACAAATTGCCCTGCATCGACGTAAATAAGCACTGAATTGATCAGTGTTTTAGTACTAGCCATGATTAAAAAAATCATGGGCATACATACTCGAGCGGGATTCGAACCCACGACCTCCTGATCACCGGACAGGCGTCATCTCCACTAGACCACCGAGCTTTCGCCCGACAGCAAGCGTTGGTTCTAATCCTTATAGCATGATGTTTTTATCATGGCTACTACTAAAACACTGATCAATTCAGTGCTTATTTACGTCGATGCAGGGCAATTTGTCAATCACTTGCAATGAAAGCATCTCGACGGAAGAATTTCATGAATTTGAATAATTACGCAGTACCCGCTGCATGCTGTAAGCATTAGAACCAACACTTGCTGTCGGGCGAAAGGTCGGTGGTCTAGTGGAGATGACGCCTGTCCGGTGATCAGGAGGTCGTGGGTTCGAATCCCGCTCGAGTATGTACGCCCATGAATTTTTATCATGGCTACTAACTAAAACACTGATCAATTCAGTTCTTATTTACGTAGATGCAGGGCAATTTGTCAATCACTTGCAATGAAAGCATCTCGACGGAAGAATTTCATGAATTTGAAAAATGTTTATCTAATCCATCACAACGCTGCATGCAAAATGTTCACTCTGGTATTCATTGCGATGATGCTATTCAAAGTCACAAAAATTAATGTTCCAATACAATTCGCGCAAGGCGTGTCCGTAACAACCTTTGCAAACAAAAATGTTTAATCATTTAGTCATAGTTACATGAGAGAGAGATCCAGTAGTGATATTCTTTGTCCATGGAGCATGCATGTGTACAATGGTCGCCTGCTGACATCCTAACTATGTTGCTTAAAATGTTACTGTAATTTCATATCTTTAGCTCGAAATTGTTTCTCTCTGGTGGATTTGAATCATCTAAACCTTTTCCAATGGCATAATGGATGCAAATACAAAAAGTGAATACTGATCTGAAATTTGTGTGGAAAGTATTCTGGTTATTTCATGATGGTTATTAAACGTTTTCTATCAGTGAAGACAACTTTATGTGTCAAAGTCCATCTTTTCGGAGTTGCTTCGATTTTCCTCTTTTGACTCACCATGGAGCAGACAGGACACCGCCAAGATGGAATTACCCACACACGTCCTGCAACAGCGGACAAAACAGATATTTGGGAATCAAGCGTGCCGTAGAACCTGTTAGACAATTCTGGACCAATCCTAGAGCAAGCGAGGGAGGCTGTTCCGTCACACACTATAAGTAAGACTGACTGTCTCTAATGTTTTTGAAGTTATATATATGCAGTATATCATTATACAATTATATATATATATATATATATATATATATATATATATATATATATCCCTAGTTGGCACCTTAGGGAGACATATTGGGGGGAAGTGTCTTCATTAAGGAGACAATTTTCGTGTCTCCATTGCGTAAATTGCCATTGAACATGTATTTTAAAATTTGCATATAAAACAAATGGAAATGTCTTCCAAATGACCCATCTAGGAGTATATATATATATATATATATATATATATATATAGTGTGTGTGAGTCGTGTGTCTTCAGCTAATGATGAACCCCTGGGTCGTCGCAACTTTTTGGAGTGTGTATGTAAACGAGAATAAAGAGGCGGTAGACGTTGCTTAATCCTCACAAGTGAGTTTACTCAAGCTTTCGGGCTTCCGGCCCTTTGTCAAGACTGGAGACAAGATACAAAACATGGATATCATATACACAAATAGAAAATAATAATGATGATCAAAACAATAGCGGAACTGATAACTACAGTGAAGGAGGCAGAGACGGCAGGGAATAATTACACAGGTGGGGGTGAATATATGCATCAATCTTGCATAATATAACATGCAGATTATATACAATCACAAACAAGCATACAAAATATAAACATTTACAAATACAGTGTACGTATGACTTAACATTTGCACACACACACAATGGATACGGATGTGTGCGCACAATCACACATGTGAAACTCCTCGCGCATGTCAAAGCAGGCAACCATAATATAAACAATAACTGCAATTAATGACATCATAATAGTAATTAAATCAAGGAGTGTATGTATGAGTAAACGGAACATAGGTACACACAAAAAGAGCACATAAGTAGCGTTCTTAACCGGGAATGAGTGTATAATAATGTGACGGCAGGGAATAATTGCACAGGTGGGAGTGTATATGCATCAATCTTGCATAATATAACTTGCAGATATACAATCACAAACAAGCATACAGAATATGAGCATTTACAAATACAGTGTACGTATGACTAAACGTCTGAACACACACAATGGATACGGATGTGTGCGCACAAACACACATGTGAAACTCCTCGCGCATGTCAAAGCAGGCAACCATAATATAAACAATAACGGCAATTAATAAAATCATAAGAGTAATTAGATCAAGGAGTTTATGTATGAATAAGCGGAACATAGGTACACACAAATATGCTCTTGTGCTCTTTTTGTGTGTACCTATTATATATATATGATATAATATATATATATATATATATATATGTATATATATATACATATATTATATATATATATATATATATATATATATATATATATATATATATATATACATATATATATATAAGATTTGATGTTCAGGAATTAGCTCTTCTGCAAATGCAAAAAGCTGTTGACTGTTTTCGTATACTCCAAATGGATATTAAGATATGCAAAGAAATACAACACACGGATTTGAAGTTCCATGACATATGCAAGACTTGTAAACCAATAAACACTGGACCAGGATGCTATAAAAGATGTAGGACCATATTTTTTTTTTATTATATATTTTAGTGGAGAGAATTAGGTTTAAAAAGTGGGTGTCCATATCATTGTTGATAGTGTTTTTCTCATCTGAGTGGCCCAATGCCTAATACTGCACGCATGCCAGCGCTTAGTCTATTGGGTCACCAATTTCAGAATGTCACTGTTCGCATGGTTTTGGGGGAAGGGTGACCAAAAGCAAGGTTTGTTTCGAGCCTTTTTACGTATCATTCATATCATTTGATTATAGTCTTTATCTTAGAGACCTATATACCTGCATATAGGTCTTGTGCACGTGTACTTGCGAGGTCTTTGTCTGTTTATGGGTGACCGAGGGACAAGGCCAGGGAATATGGGCAAATACATGGTAAAATAAAATTCGTTCGATGCACCTTGACTGTTTAATACAGAAGAGATAGTGATAGTTTGTATGTATTAACTGTTCCCTTGTTATTACAGTCCATATCTTCCAAGTCGCTTCGGTCACGGTAGACAGCAGTACACGTACACGGCGAGAGACTGTGCTCCTGCTCCAAACACAGCTGTCTGTAGAGTGAACATTGATGTCAGAAGTAAGCACTGCTTTTTCTCTAGACATGATTTAGGCTTTGCAACCTAATAGCCGAATTCAAAATACAAAAAAAAATTCAGAATACAAAACTTATCGAAATTAATCTTCGAGAAGTTTTGCTAGTGACTGTGTCTTTGGTTGTACAGAGAGTTAGCACTTGGACAGAAGTACATGAATTGTCCGTCACAATGCATTTATATGATTATAATACAATTTAAAAAAAGTACCGTGATTTGAGCACCTACTATTCCAACCAATACAAGACCAGGTGGTGTTGGTCTTGTGAATTACTAAACCAAGAAAGAGGTATTCAGCAAGAAGTAAGATTTCATTATTCAATAGACTTATGATATAGTTAATTAACTGAACAGTTGACAGTAAAAGTTCACCATTAAAATAGTACTATTTTAAATAGTATTGAAGGTACTATAGTATACATAGAATCACAAAGAATCAAGAACCCTTTCCACAAATGTGACTTAACTATAAGAACACAAAAAAAAATACAATCATAAACATCGATGTCCATATTAGGAACAGCAATTCCTCAGAATTGAAATTTCAATGTATTTTTTCCCTATTCATCAGTTGACACTTGTGATGCCCACAAGCCACACTCTAACGGCTACCACACTTGCTCCACGACGAATGGAATACCCTACGGGACCGAATGTATCTACGGCTGTTACGAAGGCTACGAGCTGGTAGGGGGTGCGAGCAACCAGCGGTACGCTCGAAAATGCGTCCAGATTCCCACTTCTCCGGGCTACGTCGACTGGGACAGGCCTCTACCGTCATGTCGAGGTAAAGACAAGATGTTGACTTTAGGATTATAACCTTGGGAATTGAATATGTAGCACTCTGCCTTTTAAATGAACAGATAAAAGCATTTGAGTGGAATTAACTATAAGCGTCTTACTTTATTTTTCACTTTCATGAATCGACGCAAGTTCTTGACGTTTAGCATGTTAACTTTACCAGTTACACAAAAAGATGTAGACCACCAGAATTGACTGACACGCTATACTATGGCGAAAATATATATTGTGCACCTTGGTCAGCATCTTCGCTACTGCATCTTACCCTGTTTGTAGTATCTCCAGTTAGTTTACGTAAGACCAAATGTTACCCTGCATCACAAAACCGACAAAAAGTCGCCAGACACAGATTTTTATTTAAGGGCAGATTCAGAAAGAGCAGACTCTAAGCATTGAAATGATGTATAGTTTAAATGCAATGGACTCTCCTAAAGCCCCCGTTCCACTATGCCGTTCTCGCTACGATTTGACAATTTTCTGAGGTCGGGAAGGATCGGGTAAAACCTGAGCCGATCTGGACACAGTACGATGTTAGAACGCTCTGAGTACGCTGTAGTTACGACTACCAAGTGCTTGCTACGCTCTTACTACGATGATCGGGAATGAGACATTACGATCTCTGCCGCTGCCGGTACGCTTTAGAACGATGTAGCTACGCTGTCAGTGCGATGTTGCCGATGTTATCCGATCGATGCACGCTGCATCTACGCTCCGAACGATCTATACGATCTTATCACGCTCTTACCCCGTTCAGAGAGCTGAAAAGTGTCCGATGTGCCCCGATGTACCCCGATTCGACTGTCGGTCTGCAGTCAGTCAACTTTTATTAGCATGCAGAACCGAAGAAATATAATGTGGACCTCGAAGAGGCTCCTCAACTCACGGTTCTTTTGCAACACGCATCAGAATTTACTTGAAAGAGTGTCCCTATTGCAAAAGAAAGCCCTCCGCATTATCTGCCATTCCCCTGTACGTTCTCATACAAACACGTTGTTTACCTCTAATAAGCGCTTAAAAATCAAAGATTTACTTATGTATAATTTAGGTCAATTTATGTACAAGTATTGTAACAATTTGCTTCCATCTATTTTTAATTCCATGTTGCTAAAAAACCAATCATTTCATGAATATCCCACTAGGCGTTTCAATGAATTTCATTTACCCCTCTTACGCGCGATTCTCGCTAAAAATACACTTATCTATATCGGCCCAAATTTTTGGAATTCTCTGAATCATGATATAAAAAACGCCCCATCCATACATTCTTTCAAGAGGAGACTGAAGTCCTTTCTATTGCAGTCGTATGACTTTGCAGGACACAACTACCCATTTGGCCTTCTTTCTCACATACAGACTTACTTTTTCCTCTTTGAAGAATAAATTGTAATCTTTTGGATGTCTGCTGCTATCTACGCTTTCGCCAAAGAGTCAAAGACAAGAATGTCTGTCTTATTCGAGGACCTGTTCTCACGTCCCTTCATTTCCTTGCTTTTCTCCTTTCAGACGCTACAATCACTTCCCCCCCCCCCCTCCACAACCATTATCTGTTTCTCATGATACGCTTCTGTCGAAGATCGCTGTCTCTGTTGTGCATTTTTGTTTGCTATTTTGTCTTCTATTTGTTCATCGTTTCCATTCCGTGTTGTCCCGTACAGCCTTTAGAAGTTGTTTTGCTGTCTAGTCCTGTTTCATGTTTGTTCGCGTCTGTTAGTCTTGTCCATCCCGTTTTGTCCCGTACAGCCTTTTCTCCAGCAGTTGTTTTTGTTGTCTAGTCTTGTCCTATGTAGTTCACGTCTATGATAGTAAGTGTATTTATCTGTGAATCTAGTTCTCAGTGGGCTTCCAGACTTCTTCCTCTTCTTTTCCTCTCCTTTTGTATTTATGATGCTTCAATTAATCTTTCCATTGATGTTATTATTCCAGAGGGGCCCACATTCTACAAGCTCTGTCTTTTTAGTGGGTCTCTCCATTTTTTCGCACTTTAAGCAAAGTTATACATGTACTTTATTTCGATCACTTCTGGGTTTTTTTTTTTACTACAATGTATAATTACTATAAGGTCCTCCTCAATTGTTTTACATTCTTTTCGATACATAATGTTCTGTTTACCTTATTCTCTGTTGTCAAAAGAAGTGTAACTTATATGTTTTGTCGAAAAATGAAATAAACTTTGAATTGAATTGAATTGAATAGTATAAACAAAGACGTGCTGATTTTTTCCAAGGCTTTTTCTTGATGTCCTTGCTTTTATAGTCCGTCTTCCTCCAGTTGTAGATGATTTCATATTCTACAAAATTCTGCTATGTCCTCTTCCTCCTCTTTCAGCATCACGTGCAGTCTCTCTTTCTTCGCCTTTTGGGTAGCTGCTTCGCTGCTTTCTTCTCTTCTTTTTCTTCATCTCTACTTCTTCTTCGAAAACTACAGCTAAAATTACTCCCCCTTCTTGTGCCGATGTTACTACGCTCAGAAAGACCTTGTTACGCTCATCCCGCTGCGTTTACGCCGTCACTACGCTCTCCCCACTGCGTTTACGCTGTCACTACGCTCTCCCCGCTTGCCGTACGATTAAAAATATGTCAATTTTGATCGGGGAGATCGGGAAGAAATTTTGAACCGGTTCAAAATTTCTACCCGATCTGAAAAAATGCCCGCTCCAACCCCGACCTCCACACGCTGCTGCTAAGATGCTTCCGATCTCCGTACGCTCTTGCCGCTCTCTCCCGATCTGCTAGATCGGGACAGATCGGGGTCCAAATCGTGATAGTGGAACGGGGGCTTAACCTACCTATATATTGGAAAGAAAGCACAAACTCTGGAAAATGTGAACCGAGAAAAGAGGCTCCGAAGTACAAGGCCTATTCAAGCGCTTAATTTTCACCAATTCCGTGCTAGCTGTGCGATGTATGGATCAAAAAACAGGGTGTAAACCACCTGAGCAACAACAATGAAGAGTTTTATCGGATTAGGCTGAAATTAAAGATACTCTATTAAAACATTTTGTCCGTGATTAAGGCCATTTTTCAAAGTAGTAGCGTTATCCCTTCAAAAGTTACTAGACTTGAAAATAAAGAGTGTGCAAAGGGATATCAAGAAATGAAAAGGGACCTCAAAAACATACCTTCTCTCACTACTCTACAAAAAAACGGTTGTAGGAAAAGTGCTTAGAATGCCCTTTCCCATTAATTTTATGAACCCATATTCAAGAATAATGTTGAAGAAGGGGTATTCTTTCAGAAAATATGAAAAACCCAATATTGTCTTGGTTGACCCGTTTAACCTTTTTTGAGTCCTCAGGTAGAATCAAGGGATGCGACTTTTTGTTCGTTTTGTGGTGCACGGTCACAAATATAATCATTTCTCTATATTTCCTTAGATTGGAAATCAATCTATGACAGAGGGACAAATCCGATATCAGACTTAAAAAGTTAGATTGATTTCTAAATCGATCAGATTGATATTTTCAATCTAATTCTGGATGATCAAAATGCAGGGAATTTAGAGAATATGTTTATTATGTGTGATATGTACGCAGGTCTTGGAAGAATTATATATAAGAAAAAAAGATATTCCGTTACACAGGACAGGGCTTTAGGTGTGTAGTCTCTAACAAATTAAATAACAAAATTAAAGTATACAATTAATACGTTTACTGTACGGGTTCTTTAACTCAACAGGAGTGTTCATCTATGATGTTCTATGATATGACTGAAACTATCTTGATTTCTAGACTTTTATCGGTGGAGTATCAGATATTCTAGATGTTTTGAATAAATCAAGAGCAAGAGAAATTACGTAATGTTAGAGTTATGTGTACTACCATCCAGACATTACATGCAGCGTCCTGACAAATCCTGAGAATGGAAACGTGGTATGTACTAAAGAAAACAAGTACGAAAGTATCTGCTCCTTTGAGTGCAACACGGGTTTCAGGCTTCCAAACGGTTCGCCAAGAGATACGGTGTGTCTTAAGACGGGATGGACGTCACCTCAAGTCCATAAGTGTGAAGGTAACTTTGAAATCATAATGTCCTGTTTCATTAGGGGGGGGGGGGTAATGATTGCGTTTCAGATTGACATCAACTTGCATACAAATTGATGGTCATGTTTTATTGGACTTTAAGAATATAAGCCAGTATCATATGGAAGATCTACCGCACCTTCACCCTCTCGAAAATTGGCTTAGGAGGAGATACACATGTTACAAGGATCCTCACCATTGAATAAACAAAGAAGGCTAACATTTTCCAAAGGGTCGTGTAAACTGATTAATTCAGGTTTCGGGCAAACCAGCGGAAATGCCAATCAGCAGAACAATCTAAATCATTATGACTTTTACATGGAGTAAATTTAGATGTTCGCAATTCCGTATGTCTGTGTGCTTCACAGTTTTTTTTTTTTCTGTGTTCAGTTCGGTAACCAAATGTTTTATCTTATGTTGATCTCTTGTTCCTGTTTAACAAGTTTTGTATATGATTATGGGAATCACTAGTCTCAATTAAAGAAGTATACAACGAAGAAACCCTATTATTCGAGTTCTGCTAGAGCATTTAGAAACAATTCTATCGCATGTAAAGAGTCATTTAACTTTATTTGCATAGTCCAAGTTGTTATTCCTGCTCCCTTTGTGTTACGGATCTCATACATTCATCATTATTGTTATTTTGTTTTGTTTTGTTTTTTTTAGTTGGTAGACATTTTTGGAACACAAACTGAAACATAACATTAGTCAGTCGGATGGCCATGAATCATGCTTGTCCACAGAATAATCATGATGCCCATTTTTTGTGTTTATTTGTGTTTTCGTTTCTTCATTCCCCCAAATGTCACCAACGAATCACTAGATGGGGAAGAACCGAGTTTTGACGACTGCCAACATATATCTGGCTGCCCCTCCAACCCGATGGTGTTTTATGCCGAGCCCAACGCTACCGAAGCTTTTGTGACGTGGTTAAAGCCGAATGCGTCAGACAATTCTGGTGGCGTAGTGACTATCACCGATTCACCTCTCCGAAATACCCCTCTAACCCAAGGTGTCTACTCTGCAGAACATGAAGCCACCGATGAAGCCGGAAATAAGGCTGTACTCAGCCTTACAATCATCGTTCAGAGTAAGAACCACATCAGTGAATGATAATTATTGACCTTTAGTCATTGACTGGGCTTTAACCCCAAATGATTCAAATGTCAACGAAAGTTCATTTTCATGCATGAATGTACCACAATAATGACAATTTCAATTGAATAAGATCCCAATAGGCTCCCCTACCTATTCTGATTAGTTGTGATGCAATGGTAGGTAGTTGTGCTAGAGAAAGCTTTGTCTTTCCATATCTTTCTTTCTGTGACCACGCTGTCTGTCTTAACAGTTTTCCAGACTGTGTTGCAACAGACTTACATTATGTCTTACCGAGATGTCCATAAGAGCAGAACAAGATATCGTAATTCTTTATACCATAATGTATATTTCACTGTTTTGTTAGTGACCTTATTGTTTTGATTAGACTTATGTTCAAATGTCTCGGCAATCAAACCTGATACACTTTCTAGAATAATAAAGCCATGATAAGGGGCAAGCATCCCTTCTGACTTTAACGTAACTCTGACAATCGTCAAGGAAAATCACTCTAAAATATTATTTGTTGGTGTTTTATTAAAATGCTGATATAATTCAATGATTCAATTCAGATATAGCTTAGAGACTGTGATATATCAATGTTTGGAGTCATATGACTCATTTGATAAAGTTAAGGTCAAGGGTCAAGGATTACTGTAAAATCTTGGAATCTAATGACCATGGGAGGACTTGAGAAATATTGTCCAGACGTTTTGACCAATTTGTCAGGTCCTGTAGTAGTGCTGTACAACTACACTTGCAAATATCATTGACAATCATATTATAGACAAGGCATTGTCATGAATGATCTGTTCACGCCATTATTACTATGAATCTGGTCAGCCTTGCATAGTGGTAAGCACAAATTTTGACGGGACAATTAGAATTGTTATATTTTGGCATGATTCCTTTTGAATATTATGTCTATAATATTCCACAAAGGTTTCTTCTTGATCATTTCAGCCGTTTCATCCTGGGATGTTATTGACAGAAATCTTTACTGAAAGTGCTTTGTAAATGTGGCTGTTGACATTCTATTTTTTGCTAACTGCATTCATTTTCCTTGGCATTGTTTTGTACTCGAATCATTGCAGTTATTTATTGCCCGTATCTCGCAATATCCGAGGGGCTCCGATCAAGTTGCAGCCACGGCACAAGGCGGGGTTCCTTCTGCACTTTTTCCTGCAGCATTGGTTATCGTCTGGTGGGTGAAAAGACCACTATGTGCCAAGGGGAGGCATCTCAACAGGGGGAGTGGCTTAATGCGCCACCAACGTGCGAAGGTGACTGATTCACCTCCACGTATGACTAGGTTTAAATAAATAATTTCATTCCATATTGTTTGCTTGAGTGACATTGTTAATACGCAAACGTAATAGTGCCAACATTGAATGAAACTAAGACCCCAAAATACGATACCGCAATGCTGTTTACAAAATAAACTTCAGACTTTGTCCTAATAAAAGGGCATTATTATATACACAGATGAGTATTTGATAGTGTTTGCAATTTAATATCATCCAAAATCATACCTCTTGTTACAATATCGATGCACGCATCAATTCAATGATTGTTTCTTGATGCTTGCATGAAGTTTCTTTTTTTTTTTTTTAGTATTTGTATCTTAAATTCTCTGAGGTTATGGATGTTTTTCGCCAACTGTAAAAAAAAAAAAGAAACAAAGAAACAAAAAGATATAATGGAGAAATTTTGCCGACAGAATGCAACAACATTCATTTTGTCATGATTCCATCAAAGAAAATAAAAAAAAAAAAAAAAAAAAAAACAGCTCTACCAGCATCGATAAGTTTAGTCCAAGTTGGAAATCTGGCGTTATCCAATACTTGACATTTTTACAGCAAGGAAAGAGAATAGGAGGGGATATGGGAGAAGACGTCGAAATACATCGGTTTCCTCTAACACTCGGCAGAACAATTTGCATCCTCATCATAATAACGCTTAATAACGTTCAATAATGCTCAATACTCAATACTTTATCTAAATTGAATTGAATTAGTTACCTACACAAGTCTTAATGGTCATATGCAAATTGCGTATAGACATAATCGAGATTGATTAAATAATGAAAACCCATTCTAATCATGTTTGTGCAAACGATGGATGTATTTGTGTCTCTTCACCATTAGTTCTGCAGTGTCCAGATGCTCCTAGTATTACAGACGGTTCATTTGAGACGAGTCTCACATATCCAATGTACGGATCTACCGTTACATACCAGTGCGATGTGGGCTACACCATCAACAACAGATTCTTGAAGTGCTCATCTGCGCTGGGCTCTGAGATCGCCTCCTGGGAGGGGGAAACCCCCGTTTGCGAAGGTAGGTGGAACTTTGACAATGGTACTTAAGTCATGATGTATCTAGACCAGTGGATGATTTAAACATCAATAGCTTTACGTGACCTAGTAGTCGAGCTGCTCTAGGCGAGCTTCAGGAGCAGGGGGGGGGGGGGGGGGGTGGAGGGTGGAGGGGGAGGGGGGAGGGGGTTCTCTACCAGTAGTGCAGTCGTATTGTGTGCACGTTTTCATGGCTGGTGTAGCTTTGTGAAATACAATATTTATATTGGTCATAGCTATGGGATCCCGTAATAAAAGTGATAATGAATACGATAGCGCTGAAGGATGCAGTTTCATTAAATTCGAGTAATTTAAGAATCTTTCAGCTCACATGTTTCTATATCGAGACCTCGCAAGTCAAGTTAGACTTCTTCAAGTGTCTAATCACACATCCTGCTTTCGAAAATAAAGCAGTTATCAAGTTAATTCTTGTTTATAGAAATTGTCTACCATCATCATTTCTCACTTCGTTTCTTTGCCCCACGTACTATGGTCATTAGTTGAAACCTGTACCAGACCGACGCGGTATGGCATGTCAGCAGTGGCTGGTTCGAGTTGCGCACTGAACGAGGAGGTGCCATACGGAGAGATATGCGAGTTCCAGTGCGATGAAGGGTACACCATAACGGGCAACAACACCATACTGTGTGGGACGGAAGGAGAGTGGTTGCCGAGAGTTCCTGCTTGTGAAGGTCGGCATGGCAAACACAATATCCTCGTAGTAATCTACTTCTTTATGTCTATGTAGATTGGATATTGCAAGGATGGTACAGTACAGGAGGAGATGAGAATTGGGCTTTTAACTTTTTTGTGTGTTACCAAGAAACCACTTACGAAATAGTACAGAGCATACCATTTTAAGAGGATTTCAACGTTTATTGGATGAAAATCGGTTTTAGAATCGCTGAGACATCCAAAAACAAAAGTAAAACAAAGCCATCGTAATAAAAGTTGAGTCCCACACTTTATTAGGATCGTTCTGTTCTGGATATCTCAGCCATTTCAAAACCAATTTTCACAAAATAAAAATTGAATTTCTCATGGAATTACATGCTCTTTCATATTTCATAAGAGATTTCTCATTATCTCACCAAAAATGCTAGAAACCTGAAGTTAGGTCTCAACCAAAACTATACGATCCCTTTTATAAGCTCGTCTCCAAATGGTATTTGGAATGATGATGTGAAAATAATGAGATATGACTACATGCATCACGAATTTCTGTTATTTGCGTCATGCTACTGCAGAAATATAATAAATACAGTAAAGAGGATTGTCGCAGCTATTTAGAGGTCGAAGTGAGAGCCAATAGATTAGCAAGCATCAGTACGGGGAAACCAGAGGTCAATGACTTCACTTCGGACTTCTCATTCTTTGCTATTCTTTAATAGTCATCAGCTGTGAGGGCAGTGCTCTGCCAAGCCCCATAAATGGCGGGAAGAACGGTTGTCCACTGTCCTCGGAAAGGTACGGCACTCAGTGCACCCTATACTGTGATGTCGGATACCAACCTTTGCAGCCGGTAACGAGGACATGTCTGGCCGATGACAATGACAAGGGGTACTGGAGCGACAACGGGACTATCACGTGCTCAGGTAAGGGACCCATCTTGATAACAAAAATCTCAAATTATACAGTTATTTCTCCATTCTTTATTTTAGATATTTCCATTTCTATAACTTTTTTTGGTTCATGCTCAAAATATGAAGTAGGATGAGAAACTTTGGAACAGATAACGAACTTCCAAATGGAAAATGACTTCCATTTTCCTCCTCAAGAAAAAAAGGCAGCTTTGAGCAGTACGTGTTTATTTCATCATGGCCTATATAAAACTCATTCACTATTTCGTAATCGTGTTACTGTAGCTGTAGCTGTAGCCCCTCTGTATAATTCATTGTTGTATGTTTTGTTGTACTTTTGCTGTACATTGTACACAGGCAATGAACAAGAAAATACTTATATATATCATTATATTCATGTTTGTACATGAATGTGTATATGTACAATGATGATACAGAAACCAATAAATCAAATCAAATTAAAATCAAAATCTTACACGTAACGTCCTGCGACTACGCATAATGATTGACTTGCGAAGGCACATAGGGTTGTACGCTGCAGCGGGTGTGGCAAGATATCACTGGTAGATCACGTGACCTGTATGCATTCACTATTGGCTGCCCTTCCCCTTGTACTTGTCATAATACAGTGCACTCCCGTTACAACGAACACGGTTATAACGAAATTTCGTTATAACGAAGTAAATCTTCTGGTCCCTAAATTATCACCATTAAAGTCTATGGTACAAAATTCGCTTATAACGAACACGGTTATAGCGAAATTTCCGTTATAACGAAGTCTTTTCCGAGCGCCACATACAAAGAAAAACAAAAGAAATGTGCTCCGTTATAACGAAATGCGAATTGCTTTCGAAAATACGTAGGGGAATAAGCATACGTATAATGCGTCTCTGCATGGGTGAACGCTTCTCACCACTATGTGTTCGCTCCTTGTGTCACGCACAGTTTCTGAGGGGAACTTGCGTTTATTATTGTAATACAGTTATCCCATCACATTTCACATAGCTTTCCAGTGTATGATGAGTATTCAGCAAACAGAATATGAAAATGGTATCCTTGTTTTCGTTATATATTGTATTTGTTCGGTTATAACGAAATTTCGTTATAACGAAAGAAAACTGCCGGTCCCGAGCATTTCGTTATAACGGGAGTGCACTGTATTACAAAGCGACAGCCATTATGAATAGATGACTTATCACCACAGTTACAACAGACGCTGATTGGTAAGAAATTAGTTTTTTCAGGATAAGACTTGATGGAAATCACAAAATAAGTCTTGGATATTTTCATCTAATTATCAATTATATCCAATTAATAAAATATAAACTTTTCAGGGTCATATTTTCATCTTCAACTCCCCAGTTGTTAAGTGTGCTCCACTTCCCGAGACAGAGTACGGTTTCGTGACGTCGTGCACCCTAGACGGAAATAGCGTCAACGTCACAGCCCTGCAGGAGTACAACAGTCGTTGCCAGACGGCTTGTAACAATGGCTACACGCCTCGCAACAGCGCCACCAGGAGGTGCTTGGAAGATGGGACGTGGGATGGAATTGATCAGATTTGTGAAGGTACGTCAACACGATCGAACAAACGCTGCATGGTTTCTATCTTCAAGCTCACCCGGGCACGGCGAGAGGGACGCTCTGATTTGGTTTGATCCCATTATTTTGCATAAATTTACATGCTCTGCATTATTTTTCTTAAGGGGCAATGCCAAGTTCGGCGTCAAGTTAATCAACATTGGACTTGAACGACAGGAAAGAATTTGAAGCATTTATAGGATATCTGTACGCAGGAGAAAATAAAAGAACACTGTTGAAGAGAGCGCCATCACGAACAGAGTATTAGTTTTATTGACGAGTAACGGCAATCTATTATTTATGTCTGTGAGTGTGTCCTAGACATAAGAGTAAACGGAGTGATCAGGCAGCAAGTATGTTGTTTGCTCATTTAAAAAAAGAATGTCTCGTCATAAAGCATATTCATTTAGCCTAATTTCAGTGGTTTTTTACTGCTGAAAAACAGGCAGCTAATCAAATAACATGCAGTCATATAACCCTTATAGCACAATTCGTCATGTTAGTGGCATAGTCTTGTATAATTACGAAGATTTAGAAAACGTTTTATTTTCGCGCAGTCATGACGTCATGATTATAAGCTAGTCCGTAGTTCCACTTTGCATACGAGCAGCAAAGGTAATTGTGTACCTACATACGTTTGCTTCTTAGATTCCCTGAGGTAATTAGGGCATCTGTGATGATAATGATTATTCCTATGGCCTTTGTAAGTATGGTGCTTTCTAGCGCGTCTACCTGACAGCAAGACAGTGTTCCATATTAAATGCGTATTATTTGACAATAAAATACAATATCAACATGATAAAATAATGTGCTGATTGAAAGAATTTTCTGGTCACTTCGTCTACACATAATTCCATAAATTGTAATATCGGGCATGGCATCACTTTAAAAACGGGTGAAGTACCTTACCAACTCAGAAAAGGGGTTATAAGTGCAATAATCAGCTAATTACTAATCGGCTTATATCAATCCTTGTGAACATAGACAATACGCCCCCAACGGTATACTGCCCGTCTGATCAGATCCTCATTGCTGGTGCCAACAAACTGCAAGCTATCTTCACCGGAGATAAATGGGAACCGGTCCTAGTAAGTTTCTCTGCTCTATTTCTTGTAAAAACAACATGAGTGCTTGTCTTTTCATCCTCGTTTTCAATTTAGACGGCAATGACGCAACAGCAATAAATCAACAATATCCACAACTCTTTCATTGTTTTTTTTTTTACATACAAACCAAAAACAGTCCTGCGTTTGTCGAAGATTTAGCAAGTATTCTTCAAACTATTACTCCTTAATGATTTTAAGAGGAGCCGCAACTTGTTTCCCTCCTTGACTTTGTGTTGAAATAAGTACTGTGTGCACGTCATCTAAGAAATATTTGACAGTGGTATGCATGGATTTAGATCGCATTTAAAAAAAAAAATGTAAACTGCAGTGAGAAATTATCTGTGCACGCCCGATAATAAACAACATGACGTAAATGTCGCAGCATTTCGCAGTGGGATGGAGGTTCTACCACCTCTACCATTCTACCATTCATTTAATGATGGTGGTTATTTGGACGTCAAACTACATGAAAAGCAATATTCAATACATTCCTAATTGGTAACATCTAAAGTTGACCAGTAAGTTCTGCATTGTGATGGATGCATTTCAAAGGTTGACTATTGACATAATATTTTGTTTTATTTTGTTTCTGTTTTTCTTTGAAGGCCCATGATGGAGACCTCCAATTCGAAGCTTACCTGTATCAGGTGGACTCCCAGGTGGTGGATGGTGGCAATGTTCCCACCACTCTCTGGGAAGGTGACCACACCCTGGTCTACAAGGCTACAGATGTCGCCGGCAATTCTGCCACATGTTCTTTTGGACTTGAAGTCAGAGGTGAGCCATTTATTTGTGTGTAACAATAAGTACACCAGCTCCTGTCAGAAGTAGGACTCTATTCAATTCATCACTAGTCATAGCAGAAATGTTATAACATATTTCAAAACATAAAATGCCTAATTTTTCATGACTTTCTCGGAAATATCAATTCTTAATTTTGTCACATTAGGCGATGATTCCGTGACGTGGTAAGATCATATTTTGCAATGCTGCCCATGTCCATGCATGTCATCAGAAAGACAGATAGTAACAATGTTTGTAGATATTTTCCTGGAAACGTTGTCGAACGTGGATCTTAACAGTGAATGATAATGAAATAAAACACGTCATTAAACATTAAAGATATATTTCTATCAAAATTCATATTGACAGCTCCCGTGTTGAATATTATATGGCCTACATATTTTGCCCAGGAATGTGCAATGTGTCAGTGTAAAGAAAGTACAAAGCTTTTACATGTAGTCCTAATTCGGTTCCTAAAAAGTAAAATACATTATTTCTTCATCATCCATTTTATTGATTTCATGTTATGCTTAATCTTCTGTGTGACCCAACCCATCGAAATCTAGACACCTTGCGCAGATTTTGTTATTGTTTGTTTGCTCGTTTATTTATTTGTTTGTATGTTTTCTTCGGGCTATTTTATCATCCAGTTACAAGATGTCAAGCTTTGTATCCACCTGGCAATGGAGATGTCTCCCTCATTGTTGGTCAAGGTACATGCCAAGGTGGGGCTGTGTTCGGGTCTGAATGTCGAGTGTTCTGTGATGAAGGCTACCTTCTCTCTATGGCAGACGAAGGGGACGATGAGTCGTTTACTCTGACATGTAACCGAACGGATGATACCACCACAGTAGGCACGTGGAGTGACACCACGCCTCAATGCGACCGTGAGTTCCCCCATATTGACTGTATTCATTCAAGCAGTTTCTTAACTTGAGCAATGGAAATTATGAGATGATGGCATCATTGGCCCAATCATTTGTATATTCATCAACTCTTCAAGAACTTTTGGACAAAAATTAATTCACAAAACTTCCCACCGTCCTGAATTCCCTTACGTAGTGCCTGGTATCTTATTTTCTTATCATTTTCTTTACTGTGCTTAGGAATTTCAAGTCTTTCTTTTTCATACTAATTTTTAATGGTCCCTTTTTGCCATTTATAATTATATTATTTACAGGTTTACTCACATCCCGGATAAAATGTACAATTCGTTTTTCTCTTTCAATTAAACCAGTTGTCCAGTGCCAGATACCACCTGTTACGAATGGCACCGTATCAGGCTGCCCCTCCGGGTCCGCCGAGTACGGGGACGAGTGTCTCTTCCGGTGTGATGATGGCTTCCAGTCCAGTAGTGGGAAGCGGTCTGTCTACAGGGCTTGTCAAGCTGATGGCACGTTTAGTGGAAATGACTTTCACTGCAATGGTGGGTTTGTGACTGCTTGAAAAGTTTTGAAACTCAAATGTCGAAATTGTTAGGCTAGCTTATTGCAGTTAACAAAATATAATCATGAATATACCCTAAAATGCTTGGACACGTTTACCTTGTTTACCTGGAACCTTGCCTATGTGTTAGACTGAAATAAATGAAACATAATGCTTATTAAGGTGCAAACGTTATGAATTCATTAGCTATATTGTGTGAGAGTAAGTTTTAGTATCTGTGAAAACCATGTTGTTTTCTTTCGCCTCAGACTTTGAATTTCCAGTGTTTGGATATTTTAAAGGTTATTTTCTTTTTTGGTGTCGAACTTTTTGCACAATGTAAATATGAAATTTCATAAACCATGATACATTTTATTGATAAACTCATTAGAGGAAAGAAAATTAGAGATCGAGAGTAAAAAAGAAATGACAAGTGCTGGTAAGACGAATGTATTTTATGGTTTAGTTTATTTTTGTTATCAATTAACTATTAACAAGGCGTACACCTTGCGCGTCATAATAAGGCAGTTTCATTTTCTTGCTACTTTTATTCTCAGTTCCCATAATATGCGCTCCCTTGAGCGTCCCGACGGATGGGTCACTATCACCTGAATCTTGTAGCGAGGCTAGTCAGGTTCCCTATGGGACCACCTGTTTGTATGCATGTGCTACGGGCTTCCTGCACGATGGACCTTTCCAGAAAACTTGTTTGTCGACTGGGACCTGGAACGACGACAGAGACGTCACATGTCGTGGTTAGTAAAATAAGAAACATGTAAAGTACAAGTGTACCTTATTAATAGCTTTAAATATTACAGTTCAAGTCCCCCCCCCCCCCTTTCCTCTAATTTTTAAGCAATAAGTTAGAGTACAAGTAAAGAGTTTGTCCGCAAAAACCGATAAGTCCATATTTGCCAAATGGAGATATTTGCGATTACAGGTTAAGAAAAATAAAGAGAATAATAAGAAAATGTTTGCTTCTTTTGACCATAACTTCAAAAATGTACCTTTATAATTGCAGTGACCAATATATTATCTAAAATGTGTTATTTTGTACTTTATGACAGAGACCGTACTTCAAAATCTTCAAAAATGAACTTATCGGTGTTTGCGAACAAACTCCTCTAGTCCTTTCTCCTTCTGTTATCTGTTTAACACGCTTATAAACAAGATTAATTTCTCATTTTGGAGTATCAAATGTTTTTTTAATGAGTTACTTTTTTTAATCCAACGCAAGGCTTTGTTCACAGCAGAACTTTATGCTGCAAGAAGTAGTAGATTGCACAGTAGCATAATATCATGTCATTGTTACAAAACACATTTTTATATGATTAACCCTTTCTGTACCAGGGACTTAGACCAATTAGCTCTCAGAGCACGCAAATAGTTACAATAACATTCTATATATGTAATTCTGCATCAAATAATATTATCAAGGATTTAAATGAACAGCGTACATAAATACCCACTATTGTTTCTGCTGAGTACTGTTGACATGTTAGCATGAGTGTTCATTCCTTCATCCACGATACAAATACTTTCATTATTTCAGACAACCAGGCACCAGTCTTTGATCTGCCATGTCCTCTGTATATGGACTACAACGCCGATAGAGGAAGCTCTTCGGCCGTCATCGATATCAACACACCGAACGCAACCGACAACTCCGGCGATAGTGTGGTTCAACTGTAAGTCAATTCCTCTGTGAAGATTTGCACAGACGTTTTAGTCTACTGTAAATTCACAACCCGGTACAATACAAAAAGGTAATGGTTATTAAAGCTATCACGTCTATTAATGCATTCTCGGAGCCAAAAGGGGTAGCTTTACCTTATTACCCAACATTATTGTCTAGACAAAACTCTACAAGTGTACGAGTTCGATGCCTTTTAGTCTTCGAATGAAATATTTCTTTAAAAGATATTGACACTTTAATAAACGGGCGATACATGGTCCTAATGTTCTTTCTTATGGAAGTACTCTTAAACATTTTTCTTCATAATTTGGACTTTCCGTGTGCCTTTTCACTGTAATGATTTAGAGAGCAAGATTACACATGCAAGAAAACTAACGAATTTCACAAGGAAGTCATGTTCCCACAGAGTCTTTGTAATTGTATCTAGCAGGTTCTTCTTCTGATAGTGCTTTGGTATGTGACGCCAACACGAAGTAAGAGCAATAAATGTCATATATCTCCTTCCCTGACACTGAAACAGGACTTCAAGCCTTCCAGATGATAACAGGTTTCCTGAAGGAACGACACGAATAACATACGCCGCTTCTGATGCAACCAACAATCAAGCAACATGTGATCTCTATGTCCGAGTAACAGGTAAGGAATCCAAATAAGTCTTGATGCATCGCAATGACAGTCGGTGATTTGGCGTGATTTCTAAAAATCTGCTAGTGTTAAGTAGGATGGCATTTTATATTTACTCTGTGGTTTGGCAACACACATGTTAAAAGACTTCGGTAGAACCTCCAGGCTGTAACAACATTGAAATCAGAAAAGTTGCTTTGCTTTTTTTTTTTTTACTCGTTATACAATTCCATCTATTTTGACGTGATGACTGAAGGAGGCATTTCGACAAAGAATTGTTACAGAATTTTACAAAATCGAGGCAGAACAAGAAAAAAATCGAACAAGATAAATCTTACAGTTCTAGATTATTAGATGTCAAAGTAGAAATCTACGTGGGGCCTTTTATATTCTACTTGCCATTCTTGCGATAATTGCAGCGCAAAAAAAAAAAAAAAAAAGAGGACATAAATCCATATACCATCAATTCTTCAATATTCCCTCCGTATAGTCAAGCGATGCCAGCAACTTCAGACACCCCATCACGGGTCCGTCGTAAACTGCAGCAGCGACCTCGTTTATGGCACTCAGTGTTCGTTTACCTGTAATGAGGGTTACGAGCTCTCTGGACCAACACAGCGGACGTGCGAGCTAACTGACGCTCAGGGATCGGCGTACTGGGATGGAACTCAGCCGACATGTGAACGTATGATTGTCTCTACAGATTTATGTTATCATAATGATGTTGTCATCAGGGAGGGGGGAATCCTCGCCTACTTGATCACCCTTATTAACACCTTCCCTACATAATTGGCTCTGTGTTGCTGTCCTGTTGACATTTTTTTGTAAATCATTTGTTGATTTTCGAAACAATTTAGCATGTCGGTATTAATGTTCGGTGTGTACATCAATGTAAAAATTACACTTTGATTACTGATTGACCGCCAGTGCAATGTGGTTGAGTATGGTTTGAATTTTTCTTATCATTATTCTTATTCATTCACCATTCATTGACTCATAATTTAGAGTCAAGTGGTGAAGACGCTGTAAATAAGTATTACCCAAAGGAAGAAGCATATACACAAACCCAACCCAAACAAAGCCCAAACCACAAACACAATGCAAAACTGAAAATAGGAGAGAGTGTTGATATAATACTACTTCACGGCTTAACTGTACTTGTAAGGTCTGCTTGATTTCTTCACAGCTAGAACCTGTCCTGCATATCCGGTTCCAGACAACGGCATCAGGTCAGGATGCACTCAAGATTCGCCTAACACAGAGATCTACGGCACGCAGTGCATATTGTATTGTCCCTATGGCTACGAGGGAGTGGGAGACAATTTGCCAAGATGTCAGGCAGATGGGACGTGGACCAGCCAAGATTTCTCCTGTAATGGTAGGTAGTTTAGATACCATGCACTCCCATAATTCTCAATCAATATCCCTGTCATTGTTTTAAGCCACTTGGATCGTCTTAGCGGGGGCACTATCGCGGCATAGTAGATAAGACTTAAGACTTCAAATCGAAGATACCGAGTTTGGATCGTGCCATGTGCCTATGTCCCTTGACAAGACGTTTTGACGTCCCTGACGTGTCCCTCTCGATCTATTAATGTGGGTACTTCGTAACACTAAGGTAATGACAATAATGGCTGGACGGTCTGGTAGAGCAGTGGTTACACTAAAAATGTTAACGTATAGACAAAAAAAAATGATGATGATGATGATGATGATGGCTATTAATTGGTGCTCATGAGAGAACTGAATTCTACATGGTAGCCCTTTTTTTTAGCAATCCCCTCTTTTTTCGACATTCCTTTCTTCGTGTGATTCAATTACAGTTTGCCTATGCATTTTCTTAATTATTGTTTTGAAGAAAAAAAAAATGAACTGCATTGGATTAGCTTGGAATGAAGTAATGATAATGATAATATTGAGGTAGGCTATTGTTATTGTATCATCATTATTTTCATAACTGTTCCTGTCGATGTTTAAATTGGAAATTGAATCGCGTAAATCAAAAATCAGTCATTTCGTCGACGAAATGAATAATGACTGATTTCCTAACGAAATGGGCCATGCGACACGTAACGCCCCATACAAAACTATTACCTTTGTCCATGGTTTAAATCATGGTTTCAATTGTACCACCTTCCTGATTTCGGGCCAAAGGATTTCAAAATGTGAATGTTAACCTTTTTTAGTAGTTATTTTTACGTACCTAGGCAATTCATTATTAAAATCATACGTGTTGGCGTCGGAGTCAGACAGACAAGGAACATCAGATAATTGTAATTTGTATTAACTGAAAGATGCAGGAAACGATTTTTGTTCATTCATTTGATCCATGATCAATGCGATTCAACCAAACTTCTTTTTTTTTTCAGAAAATTAGAATACAAAGCACGATTTATGGTCAAGCTCCATGGACAGGAGTCGCAAAGAGCAAGAACTGCAGAATTAGTCTCATAGAGATCGATGAATTCAAGGATGTCATGTTCTACTGGATTTCAGAGGTTGTACAATCATAAAGCTAAAACATAGTGAATGTATCAGAAGGTTTCGCGGGGTTATGGTAACATACAGGCCCGAATTCACGAAGGTGGTACAATCTGTCCGTGGTTTAAACCTTGAAAAAAAAAAACACCGTAGTTTTGTATGGGACGCCAAGTGTAGCACGGGTTATTTCGTTACGAAATTGGTCATCCGACACATGACGCCCCATGCAAAACTACGGTCTTTGTCCATGGTTCAAACCATGGACAGATTGTACCACCTTCGTGAATTTGGGCCATAGTGTTCACCATTGTCGATTTCAATCTACAAAATCAATGTCAATTCATTGTGATTGACTGGAGTTGTCATTATTTCAATACCACCAATAAACCATCAGCAACATCTTGCAATGAGCTCCAACCTCCAGCGGGCGGGACGGTCATTCCATCAGACTGTATGTCCAGTCCAGTCTTTGGTCAGCAGTGCGTGGTGTCATGTGACAGGAGTGGCTACCGTCTCCAGCCTTCAAACTTTGCCGTGTTGGAATGTCAGGGGAATGGTCAATGGACGCCAGGTGACCTCTCACAGGTCACGTGCACAGGTGAAGAGAAAATCCTGATTCCCAGTGTAAACACCCAAAAGCTAGTAGGGCAAATATTCGGATATAATAGTTGTCTGAAGTCAGCATACACAGTGTACACTGAATTCGTAAACACTATAAACTTGCCTTATTTCATGACATATTATGAAAGTGGTTGATTGAAACCATACTGACAATATTCATTACCATAATGTGAAGTCGAGTATTCACTTCAAAAAAGATATATTTATATATATTTCGTATTCAGTTGAAATGCTCAAATAACGTGCTGTAATATACATTTTTCTTCACCAATACATTAGATATTTGATTTGAACACACCTCACTTTAAACATAATAATTACAATGATTGGAATGATTAAACATTCTGTTCATTTTAATGTAACAGAGCGATTTTTGTCCCTTACAGCAGGGCATTGGTGAGTATGATACGAGCAGCTGACCGATATCAGGATTGAATGACTGGTTAACACAGTTTATAGTCGTGCTCAATAAAAATGATGTTTGTCACTTGTGGGCACATGTGAATAACAGGGAAATGTAGTCAAATCTGCTATTTGTTGGAAATTATTATTTTTTTTTTAATTTAGCAGCCTGTGACAGGGTTTTAAGGCACAAATGATTATGTTTATATACTAGTCAG
Organism: Diadema setosum; assembly: GCA_033980235.1. NCBI lineage: Eukaryota > Metazoa > Echinodermata > Echinoidea > Diadematoida > Diadematidae > Diadema > Diadema setosum. Next base: position 33,949,196 of record CM067075.1, on the reverse strand, counting down.
ACGTATCCCCTTGCAGCAACACACAAACATGAATATAATTCACAATTCATATTAAGGTATTTTAGAATTAGATTGCGTCAAGCTTAAATTGTCGGTAAGATTTTCTCTGTTTCACGTACTACACCCAGATATCGAAGCTCCGAATTTCATCTCGTGCCCTGGCGATGAAACTATTCATCCAGAACGCGGTGAAGTGAGCGTCAATGTGACCTGGAACGTGACTGCAGTCGACAACAGCGGGGAAGATCCCCTGGTATCATGTAACCAGGAGATGGGTGAGATGGATGAAGGTGACCTCAGGGTCAGCTGTACGGCGGAGGATGCAGCGGGCAACAGCAGGACCTGCTCCTTTGAAGTGTCCGTAGATGGTAAGACAGTCCTATGTTGAGACCCTTGTGGTCTGGTAAGACAATTGTGACTTTTTCTCTGTCTAATTGTCACCCTTCAGCTGGGGACAAAATACAAAACCGTTAATAAGATAAGAAGAATTCATTGCTACAAAAAGCGTCAAAACAAAACAAATGGCAACCAGGGAGGAGAAAAATACTGATGTCCAGAAATTCAGTCGAAAGAGGTTCACAATAAATGCACCATAACTGCAATTACAAAGTGCATAGACAACTCGGGGTACATAATTCAGGGCTTGTGATGGGCAGTGATGAAACTTCACCCTACTTTTTTGCGAGAGAAAACAAAATATGCGTAATGTCGACAGTGATGATGAGGATAAAAGTGCCGTTAGTGATGGCGATCATACATAGAAGACTACAAATAACAATATTGATGGTGACGAATTAAGTATACTCAGTTATAGATTCCAGTGCAAGTACTCATTATTGTATAATGCACTGCATTTATTATCTGTAAATATTATATGAATTACTGTCTGGTTGTAAAGGAATTTCGATGTAACAACAGAAAAATCGGCTGATCCGAGGATTTCGCTGTGAGAGAAATACGCTGTAGGCTGGACTTCTCATTGTCGCACCATTATCACAGTGTATACAATCCGTTACTTATGTCTACAGTTGCGATCGATGATTTGCATCGATGATGATGGTGCGTTTAAGTTGTTTGTCTTATCAATTCTTAGAAAATCCAGTGTCCATAAAACAACAACAATGTCATAATTTGTTACAACATAATAAAAGAGTGTTAGGACTCGTAGCAATGAAGCAACAGATGCCTAACACGCCTAATGGCTGAATGATGTTCGTGTGTTCTGTATACACGTAATGTGAAAATGCTGATTTTCCTGTCCTTCCTTTTGTATTAGTACGGAGATGCTCCTCATATTTGCTACCTGCACGAGGCTCCTTCGACGGATCATGTGACACTCACTGGGGATCCACATGTCATGTGACCTGTGCTTCTGGCTATCACCTGACAGGATCCAGTAATATCACCTGTGAGTTTGACGGAACCAGGATGTACTGGGCAGAGACTGAAGCTCCAATTTGTGAAGGTTTGCACGAGTTATTTTATCTAAATAAAATTAGAAATGATCGATTCAGAAGAACCTTTTTAAAAACTATCAAATGAAGGCAAGACATACATCAAATGTATTACTGATGGTTGAATTGTACGCATTCCTCTATTGGCATCATATAAAGATAATTAGATAGTGTGTCGGTAGTAATTTAACACTTGAAGTGTTGCGAGGGTCCTATTATGATGCAATGATCTTTTGATATTAATATTAATTAACTTAATATCTACGTCAGCATTCTGCCATGAAAGCACATCTTTCATAAGCACCCTATTTAATAGATAAAACTACTACACGCAACATTACCATAGTCTATTCCAAATCCATAAACTATAGTAAATTCTTTGTGAAGATTTTACTAATATCCAGAATGCGTTCATGTACTCAGTGAGAAGGTAAGGGCACCATATACCTTGCATGTTATTGCCTGTACATTCCTTTTATTTTAGTGCACCAACATTCTCTTGACGGGTTACAGGTGTTAAAGGACAAATCTTGAACAGAACACAAAACATCTAAAGCATAACTTTCTCCTTCAACAATAAACATTTAATAAATATGCTTTATTTTTTTTTATTTAGACATTACTCTGTGATTACCAGGCACATCTAGGTGGAAGCTTTGTGTCATAGATTCAATTGCAATGAGAATATCCAATGGAAAGGATTTGTCAAAAGTTAGCCAATGTATTGAGGTTCATGAAAGAAGCTAGGTGACGGTCAGATCTGATGGTATTGATTTTTGTACTTATGCCATCTTTCTATTGTTCCCGGCTTGATTTTTAATCTGTTCAATTTCTAACGAGCAGCGTACCGTTGCGATCCACTGGAGCTACCGATGTACGTCAGCGTGAGTCCAGCAACGTGTGCGGGGTCATCCCAGGTTCAGGTGGGAACCTCATGTACCCCTTACTGTCCTAATGGAAGAACTTTAGAAGGCGATGGAGGACCAACTGTTTGTGGAAATGATGGTCAATGGAGCCGCTACATCAACAGTTCATCCAACATTGCATGCCGAGGTTAATAATGACCCTTTTTTTCTACACAGCTTTCTGCCAATATACACCAAACCTTTCTCAGAAGGTTTTCATGAAAGCATGATGGATTACATTCAGAATGTACATTGTACAAAGGGATCATGTCAACACCCACACACATACACACGCTCAGACACACACAAGCGAACGCACACTCCTACATACACATACATGCAAAAACAAATGCGTAATGACTTGAAAGTATTCCACCCACTGCTGATTTTGAATTGAACATCTTGGGAAGATTTTGGCGGTGCAATTATTATCATTGCAAAAGTGGTTAAGAGCTTGCTTCCAAAAGGTGGTAAATCCATCATATTTCAATGGATTTAGCGCCTTTTGGTTGCAAGCCCTTTAAACATTTCAGATTTTTATTCTTTGTAGAGTTAAACGCTATCCAATCAATATAATAACATTGACAATATATCTTATAATCACAGTAATGACAATGAAAATGATAATGATGATAACATTGTTAATAAGTATAATGATAATGACAATGATTCATATTCGTACAGCCTTCAATATCATTGAAACAAATTTCAGTTCACAATAATGGTGTTTAGATATCTATTTCAACCTAATTTAGAAAGCTTATAGTTTTCTTACCGTTCTTTTTTTTTTTATTTAACAAGAAAACAAGCATGTTTGTTTTACTTATCCTCGTTTATTTTTGCTTGCTCATTTTTCCAAGACCTCACGGCTCCAACTTTGACGTCGTGTCCGGCCCCAATCACGGCTATCCAGACAGAATCCTGGGGAGTGGAGGTTGCCTTTGACGTTCCTAGTGCCACTGATTCAGCTGACACCAATCTTGAGGTGCTGACGTCACCACCTGACTTGACATCCCCGTATAACTTCACTGGGGACACTCTCTGCATCTACACCTTTGCGGACGATGCTAACAACAGCGTCTCGTGCCAGTTTCATGTTTACGTGCAAGGTGGGTTTTGAGCACTTACCATTCACGAATTCGAACTTTTTCGTTTTGATTTTTGTAATCTAGATAGGCGTCGTAAGTCGTAAGCTGTCCATGTCATCACCCCACAATTAAACAATTCTTTTTTTTTATAGAAATAATGACTTAATCTAGTTTGATATTTCATAAAACTCAAATTCCTTCGAGAAATCAGAATACCAATATTTTTCCTCGCAGATGATCTGGTACCTGTCCTGGTGTACTGTCCACCGGATCAGAGTCTCCTCAGCAGTGAGCAGACAACTACTGTCTCTTGGGACGCGCCAATTTTCGAAGAAGTGACGGGAGACGAGCTTTCAATCAGCAGCGCGTATGATAACCACACGGGGAATTTCACGTACGGTGATCACCTCGTCGAGTACAAGGCCACCAACACGGACAACGGGAAGGCAACCACGTGCTCCTTCACCATTAGTGTCCAACGTACGTGGAAGTTTTGGCATTTATTTTGAATGAATCATTTAACTTCAGGTAGTTTGCTGATTGTGGGTTTGTGTATTTGTTTCTTTGCGTGTTTTTATGTGCTGTGCAATTTATGTGTTAGGAATTATATGGTTGATCATAGCCTGATCATGACGTATTGTAGGAATGTGTTATAAGAAGACCTCTTCAATCTGAAGTTGATGCAATATTTATTCTCTCGGTTTTTTGTTAGTTTTTATCAGCGAAAACAGATCACGCAAATACGAAACGTATTCGCATTGCGCTGGAGATATATACGAGAAATTCCGTCCAGAAACGCAGTTCCTACTTCATGTGAGTGTATTTTTGATGCAATTTCAAATGACTTTTTTTGTTGTTTTTTGTTTTGTTATACTTAAAGGGATTGCAGAACATTTGTTATTGTTGTTTTGTGTGTGTGTAAGAGAAAAGCATCAGTTTGGTTGTGATTTTTAAAATTTAAATGTGTGTGTGTGTGTGTGTACATGCGAATCAAAGTGTGTACTGTGTATTTGCCAATGTGTGCTCGCTGCTTAGACGCCATAAATCTGTAGCTGTAAATTATGCAAGGTATTTTGCATGTTCTCTACAGACAACTGAACTCTGGAAATAATCCATCAAGAATAAATTGTGGATTCTCTTTGTTGATACCGATATATATTTTTTTCAATCAGCCGTCCCCTGCATGTCCCTTGATCCACCAATCAATGGAGCATTGGCTTGTGACGGATGGACACACGGTACTTTCTGTTCCATTTTGTGCCAAGAGAGGTATGATATCGCCAAAACTACGCCGTCAGTCCCCGATCTGTACGTGTGTGGAACTTCAGGCGTATGGCAGCCTCATTCTACTGTGCCTGACTGCACACGTGAGTGAAATTCATGACAAATTACCTTTTCATTCTTGACAAGATATCAGTCTAGCATACAAAGAATCTTAACACTTTGAATGTACTAAAATGGTCAGTCCCACTACTTAAATTAAGTAGTCCTCGTTGGTTTTACGGAACTCTTGCAAGGGTGCACGTTGGCTACGTTGTCAATCGCTCGTGACACTTCGAAATACAACACATTGTACTTCTTGGCAGTGAGTTCTAAGAGTTACGCTGGAGTGCCAAACAATACTTGAATAATTATGTCAAAAAATGTTCAGCGTGTGACAACCATCGTGCTGGTCAATAAACTTCGAGAAACGGACTTCGGGCGGGACTTTGTTATAATCATGGAAAGAAAAAAAAAAAACCTCCCAAATGTCTATACTCGAGACATACGCTTGCTCTGTGTAAAAAAAAAAAAATGTATATATATATATATATATATATATATATATATATATAACGGGGCAATTATTATTTTTTTTATAAAATCCATATCAACTGCAGCAGTTTAAATGACAAAATTCATTGAATCCACCACGGCACCTGAAGCTTTCTAAACAATGCAAATTAACCTTTCGACTGGTAGCCCCTGAAAATTTTAGAACAGTTTCAATACCGTTCATTTCTAATATCCGTATCTACATTATTATATTTACCTTGAAACCCCAAAATGAAAAGAAACAATATCGACATACAAAATAAAACAGTCAATAAAAAAAATGGCGTAATGCAATGGCAATAGTTAAAACGCCTATAGAGTGAAACACAAATTAAAAGCTGAAAAATAATTGTTTGTTCTACCTCTTCCCCTTATCGAATCAATAGAGACAAGACGAGGAAACCGAGTTACTCTTCCTAGTTCGCTACAGTACTTCAGCGGCTCCTGCGGGTCAAGTGAGACCAATACACAGATTGCCCAGGCGTTCTTACAGCTTCTTGAAGACTCATTCTTCCACTCAGACACCTGCACACCGGACGTGGGGTGCGCAGTCGAAAATGTAGAAGTTACTTGCGGCCCGTTCGTTGGAGGAGCCAGGCGCAAGCGGCGGAGCGCAGATGAGATCTCAGGACGACGCCGTCGCTCTCGCCCGTCGAAGACGAAACGACGGAAGAGGACGACAGATATTGATAGCTCCGACTATGTGTTAGTTTTTTTGTTTTTATTAAAGAAATAAATCTACAAAGTATATATTATGATTGAAATATGTAGTTAACAATAATATATGATGTGAGGAATACAGATCAAAACGTTTTCATGCAAAACAATTATTATAATGAAGGAATGAATGTATACAGTGTATACTTTTCAGGGATAGCAAAAATAAATAATTCAATTTGAAGTAAGTGAGTCACATTCATCGAGATGAAATCTCATTTTTTTCTACTCTGGTCTTGAACAAATGAAATAAAAATTTACTTCATTTGTAGATAAATTTCAGTTCATTCATTCATTCATTCATTCATTCATTCATTCATTCATTTAATTATTCATTTCCTATAGAAACATATAAATACTTTTGCAATAATTGAATTCATAAATTTCATCACAATTCATAATAAAAGATAAATAGACAGAGATTCAATATATTGCCCATGCGTGTTCAATTTGACTAGATATATTTCCATTTCATTGCCACTCTCGTGAAAACAGATCTGTGTGTATGTGGATGTGTAAACGTGTGATGTTCCCAACCATACAAATGTTTTGTCGTCACTATCAGTTTATATTTCATCTCTGGTTTTATTGTCTAGGTTTTATATCTCCTTTGGATGCTCAATGGAAATCAGCCAAAACGACAGTTTGAGTAACTTCGATTCTGCATATGAAGGGGAAGGAAAGTTGATAGATCACATCGATCAATGTCTTGAAGACGATCTTCTGAATTTTTCAAATTTCACTTCGCAAATCAATGTCTCACTGACAGTGGACGAAGACTCGTTTGATTTCGAAATTGCAGAGCTCCTCTGCGATCCTGGATTTACGGTGGACAACGAGGATTACAACTGCAGTAAGAATTGCATTCAGAGTAGTGCTCACTAGTTCATGATAAACTTCCTAGCATGAGGAATGTCATCCCCCTCCCTTCAGTGAAATATTACGACATTAAATTCACGGGAAGGCAACACAGGGATAAACTACCGTGATCAACCATTACCGTTTGAACTGTAATGTTAGTGTGGTCATACTAAAAAAAAATGTCATAAAATCTCATTACATAATTATCTCAGGGTAGAAAACCCCGTCTGTTAGGCTTTAATAAAATAATCATTTGCCATTCTGATGGCAGCAACTTAAGTTACTCTTTGAGGATGATAAAAAGTTTTTATTATCCACTGAATGATTCACACTTACAAAACGTATGTAAGAATAAATTCATATAGTACGTGCTGACCGCCGATGATCAAATAAATATGCATAGTAATTAAAAAAGACAATTATTGATGATTTCCGTATGCCTGGAAGGGGTTGAAAAGAAGCTAGCATCTATATGTAATGACATTTCTAACAGCGATGTCTAAAGTGGGTTTTTTAAGTGATGCATCTTTGTATAATATAATACTCATTACAAATTTTGATCTGTATCTATCCGCAAAATATAAGTAAAACTCATCTTTTATATTCAAATATTTGTAACAGTTCCATGCGGGTCTGGGTTCCACTTTGACAACACAACCAAGAATTGCACGCAGTGTGAAATAGGCTCCTATCAGAGCAAAGTTGCTCAGTTCACATGTGACCAGTGTCCAGATGGTCAGTTTACTCTGGAACTTGGCACCAAAAACATCACCCATTGCATTGGTAAGATTTCACTGGTTGTCTTTGTTGCTGCTTGAAGGTTGTTTGCTACTAAGAAGCGTTATTAAGCGATTGAAAATCTCTCGTGCCATGCAGGTGTGGAATTCGTTCGCCTTAAAGTTCAGTGCAGTCATTCAATTGGAATAATTTGTGAGGGTAACCTGCTGAATTCATGGGAAAGTGGACATATCTATTTCAAGAGATGTCTAGTTTTGGTTGAAATGGGGTTTCATGTTTCCAACTTTTTGTGAGATAATGAAAAACCTCTCATAAGACATGAAAGAGCATGAGCCTATCATTCTATTAAGGAGAAATTCAAAGTTTATTTGATGAATATTGGTTTGGAAATGGCTGTGATATCCAAAAACAAAGAAGTCCTGATAAATGTTTTATTTTCAATTTTTTTTTTAGTCAAATGCACTTTGAATCTCTCTTAGACTTGTATGCTCTCTAATATCTCTTAAGTGACTTCTAATTTTCTTGTAAAAAAAAATTGAATCACCAACACAACCAAAACTGTACAATCCCTTTAATCAATCTTGCTAAACGCCTGTACTGATGATTGATATTTCTAATCAAATATCACTGGTACCATAAACAGGCCGAATCATGTGGACATGGCAAATAAGTTCTCACGCACTTTACCTCATTTCCTCAGACGGAATAAGTACAAAATCCGAATAAAATGGGAGATTCAGTCTTCTACCAACCTGTAGTGATTTGCTGGTTAGCTTTCATTCACTCATGTGGTCTTCTTCAGGCCAAGTGATTACACCGTGTCTATGACACTGCCTCCTTGTTTCTTGATCATTGGACCGAAGGTTGGTGATAGGTAATCGCTAGTGAGTGCTGGTTTGGTACTTTTGATCCAGATGGAATCTTTCACTTCTCTTTTCCTAAACCTCATTCAAAAGCTTGTATTGTGGCATCATTCCATCCAATATCGTGTCCTGTGTTGAGGACGCGTTCAGCTGAGGCTTTAATAATGCTAGCCAGCAATCACTGAAGGTTGGTAGAATCCTGAATCTCTCATTGTATGATCTTTCCAACTGATGAAAGTCTTCGGCATCAACACGAATGAAGTTTCCTCACGTCTTGGGATGTTCTCTTTACATTGAATACTCTTGTCCCTGGGTTAGGAACTCCTTTTTATTTGTGTCAGAGTCAAGTGGATTATTTTTGGGAAGATTGTTTAGATGAAATATGAAAAGACATGTCTTTACATGTGTCCACATGAGTGCATACGTTGTACTATTTGTGTGTAAATTTAAATGTATATCCATCAGCATGTAAAACTAATATATTAATGAATACCGGATAATAATACACATAAATACATAGTAGTATAACATTATAGCTATGTAATACTTACGACAACTGTGATTCTTGTCAACCTAATGAATCGTGCATTAAGCTGGTGCTGGTTATTGGATAAGTTTACTTCATTTTAAAGCTTTAGTTGATTCCAAAGCTAAACAAAAACTCAAAATTGAATAAAGTCGTAAGCAGTGTGCATTTAAGACGTATCAATGTGTTATTTTTATAACAGATATCTGCAAGCCGGGATTTGCCTCCATGACGGGCCTGGAGCCATGTTACATATGTGGTATTGGAACCTACCAGAACTCCTCCTATAGCACTGAATGTAACCGGTGTCCTGAGGGAATGACTACAAGACAAATAGGATCTAATTCTTCAGACCAATGCATCGGTGAGTTAGCACCCAGTAACAATGCATTCGTCTACATGATTGTAAGGCTTAAATCATTTTCATTATTTGATGGCAATCATTCCACATGGCTTTACAGTAGAGGGATATATTAAAAACAAAATCATTATTATTACATATACTGTCACTGTCTTTTCTGTTTACCATCATTGGGCTTTTGCTCTGCATTATGCGTGGAAAGTCATTATCATCAAGGGCACTTTGTAGGCTGTCATGACAAACACGACCCAAACAAAATGACTATCTAATTTTGTATCACATGCATCGAAGTTTATGATATTAAGTCGTTTATTGCATTTTTATTCTATACACTTTCTATGTAAAAACAAAATGTTGTTCTCTCCACAGGATATGCCAACTTCTAAATTGCAATTTGATCATTAGCAGGTGTGTTTCAGGGGTCAGGAATGCCTATGTATACGCGTTGTCTTTAAAGGCGGCTCTTCTTCTTCTTCTTCTTAAATGTCTTAAAACAATTTCGGAAGAAGTCGTCAGAGAAAGTGTTGTTTTTTTTTTTTTTTTGCTCGCTATGATTTAGCATCTTCGATGAAAAGCCTTGCCACCATCTCACTATATTCAGAACATATTATTTTAGCTCAATTTATCTTTTACAATATGTATAATGGCCTTATCGCAAATGTTGTTTGATTCTCTTGACTGCTTATGACAACACCCCATCAAAAAAAAGATCGATATTACTTACTTTTTATACTTATTTTTCTTTTTTCCTTGTGCCACTCTTCTTCCCTCGATTTCTCCTTCTTTCTTTGTGTTCTATACACGTCATAAAGAGCCATGCAAGGCAGGGGAGTTTTCTGAGTCTGGATTTGTCCCATGCTCTCCCTGCCCTGTTGGAAGCTACCAAAGTTTGGCTCAACGGACACAATGCATCCCATGTCCCGACAATACAACGACACGTCACAATGGAACAACCAGTCCAACTCAGTGCATCAGTGAGTAACTTTATTAATATCCTGGGCCCCGTTTCATCAAAAGATGTCATTGACTTACAATTGAAATCAACTATATAATCAATGTTAACTCTTCATAAAACAAGGCCCTGGAATGTCTATTATCGAAATATTTACTTGGTCTTTACAGAGAGGTGTGCACTGGGATTCCATTATTCTGACCTTATACAATAATATTTTTTTAATCTATTAATTCCATATCCATTGAAAAAAAAAATCATTATGTATCCAATACAATCAGACACAGACATGCAAACATAAAATTTATTAAAACCTTGAACGACAGGAAAAAAAACGATATCAAATCAAAAGGATATAACAGGACTGTGAGGGACCGGAAAAGGTAATTGACCATTGATTCTCCCAGATTAAAATAGGTGCATGTTGGCTATGGTGGCTATGAGTGTATCATGGGCTGGTACACATAACATTGACACAGAAAAAAAAAAGCAAAATCATTGCTGAGTGTTAGGTATCTTATAAACTATTTATGCATTGGTAGTTCAAACTTTTGTCAAACAAAGAAAGTGAGGACATTTTTCATGCGTAAATCCAGGTGTCTGTGACTATGAACCCTGTCAAAATGGAGGTTTCTGCATAAGTGAAGGCATCGATTACAGCTGCACGTGCCAGGCGGGTTACTCCGGCAAAAACTGCCAGATAAATATTGACGAGTGTTCGTCAAACCCTTGTGCCAATGGAGCAACGTGTTCAGACTTTGTCGATGGCTTTCAGTGCACTTGTGTTACAGGATATGAAGGTATGTATACAATCCTAGATTTGATTATGTTTTCTTCATATATATTCGTTTATGTTCTTAACTGAAAACATAATTTCATAGCATTCTATATTCTTCTCTTTTTCCATCAATTCCAAGTCTTTT